>OX632359.1:44464489-44831989 GCA_951751655.1 Ophion costatus | reverse complement strand
CTTTTTTCAAATCACAGTTCGAAAAAAAACAATATTTTCTCATGTTACTCTAGCTTCTTTCGAATATCAAAACTGTCTATTAATGTCTTTTTAAGTTAAGTACGTTTTTGGCACTCCCCAAAAAGCCCAAAAAGGGAAGTGTGCAAATACCTTTCACTCGCTGTATATCGACATAAATAAATCGACCGGTTTTTTCTTTCGGTTTGCGTTTGTCTGCAAAAAACTAGTAAATTTATTTACTAATCCCAAACGAAAAACTAGGATATTTATGTATCGTTTTTTTGTGTGTGTTTATTTAGATTTACCTGCTAAAAAACTAGTACATTTATTTACTAGTTTTTTCAGACATTAGCAAAAAAAAACGAGTAAATTTATTGACTAGTTTTTTTTCAGACAAACCCAAACGAATACCCGATACATAAATTAACTAGTATTTTGTTTGAATTTGTCTGCAAATAAACTAGTAATTTTATTTACTAGATTTTAAATCACTAGGGTTTTAGAGGGGAAAAAACTAGTTACTATATTTACTATTTTTTTGAGGAATCACTATTCATTTTTGCCGAACTGTTTATCTGCTATTTTTGTTTGCCGAACCAAATCTAACCAAACGAGTAGGCCATTTATTTATCGTTTTTTGTTTAAGTTTCTGTAGATTCGTCTGCTACAAAGCTAGTAAATTAATTTACTAGTTTTCTTTCAGACACAAGTAAAAAAAATAGTAGTAAATTTATATACTAGTTTTCCTCTCAGACACTAATACATTTATTTACCATTCATTGGTAAAAACATTCGTAAATTTATAAACCAGCCTTTTTCCAGATACTAGTAAAAAAAATAGTAAATTTATATACTAGTTTTTCTTCCAGACACTAGTAACAAAAACAATAGTAAATTTATATACAAGTTTTTCTCTCAAACACTAATAAATTTATTCACTATTCATTGGTGAAAACATTCGTAAATTTATAAACCAGCCTTTTTCCAAACACTAGTAAAATAAATAGTAAATTTTTATACTATTTTTTTTCCAGACAAACCCAAACAAAAAAACAACAAATGAACTTACTACCTTCTCGTTTGACTTTGTGTGGTTTTGTTTGCAGAAAAAAGAACTAGTAAATAAATTTACGCGTTTCGTTTGCAGACGAACCCGAACAAACCCAAACGAAAAATTGAGCCTTGGAAGCAACGCCAAAAAATGGCCTGCAATGGTAAAGAAATAAACGAAACGAAAAAATTCGGCAATATCCTAAGCATACTTTTTCCGCGTTCTACGTCTTTTTGCCCGTTATTCATCCGACAAAAGCTACGCTCGTGTATACCCGCGGGAAAAAAACAATCTCGATAGTCGGTGGGTGGCTGTCAAAACGAACGAAAGAAAAACGCGTATTTAATGGTCCAATGTGTATATCCGATTAACGAGGCGATATGCATATACTGGTAGTATAACGAGCGATCGGTCGTCGAATTTCCGTCGGGAGTGAGCCTGCAGGGAGTTGAACGGATGCCACGCGGAGAATTTCGGAAAATGGATTGGCACGTACAATCCTATTTCTATTCGAACGAGACACAAGATTCGCCCGTGCGAGTGACGCGAAAATTTTGTCGAATATAATTGACGGTGACTTTGACGCGAGGTCGCGCGAGTGGATTTGATCGGGGCTCATGAATTAATTGGCCCCGGGAAAGCGCGAGACCTGGGGGGTGGGGGTGGACGCGGGAGGCGAGTGGGGCCGGAGTTTGTTTCGGCGGCCGCCGAGCCGGAGAGCGATTATAGTGGAATCGTAATGGCGAGAGTTTACATCGCCTCAACGAATGGTATTTAAGGCTATAAAATGGCTGACGCGTGCGATATATACGCGAGAGCAAGAAAACGGCGCGGTTTATTTTATTGCACATGAATACAACCGAATCTCCAAATATCCTTGCGTACCCTTTTATCATCTTGCTCGTTAGTCCGTTTTAAACGAGTGTCGTGCAAGTATATCCATGGAGGGTGGGGCTTTATTTGGGGGAAGGTGATTTTGGAGACGTTCGGCTTCGAGGACTGTCCTCCGAGTATGCCTAGTCTTAAGGATGTTGAGTCCCAAATCGCAAATGATGATAAAATTCTGAAAATTTGGTATGTTTTTGTATGAAGTATTTCAGAGGTCGTGTAAAAATTTCACGACAATTAGGAAGCTCGTTATTGAACAATTAACATTCACAAATTAAATGTTGTTTTATGGAAACTGATGTAACTTTGCAATAAGTTTTTTTTGTTGACCTCTCAATTTTATAATATCTACAATATACTGAAAGCAACGGAAACAAAAGGAAGTTTATTGAAAAATTTTTTTTTAATTTCTTTTAAAAATTGTTCTTAACAAAATGTTAATTTTTTAATAACGAGCTTCCTAATCGTCGTGAAATTTTAACACGACCACTTAAATACTTCATACAAAAACATACCAAATTTTCAGAATTTTCTTATCATTTTTTATTTCAACCCTTAAGGAGGTTGAAGTAATGATGATAGAATTCTGAAAATTTGGTATGTTTTTACATGAAGTATTCAGGAGGTCGTGTAAAAATTTCATGACGATTAAGAAGCTATTTATTGAACAATTAACATTCACAAGTTTCATAGGGACTCAACATCCTTAAGGAAGTTGACGGAATGTAACGGCCAACAGTAGTGATAAAACGTACCCTAAAACTCAAAAATGGCGAGGAAATCTTTACTTTGAAAAAAAAACAGGAAAATCTGCAGTTTTTATCGTCGTTACGTTAAGGGGGGATTGTCTTTTTTTTCGCAAAATTTACCGCTTTTTGGGAATTTTTTTGTGAAGAAAGTATACAACGGAAAACTTGTGAAACTTGGCATATAGTTTTATTGATCTGTTTACTACATACAAAAAAATTTTTGAACAATTTCATAAAAAAATCCGCCTCCCACCCCCCTCGACGCGCGATGGTCCTTTTTTGATGGTGTGCACGATTACAGCCTTCACGTTCATCCTGCAACAAAAACCCAAAAAGCATTTTACTTTTGACACATATAGCTATCGTTCGATGAAGGGAAAAAAAAATTGACGATTTGGTGACGTTTTGAACTTGAAGTATCGATTTTTCGAAAAAAATTGATCGATTTTTTGTTATAAATAAAAACCTATTAAACGTATTGCTTTTTTGCTTCATCAAACGATAAAAGGATGTCAGCTGAGCATTCTGTCCAAATTTGAAGGCAATCGGTTGAATAGTTTTTGAGAAATCGTGCACACCAAAAAAATAAGGACCATCGCGCGTCGAGGGGAGTGGGAGGCGGATTTTTTGGTGAAATTGTTTAAAAATTTTTTTGTATGTAGTAAACAGATCAATAAAACTATATGCCAAGTTTCACAAATTTTCCGTTGTATACTTTCTTCACAAAAAAATTCCCAAAAAGCGGTAAATTTTGCGAAAAAAAAAGACAATCCCCCCCTTAATAACGAGCTTCCTAATCGTCGTGAAATTTTAACACGACCTCTTAAATACTTCATACAAAAACATACCAAATTTTCAGAATTTTCTTATCATTTTTTATTTCAACCCTTAAGGAGGTTGAAGTAATGATGATAGAATTCTGAAAATTTGGTATGTTTTTACATGAAGTATTCAGGAGGTCGTGTAAAAATTTCATGACGATTAAGAAGCTATTTATTGAACAATTAACATTCACAAGTTTCATAGGGACTCAACGTCCTTAAGGATGTTGACGGGATGTAACGGCCAACAGTAGTGATAAAACGTACCCTAAAACTCAAAAATTGCGAAGAAATCTTTACTTTGAAAAAAAAAACATGAAAATCTGCAGTTTTTATCGTCGTTACGTTAAATATATAGGTTCGTGAAAGGAAATACCTTTAACAAAACACGCCGGAGTGTCATGATTCCAAAAAAGAATCGACAAAACTACTGAACATTTTGAACATACTGAAAGATTTTGAAAACATACACTTTCTGGCTTTTGTATTTATATATTTTCTTTGGCCCCAATTCGTTTTTCGACCTTAATCCTCCGAATGGAGTTTCAGTAGCACCAAGTTACATTTGAAGAGAAACTTCTTTAGGAGTAGTATACGAAAAGAATATAGTCGAGAAAAGAGCGTCAGAGTATGAAAAATCGAAGCACATTTTTTTTCCAGTAGCTCCGCCCTGAAAGTGTTTATGGGTGGAGTTTTTCCAAATGGTTTAGTGAAACGCCTGCTGCGTTCAATCCTCTTTCGACTTCACCAACCACGAGCAAATAGTCTAGTCTCCTTCCCGTGTCAGACTATGGTCCATTCAACTTTGACGAGCCACAGCGTCCCGGCAGCTATTCGGCTCGTGATGGGAGATTTACAGAATGCACTGCCATCTAATTTTTCACTTTAGAACTAAGTATTTGGCGCGCGCTTCGATGGTAAGCGCAGTTTCCAAGGAACTCCGATTTATCGGTAGTCGGTAAAGTAGTTCCCGAAAGGATTTTCAATAATTCAATGTGTCAGTCGGGTGAGACGTTCGGTGCATGAGGAACAAAAATAAGTTTTAATTTTGTTGATTGAATAGAAATAACCGCTGTGTATTTTAATTCCATTGCGCGTCAATTTTTTTTCCTCGCCTTCCGTATCTCGCCAATGGCGAGCACGATTAACCTTCTTTGGTTATAAAACAACTGTTAAACCGGTATTTCCGTCAACGTTTGATTGCGTTTGTGAATCTCAAATCCAGATGGGTAAGATCGATGATATACGTAGAGTTCGACTTATCGTTATAAAATACTAGAATTAAATTTATATATTCCATCCGATAATATCACGTGCATCGAATTGATCATCCGCAGAGTCGACGACAATCAAAAAGCGAAAATTGAGCGAAGACTCGCTGTCCGAAGTGTGCAGTTCCTTGGACGAAATTTGCGAGCACGGAGAATTCGAAGGAGTCGCTATTAAATATTTTGCGCTTGGCGCAGGTACGAAGCTGATAACTTATATCCAGCTGTACGACGCTTGGATTGAGATTTCCGGAGTTTTGCGAGATGCTAGAGCGTCGCGATACGTCGGTATCGCCGCTGATACTCCTGAGTACTGTCTGCCAGCTTTGATGCTCGGGTAAGATTCCAGCAGCTCAATTTTACATTGACAAAACTAATGTACATAAACCGAAATTTCATAATATTAGTAACATTATTCTTTGATAATGGAATTCTTCGACCGCAAAGTATCGAGTGTGTAAAAAAAGTTGCTCGGCTTTTGTTTCAGAACAGTATCGAGCGGTCGAGCCTTCGTGTGTTTGCCGCCGTGCGCGTCGAAAATGGAAAGTATAACGAAGAAATTGAAGATTCGTCACATATTTTCGCACGACGATACGCTCGAAACAAGTGTCGTTTACGAATTTGCTGCACACGGTGAGACAATGTTTCTCCGAGAGACGAAAGAAACCGACCTGGATTCGGACAAGTCTCTCTGTTGCGAAGAACCGGACGGTGCGTTCGCATACGCAACCACCACTTCAGGAACAACCGGGGAGCCAAAAATCGTCAGGGTCACTCACGCCTCCATAGTTGCCAACATACTTGATCTCAAAAATATTTTGGACGTGTCAGCGAGGGACGTGGTAGCTCAGATCACTCCTCTGACTTTTGATCCGAGTATGATCGAAATATTTCTGCCTCTGTCCTGCGAGGCAACTGTACTCGTGGCATCCAAAGATCTGAAAAATGATCCGGACGAGCTGTTGAGGACACTGACTGAAAACGGGGTGTCCGTGCTTCAGAGCACTCCCTCGCTCTTGTTGCAAAGGTGGTCGTGCGAGCAATTGAAAAGAAGCCTCTTGAGCGATGATACCACCCTCAGAATTCTTTTACTAGGCGGTGAAAATTTTCCAAACGAAAGTGTGCTGTCGACAATCCGATCGCGTAACAACCGGACGAGAATTTTCGATATTTACGGAATAACGGAAGTCTCGTGTTGGGCCAGTATTCGAGAGATCAGGAAAGACAATTTTCCTCTCGGATTAGGTCGAACATTGAGCGAAACGATTCTGGAAGTCAGGGACGAGCAGGGGGAAAAAGTGAAAGAGGGTCAAGGCACGCTTTACATCGGTAAACAATTAAGCTGATTCGAAAAACTACATTTTCATATTTCCATTGAAATTACCGTATTTTATATACGTGTTTGTTTCGTGAAATTTATTTCCTCACACAGGAAGTCATTCACGAATATGTGCTATCGACGATGAAGATATCGGACTTTCGGATCGCCCACTTTTTCGAGACACAGGGGACATAGTTGTAGTGAGACATTTTTGGAAATGTGGCCGTAGAAAAATTTCTATCGTTTTGAAGTTTGCAACGAAAATTCTATATATTTTTATTTCTTTATTCTTACTACTATCTAAACGGTTTTTTTCCAAATTCTGGTATGGTTATGGTGGTCTAATAAGGATCTTTAAAAATGTTTCGGTGATTTTTTTTTCGTTGCATTCCAACGATGCAAGCTTCAATGCCTTCAATTTCTACAAGACGTATAGGATTTAAAATTGTTACAGCCAATTTTTACTTCCTGCAGATCGACGGAGCCGGCCACATAAATCTCAAAGGACGTCGCGGTCGTCGGATAAAAAGATACGGTACGAAAGTTTACCTGACGGACCTGGAAAATCACGTACGGCAATTACCATTCGTAGAGAATTGTTACGCTTTGTTCACGGAGAGCAATCAATCGCTGGACTTGTATTTCACGCTATTCGACAAAATGGCGAGCGAGAGTGACAAATCGAAGTACGAAAATGACCTTTCCAATCACGCGAAAAAATTATCCGATGTCCATCGTCCGGACAAGATCACGGCGTTGAATCGGTTCGAATTAACGTCGAACGGCAAAATATGCAAGAAGTTTTTGAAACAAGTATCGAGACGATTCCTCAAGGCGAGCAACGACGATGGATCGAACGCTGTGAAAACGTTTGAAAGTATGTGGATAAGTTTATTGTCGTTTGAGGACGAAGCGGGCTTCTTGGATTCTGGTGGATCGTCCGTAATAGCGCTGCGAATCGCTAACCAGCTTGAAGAAAAAAGTGGCCACAAATTACCAAAACTCCTGAGCTGCTTGCTCAGAAATGAAAATTTCAACGTATGTCGCGAATACATTCGCAGGGAACTATCGAATTATGAGGAACGAAAGAAGTCGACTGTAGAATCTTCTGATCGATTTGATCAAAAAAGTATTGATGAACCGATTCAATTTATCGAAAAATCCACGAATCAGAGCGAAGCTTCTAAAAAAGTGTTCCCTTGGCAAAAATGTCGAGGGCGAAGTGATTTCCCAGTGCTCGCGGAATCGGAGCGGAAAAAAGCGTGGAACAAATGTACGAAAATTCGTCCGGCGTGTCATTTCGATTTGGGGAAATGCGTCGACGCTTCTCCCACAATATTTTCCTATCCGGGGTTAGACATTCGTTTTAAACTTTTAAAAAACCATCATATCCGCTCAAACTTAAAATTAGGCTTGGAAATTTTTTATTTCAGTAGTCATTAAATTAATTTTTATTAAAGATTGCGATTTCTTGTATTTATTTATATTGCAGTCAATTTATTATTTATATTTATAAGCTTTAATTTATATTAGCTCAAACTTAGAATTAGGCTTGAAGAAAAATTATTTCAATAGTCGTTGAACGAAATTTTATTCGAGATTGCGATTTCTTGTTATTATTTAAATCGAAGCTTCATTTATTATTTATTAGCTCCAGTTTATTTTAATTGAAGCTAATCTTGAGTATTTGTCATTTATTTCACATTGCCATCGCCATCTTGGACATAATAAGCATTTATTATTTGTTTGTTTTTTAATTCAGAGGCAAGAATTACGTCACGGTTGGATCCCACGCCGGTGTTATTTGCACTGCGGAATTGACCGAAGAAAATTCCCCTGAACAATGGGAAGTTTCGCTGCCGAATAGAATCGAAGCTTCGATATTAGTGGTCGACGATTTTAGGGGAGTCGTTGGTAAGTTGTGACTTCAAAAGCATTTATTGCTGAATTTACTCAACGATTTTCATACAATTGGTGTGGCACGTTCGTTTCGCTTGTCGAAAAAAAAGATCACCAACCGGCGGATGTTAAAAAAAAAGTATAATTTTGTCATAATTCTCACTCATATTCGGAGGCTTTAAAAATACTAAATTTTCAAAGTTCTAAATCGGGCAATTATAGCCAGGGTTACGGTTCCGGTCAGGCCGAGAAAAATCGTTTCGAAAAAAACGCGATTGAAAGTTTTACCTTCTTCACTTATCATTATTTTAACCTAAACATTTTTTCTCGTATTATTAAATATCCAAACTTTGAGGAAATGCAAAAAAATCGATTTTTTTACCCGTCAAAGTGGTGTGTCATAAGCTTGCATCTAAAAAATATTCACATTGCATTTTCTTCTATTTCCGTTGCACGCGTTTTTCGTTCGAAGAAACTTCGTATGTGCCTCCGTCAGCTGAGAATACTTACGCTATTATTAAATATATATATATATATTTGTGTTTAACGTTGAAGGTTCGTACGACTCCTTCGTCTACTGTGTTCATCTGAAGACTGGAGAACAATTCTGGAAATTCGCAACAGGTGACATCGTCAAATGCACTGCCGTACTTTGTTCGAAGAAAGAAACGATATTATTTGGCTCGTACGACCGCAGGATGTATTGCATTTCTCTCGAGGTGAGCCAAGGGCCAAGGATACAAAAAACGGAGAACCATAAAAGTGTGTTCGTTTTAACGATGAGAAATAATAAACTAGCCGAGAGGAAAGGCGAAGGAACTGAAAAAATCCACTCCTTTTTCGACATAAAATAAACGCTGATAAATCCATGCAGAGATCGCGAGAAATTCGTCAATTATGTAAAGTTAACATTCGAGAAACATCTGACTCGTCGCTCTTTTTCGTCAGGATGGATCCGAAGTGTGGAGTGTCAAGGCCGGAAACGGCGGTATTTGCGCAACGCCTTGCATCAGCGACGAGCTCAACTGCGTTGTCTTCGCATCCTTGGACGGTACCTGCGTGTCCCTGGCACAGAATAGCGGGCAAATTAATTGGTTGCACAGGATGGACTACCCGGTGTTTTCAGGGCCGACGATATTGGAAACGGGCTTGGCTGTATTTTGCGATGTTTCCGGCAATTTACACTGCGTGTCCGCAACCACTGGTCAAACGGTACAGGCGAGCGCTCGGTGAAGAAAAAACGTGAAAAGAGTTCACGTTCCACATTTTCGTCGCCTCAATCTTCTCTCTTACAGATATGGATCGAAAAAATCGATGGCAATATTTTCTCGCACTTGTGCAAGAAAGTCGAAGCTGGTTCTCGGGGTATCTTGTTCGCGAGTGAGAACAGAAACATTTACATGATGGATTGTTCGTCCGAGGGAACAAAGCTGACTCTTACTTACGAGAAAAACGTAGGTGCGCCGATCCCTTCGACGCCATTCTCCGACGGAAAAATAATCGTCGTCGCTCGCAACGATGGCAATTTGATTATTCTCGACTCGATCAACGCCGAAATATTGTACAATTTTAAACTCGGAGGTGACGTTTTCTCGTCGCCGGTCATTCACGAAGATTTCATCGTTGTCGGCTGTCGGGACAATCGATTGTACGTTCTCTCGCGATACGACGAAGATTGTCGTACAGAAAAATAAAACGCCGAAGTTTGAATCGTTGAAAGGGGAACGATTTTTTTCCTTTGGCCTACCGCGCACTGCGGTACAATGCCGTACGATATTTTTTCGCAAAATCTGTAAAGTATGAAGCGTAATTGCGGCATTTTTTCGTTGCAATATTAAAAACGCACCTCAGTCGGGCTAACCCTCTCTCAGTTTATCTTTATCACTATCGAAAGCCCGTTTTGAAAATTGAGGTCGTAAACCTCTAATGCGAATACGCAAAAACGCGTAAGTGATTTTCAGTGCCTAAATCGGCAAAGAAAACTTTTGAGCAATTGAAAATAATTCGTTTTCGTTGCATTCCAACGAGGCCAACGCAAACGTCCTCATATAAACGCTTGTCCTTATTATCTCGTCGTGTACGTAAGGCAGTGCCTCTCCCTTCTACTCCGGCAACCCTTCGGCTTGAAAATTACAAATAATTCGTTAATCAAATAATTTAGCGATGGGTTGGAAGCAGGCATCTAGAGTTATTTAGTGTATATATTAGATAAAAATGTAGCCAGTGTGTCATCTCCATAAAGCGCTGCATGACACGATTTTTAGAGTCGTAATTTTTCGAAAAAACTTTGCTAACTCGGCTTGAAATTTTACCAGTATACTGGGTTGTATTTTTACTTCATTATATACGAAAATCAGTCAATCGTTGAATATGCGGGTTCGTGAAAGGAATATCTTAACTGATGTTCCTTGTCAGTGTCCAATGGGAAATGTTCATCCGTGCGGACAAATATTGCGAAAGAATGTATCTTGTCGTAGCACAATGTCTTTTATTCCATGCGGCTCTCGCGTTACAGTAAATAGTAAGTGTACAATCCTAAAAATGTTTCACACTTTAATGCTTGGCGTACTTCCGGTTCCTGGCATCCTCGCTCTCTACGCATTCCTCGATTTCGTTTTGGTTTTTTTATTTATTTTTCTCGTTTATACGCGATACGGACTCGTGCGTGTGTGCTACCGACGGATTCCTGAAAGCGGCGTGCAAGCGTTGGTACATTTTGCATTTTTTATTTCTCATTCCCAGTGTTCTCGCGTTCTCAACGACCCCAAAGATGACGCGCTTACGACTAATGACGATAATTATTATCACGATACGCCCCGCGGCGAGCAAAGAAATATTCGTGGTTGCAAGCTTTGCGCAAAATATACTTTAACGACACAACTACTCTAGCACATATCCTCGCTGGAATTAAAAATTTTGCAACTAATCGATCCCCCTTTCTTTTACTTTGTTTTGGAGTTCGCGCTTCGGAGGACATCTTCGAGTCTAAGACCCTTGATCAATTTCACACAATATTTCAGGAATATTTCTTGAACTAAAAAAAAATAAAAATTGCAGCGTAGCTTTTACATAGATCGATAACAATACAATTAAATTGCATGAATTCCACCGACGTCTGCGACGCATTTTTTAGTCTCAGGAGTGGCTTCTTAAAAAAAAACACAATTCCTCTATTTTTGAATGATCATTTAAACGGCAATAATTCATAACGTTGGAGTACTTCGTATCGTCGAGACGAAGACATGCGCCGTGGCAGGCCACCCCTTTCGAAATTCGCAACCTTGAAAAAGTATTTCTTCAATCCTGTTTTTGCTTCCTCTCCCATGTTTTTTTATCTCTCGGTCGCATCTTTTTCCAATACTCATCTCTCCATCCTAATTTTATGGACCTCGCGGTCGCAACTGCAAAAAAACGGCCACGAAGAGATCTGCCGGAGTTGTGACCAAACAAAAAAAAAGAAAGAAAACAGAATCAGAGCCCTCGGGGATTAATCTTTTTCTCATTTCTCCCTTCGTATCTTCTCTTATTACAGCTATTAGACATCTCGATTAGTCTGCATAACACTTCGGTAATTAAAAATATGATACATTTGTAACATCGTTGCCACGTTACCGCCAAAAAGACACTGACCCATCGTTATTACCGCCCCCTCGGCTCGTATTATTCGTTCGTGTTCTCTCACTCGTATCACAAATTGCAACTTTCAGGAAGTAACGATCGTTTCCTTCTCTCCCTACGGCGAGCTATATGATATCATCAGGGTGAGAGACATCTCCGCGAAGCCAGGAAATTTCGACGAGAAAACATTGAAAAATGAGTTGCGCAAGTTTTTTAAATGAGGAAGAATCCGTTGATAATCTCGTGATTTCGTAAATATTCCCATCCTCACCGTCGGGCTCTCAATTTCTCTCGTTTTTTTACCGTTTAGTAGTGTTTTTTTTTTAGTTTTCCATTGACGTATTCGCGATTGGGAGGGTTTGCCTCGAAAACGCTACTGTTCTTTAGTATGTTGGAAAAAAAGGGGGAAGAAAATGCCACTCGGACCAAACGGAGCTTTTATTTACAAAGCACACACAATCGATGTTTCGCCTCTCTCTCTCTCTGGCTCGGACGAGTCTTCGGCTGTTCTCTACCGTGGGATTCTCGCGAGACATTTCTTTAGATACTTTTGGTCAGCGCATCGGTCGTCCGTTTTTCATTCCGTTTTCATCGAATATCTCATCGCCGATGTCCTGTGACGCCCGAGAAGTGCGAAATTCTCAGGTTCCCTTTTTCAAATCTTTGTCGATCCGTAATTGGGACGCGCGCGCGTGCGCGCGCATGTGTGTGTATCGTTTTTGAAGTCTGAAAAATTCTTGTTCGTTTACGTGTATCTGTGTGGTTCGATCGTAAACAGGAACGCGGGCAAATCGGAGAGCTAACGAAGTCGCGTCTCGTTCACGTTTCGTTGGAACTTGTTGAGGAAAAATTCAAAAGTTCGCATCGGTTACTGATCCTCGTCGCCGAGTTCTTGCTTGACTTTGTTGAAGTCGAATTCCTCGCCGGTGGCACGCTTGAAGATGTCGAGCACGTCGAGGCACGTTGTCTCGAAGTGCGTCGTCGCGTCGTAACTCGCGGATATGAAGATCTGACTCTCGAGGCCGTCGTCCGTTGGCTCCATGTAATCCGAAACGGTTACGAATTTTTGGGCTATCGGCCCGAGCAAATCGAGGCCGGGCTTTATCTCGGCCTCGGGATTGTTCGTCTCCACGGTCGTCGATACCATCGCTATGAACCAACCCTTCGCGGCTACCTGGTGCGTGTGAGATACCAGGGACACGTAGATGTCGGACTTGCGGTTTACCTGTAAACATTTTTTTTTCTTCGTATTAGCAAACTCTCTTGGCATAGTTTGGAATATTCGGCGCGGCATTCGAGCATGGAGCAAGGGAAAAAAGAGCGGAAAATGCCGTGAGGACAATCCCCGAAGGAGAACGTATTTTTGTAGTGTTGAAGTTTGCATCATTGGAGTGCAGCGAAAATCCTTCTTTGTTTGGCGATTTCTTTATTTTTATTTCTTTCTCAATTCTTCTTTTGTAGTTTTAAGTTATGCATTCCTAATAAGGATTTTCAAAAAGATTTCAGTGACATTTGTAGCCTAAATGTGTAATAATAGTTACGAAATACGAGAAAAAAAAACTTTTGTCTCATTCTAACGATGCAAACTTCGATATCGAAAATGATTTTTAAACGCGCCTATATCTTTGGGAGGGCCTCTATCAGCCTATCTTTTCACCGCGAATTTTGGGAAAGAAATTTAAGAAAATGGTTGTTTTAGACTGTGAAAATCTCTCAAACGTTTCTACGTATTCTTACTAGATATTTAGGACTTTAATTCGTACAAAACGAGGCTTTCGAGAATCGTTGGAGTGCAACGAAGATCCTTCTTTGTTTTTCGATTTCTTGATTTTTATTTCCATCTAGTAACGCAAAAAGACTCTTCTTTTGCAGTTTGAGGTTATGCGTTCCTAATAAGGATCTCCAAAAAATTTAAATGATATTTGTAGCCTAAATGTGACAAAAAAATTCGGCAAAACGATTTAAAAAAATTATTTCGTTGCGTTCCAACGATGCAAACTTCGATACCATGTATTTTCGTTATGATTTTGAAGTTTGAACCGTCGGGATGCGATACGAATGATTTTTCGCAGGTCGTCTATCAGCCTATCTTTTGACTACGAATTTTGAGAAAGAAATAAAAAAGGAAGGTCGTCTTAGGCTGTAAAAATCACAAAAACGTTTCTTCGTATTCTTATCGTACATCCAGGACTTGAATTTGGACAAAACAAGGCTTTCGATAATCATAAAAATAAAAAGAAATGGAAAAAGAACGACAAAAGATTATTGGATTCGAACGCGTCAAACGTCAACGTCACGAAGATCCTGAGAACTCGAATAATCCATGGGCGGATTAAATCGTCGAATTTAACAGTGGATGGTATAACCTGCTTCTGAGGAATGATGATCTGTGTCGATAGTGCGTCGTTGGTTCCGGAAATCGGATGATTCAGCAGACAAATGCATCTTATAACTTGGCCAACTTTCTTGACGCGATCGGGCACGTAAGTAGGATCGCAGAAGACTTGCTTACACGTGGCTGTTTCCTCTCCCGAGCGAACTCCGACAACCTGAACAGAGAATATTTTCGGCGTGTCTAATTGTCAACGTCCTCGACGAAGAATAATCAACAGCGTTTTGCCTACCATTGAGACAATGTGAATTCCGACGAAACGTTTATGCTTAAGGCCTCAGGCCACAGTAACGGGTATAAAATCATCTGCGAATTTAACCATTTTTTTCGTATGCAAAAGTGATTCACTCTTAAAATTTATTACACATCTATTTAGCATGAATGTCAAGCTGTTAGAATTTTTTTTTTTTTCAATGTACAAAATGGCCGACTACTCGAAACTTCTCGAAACAGCTTTTTTCCAATTGCCGTGACAAATAACTTCGACAATTTTCACTCGATTTACTTCAAATTTAAAAGTTACGTTCCTAATTGCATTTCGCAGAAAAGTACGTACGGAATTTCTGATTAATCGAGAACTTTACATTTTATGAGCAGTTAGAACGAAATTTTTCGCTGAAAATTCATTTCTTAAGTTCAAATACAACTTTCGAATAAAACAATATTTTTTACATTCCGTACGTACTTCTCTAGATATTCTAATATAGATTGACGAGAATTTTCGTTTTTTGTTATAGGTCAAAAATTGTGTATGCTAAAAGTCGCGCCGCGGAGCGCCTAAAAAAAGAAACGAAAATATTAGCAGTCGGCCATTGTGTACATCGAAAAAAAAATCTAACACCTTGATTTTCATACTAAATAGATGTGTAATTAATTTTATGAGCGAATGACTTTTTCATGCGAGAAAAAATTGTTAAATTCGCACATGATTTTATACCCGTTACTGTGGCCTACGGCCTTAAGTGAGCGATTTTTTTTACCTTGCCGTCTTTCATGACGATTTCATCGATAGGTTTATCGAGCATGTAGGTGCCACCGTAGATGGCGCTGAGCCTCGCAAAGCCCTGAGGGAGTTCACCGAGTCCGTACATGGGATAAAGGTACGGTGATTTTCCGTATCGAGCTAAACTATCGCTGTACAGTTTTATACGCCGAACAGTTTTTATTGCGCTCTGCGAGATGTAGTCGTCGTTCCTGCGACAAACGGAGCACGTGGTTAAAGCATCGGTTAGGTATTGTTCAATTATTGCTCATTTCATACTTGAATGCGTAATGAACATCGATATAAATTATTAACTACGAGGAATTTTTGTATTATTTAAGGCTGAAGTCTGAATTAGAAGGTCCGGAAAATCGTTTCTTTTTCTCGCTTAAATCGATTGATAAAATATGAAAGAATATATTCACAAAGTTACAAAGGCCAATTGTAAATATTTTCGAAGATAAAAGCCCAAAAGCAGAGAAGCGATTGATATTGATATTTCATCCTACAAGAAACTTTAAGGGGTTACCCCCACTTGCGATTTTGAAAAAATCGTTTTTTTTATTGCATTTTTTTTAAGTATAAGTATCTGAGAATATGTCCTGAAAATTTCAAGTCGATCCGAACAAAATTGACTGAGATATGAGCGTTGAAAGAGAAGAATCCGTGAATTGAAGAACTGAAATTGAAACTTTAAACGCGTTTTTCTCAAAATGGCATTTCTGAAGTCCGTGACCAAGATTACTCGAACACTAATGAACCGATCTTCTTGAAATTTTGCAGGCTTATTTAATACATAAAAATGTAGTCTTTAATCGTTCGATTTTTTTTTCGAAAAAAAAATGGCCGTTTTATAGCCAAAAAACGGCCGTTTTTTTTTCGTTAAAATCGAACCATTAACTTTGACTGTCCGCCATTTTGTGAAAAATGAATATTTTTTAAAATCCTTCGATTAAAGACTAGTTTATACTTATATTTGACTAAATCCATCCGCATTTTTTTTTCAGATGATCCACTTCGCCGCAATGTTGGTCACCGCAAACCGTGTATATAAAAACATTATTTCATTGACGGCCATTTGCCACTAAACAATGTAATATTTTTCAATAAAAAAATTACTGAAAGTTCTTCAAGATGTGTTCTTTGAGATGGTATATTGATCGATTGAAAAAGTTTTGTAGTTTTCTTTAAAAAAATTCATGAAAAAGGCCTTTTTTTGCGCTACAAGTGGGGGTAACGCCTTAAAGCGCGTTTTCTCCAGTTTTCATTTTCGCGATTTTTCAAAATTGGTGGGCGTGATAGCAAAAAAACTAAACGACCCATTGAATCAAACCAAAGTTTATTTTCTTGAGTATGAAAGTCTCTTCTATGTGAATTAAAAAAGTCGTTGAAAAATTATTCTTAAATAATTTGTATTGCACGTTAAAGTGTTTTTTTAACACATTTTTTTTCAAACCTGAGCAAAGTTTTAATTTCACGATTTTTTCAGCTTTTTCTTAGTTCAGTGAGAAGAAAAATTGATGACAATTGAACATTTTATTGGGTTTTTTGTTTCAGTCAAGAATTACGAGCTGCATCTTTCCTGCCGATTGGGGACTGCAGTGGCAAAACGCACATGGACTCGGCTGATAAATCTGCAGTCGTGTTAAACATTTTTTTATACATTTTAAATATACATGAAAAGATACCTCAGTATTTACTACGCTTACTTGCTTTTTTCCCTTCTTAAAAAAAACGCTTTTTTGGACCTTCTAGTTAAGGCTTCGGCCATGAATTTTTGTTTTTTTTTCACGGTATTCCATTACTGATTAGTGTACGAATCATAACTAAAGATTAACGTTACGAATATTCTCCTGTGAACTCGAATACAGTGACGGATACAATTCCTGAAGGGCTCGCTATTTTTAATATCCAAGATTCTCGTCATACACAATCATCATTTTTGCTGGCACACAATTCATATTTTATTTTCATAAGAACTTTCAACAGCTGCGTAGGATGGGCGCGATTGGAAGTATTGTTGAAAAAGCCAATTTTATAAGTATGCAAACGTAACGTCAAGTGCTCTTTGTTCCACTGGAGTGTAAAAATTCCAAAGAAAATAGTTAAGGCGTTAGGCTACTGTGGAAATTTTAAAACTCGTTCGTCGCTTGAGGCAACTCGAATAGAAAAGGGAGGTCCTAAATATGGTCGGGGAATCGCAGATTGCAGGTAAACTTATGATTACAAAGATAGAACTGCTGATAAAACTTTTAACGCGTTTTTCTTACCATTTTTTCATTAATTATCAACAATAATATTTAATAATAATATTATATACTTTTGATCCCACAAATTTTTCATATCGAATGATTAAAATAAAAAGAATTATAATAAATATAATATTCGAAGGAATTCAATGGAATAATAAAATTAAAAATTCAATTATTTTTACCCCTATAAAAAATCTTATCTTAATAAGAAGTCATGTATTAAGAATGGCATTTTTCCTAATAAAAAATCGAGAAAAAAAATCAATTTTTTTAAATGATTGAACGATAACAAAAAAAGCTCGGTCATTTCTTAGCCACTATTATCTATTTTGAAAGAAAATAAACTCGTTTTTTCGTGTTTTCAAAATTAATTTTTTTAAATTAGTTTTTCAAAATTAATTTTTTTAAATGAGTTTTTCAAAATTAATTTTTTTAAATTAATTTTTCAAAATTAATTTTTTTTAATTAATTTTTCAAAATTAATTTTTTTAAATTAATTTTTCAAACTTAATTTTTTTAAATTAGTTTTTCAAACTTAATTTTTGTTAATTAGTTTTTAAAAATTGATTTTTTAAATTAGTTTTTCAAAGTTAATTTTTTTAAATTAGTTTTTCAAAATTAATTTTTTTTAGTTTTTCAAAATTAATTTTTTTAAATTAGTTTTTCAAAATTAATTTTTTTTAGTTTTTCAAACTTAATTTTTTTTAATTAGTTTTTCAAAATTAATTTTTCAAAATTAATTTTTTGTAATTAGTTTTTCAGAATTAATTTTTCGAAATTAATTTTTTTTAATTAGTTTTTCAAAATTAATTTTTCAAAATTAATTTTTTTAAATTAGTTTTTCAAAATTCATTTTTCAAAATTAATTTTATTAAATTAGTTTTTCAAAATTAATTTTTTTCAATTAGTTTTTCAAAATTAATTTTTTTCAATTAGTTTTTCAAAATTACTTTTTCAAAATTAATTTTATTAAATTAGTTTTTCAAAATTAATTTTTTTAAATTAGTTTTTCAAAATTAATTTTTTTAAATTAGTTTTTCAAAATTAATTTTTTTTATTAGTTTTTCAAAATTAATTTTTTCTTAACCCTGAGTTTCGGTTCGTCACAGTAGCCTACCCCTAGAAAGTTCCATTGAGATGCCATATGGACACTGAGACGACGATGTTCATAGAACGTTTGTGAGTGAAAATTACCAAGCACTCAGTTGAATTTTACCTGTGAAGGGCGAGAGCGTGGCCCGTGAAATCTTGAGTATTGGGCTCGAGGCTGAACTTGTTGTAAAGTGCACTCATGCTGTTGTTGAACGGATCAAAGTTGTCCCAAGTCTTGGGATCATCCTCCTGGACGTTTTGTACCCAGATGAGAAAATTACGAAAACGCCGCTTTTCGAATATGCCCATGAGATCGCTGGACAACGCCTCCTGCTGATCTATCGGGACCTTGGATATTTTCCCGGTCTTGTAGACGTAGGATCCCTCGATAGATTTGAACTCGAGATAACGCGTTACCCCGGTATGAATCAGGAGCTTGACCAAGAGTCCATTCGCCATCAAGAACTTTGGTATGAGATCGACGTTCCAATCCCTGCCTCGGCCGTACATGGCGTCCGGTGGCGGCAGCTTGAAGTTTCTGTATGTGCAGATCGTCCGTTTATTCTATCGACGTCGCATCAACATTCTTCTCCAAGTCAACAATGTTCCCACGAATCTTTGTATAACCAACAGTTACGATTTATATTTATAAATAGAATATATATATTAAGGGGCTATCCGTCTCTGGAAACTTCAAAAAATAGATTTAGGTGCATATTGTTATAGTGTGAACTTTCAAGAATTTTTTTAAGACCAACCAGACTAAAAAAGAATAAAAACGAATTGAAGCATTTTTTTTAAATGTATTTCAAGACTATTTATCAAGCCCAACAACTTTTATATTCATATCTTTTATAAAATCCTCAAAAACAATGGTGAAAATAGCCTTTTTCGTGGCTCTAAAGTGGACTGGCCCCTTAAACGGTGCGAGGGAGCCTGGGCTGGCTCGTTGGGTCAGGGAGACACGAGGTGGAGTATAGGGAGAAATGTGGTGTCAAGGTTTTTACAGAGCTTCAGTCAATAGCAGACCGTCGATGACATAACGTGCGAACAACCTCCGGAGACTTTGCCCTTAATGAGGTTGCATCTCTAATGAGGATCCTGAAAAAAGTTTGAAAGGGAAGATTCCTTCAGGCGAGAAAAACATTTACTGATTTTCATGATTTTTCTTAAAAGAAAGATTTCTTTACCATTTCTCGAAAATAAGAAAACATTTTATTACTACTTTTAGCTGTTACGTGATATTTTTTAAATTAATGTTTAAAAATGACGAAGGTATGACACGGTCTTCTAAACTACATTTTCAAAAGTGGCGTGACGTATAACTAAAAGACTAATCGACCGATTAGTATTTGTTGATAGCAAAATGTAGCCATTTCTCGGAAAATTCATTCTTTTTGTTTCAAAGCGTACCATTTCATCGATTTTCAACATTACTTACTTTTTCTTGGTTCATATTCTGCGTATGAGTGTTCACGTTTGGAAGACTGTGCCATACCGCCGCGATATTTAAAGAATAAAAAAAATACCATGTAATAGCCAAAAGTAGCAATGAAACATCCCCTGAATCTCAAAACTAGTAAAGAAATCTTACCTTTAAAAAAATCATGACAATCAGCAAGTATTTCCTCGCCTGAAGGTATCTCCGTCCAGCGATTTAACCCCTTCGTTGGCCGAGAGAATTCGACAAAAAGTGCCCAAAATGGCGTGAAATTTTTTTATCCTGAATACGTGTACTCGGAGGTTTTTGAGGGTGCTGATTACGAATCTAAACTCCAGTGCAGGAATTCACAATGACGAACAAATATGGCAAATGAAAATACAAATAATACAGATTGATTTAGATGAAACTCACAAGGAACATCCCTCAGGTGTCCGCCTCCGATTTTGTTGAAACTCATATATGTGATAGAGCATCAAAAATTTTGAGACACGTATTTTTTTTTATCGGCGGAAAAACGGTTTTGAGGGGTGAAACGCACCCTCGAAAATGGGGATGTTTTTTCGTTTTTCGTCGATAACGTTTTAACGGTATGAGATATAAAAAAAATTCAAATTGCAACAATGTTTATTTTTTCATGTACTATACATTGGAGATGAGAACGATACCATTATCGACGAAAAACGAAAAACACCCCTAGTTTCGAGGGCGCGTTTCACCCCTCAAAACCGTTTTTCCGCCGATAAAAAAAAATACGTATCGCTTACTTTTCGGTGCTTTATAACATATCCAAATTTCAACAAAATCGAAGGGTGTCACCTGAGGGATGTTCCTTGTCAGTACTCAAGCTTCATATATTTCCACCCATTTATTGTATTATGCTCCATGTTATTGAATTCACCATGAAAAATTCCTTCATTTTGAGTTCAGCATCACACTCAGCGTCCCCGAAAACCCCCAGTACCAAGATTTATCCAAATCGAGCTGTTTTTTGCACTTTCGTCCGCCATGTTAGATCCGCCATTAAAAATTTTGGAACTTTGTGTTCAGATTCGTAATGAGCGACCTCGAAAATCCCAGAGTACCGATTTTTATCTAAATCGAGTAAAATTTTCGATTTCGGTCCGCCATTCCAGCGCCGCCATTTTGAATTTTCAAATTTGAAGTTCAGATTCGTAATAAGCGACCTCAAAAATCCCGGTGTACTAATTTTCATCTAAATCGAGTAAAGTTTTTGATTTTTGTCCGCCATATTGGCGCCGCCATTTTGAATTTCCAAATTTTGACTTTAAATTCGGATTCAGCGAGGCCAAAAACCCCCGAGTGAAGCTCCGATTTCAAATCAGAGCAAGTTAAATAGGGAAATAAAGGTTGACGCACTATTGCGCCAATGCCACACCGGGCACGGAATTACTTGACGCACTATTGCGTCAATGCCAACGAAGGGGTTAAGAGGCCTGATTATTCCAAAAAGTTGAGCTGCGGCACTTTCGTCGCGTTCCAACGATGCACACTTCGATATAATCATTTTTGAACAAGTTGTGAACATCGATTTCTTCATGGCAGTATGTTTTACATAACCTCCCGTTCAGTGTGCCGGGTATAGGGCTGCTGAATCGTTACGTGTTATCGTCTCGTGTTACACGGCTTCTTTTATCATTATCAGCCTTTCAGTGTCCCTATGTACCACTGTAGAGTCGCGCTAGCTTTATCAGGTGCCTGGCCAAAGGCACGCGACGCCATTTTTGTTGTTGTTTCATTATACGAATCATTTGACAATGTTACTCGTTGGATGTAGCGCGCAATCAGAGCTGGTGCAGTGTTACGAGTCCCTTATCATAAAGCGGAAAAGTCTTGACGGGTATACGTCACACGATGTTGAAGTTTGCTTCGTTGGAATGCAACGAAAATTCATTTTATTTTATTGCCTCATTTTCATTGTCATCTAAAAATGTTTCTTACATATTTGGGCTTCAGAACATCAATAAGGACCCGGAAAAAAATTACAGTGCATGAGATTGAAGTTTGCATCGTTGAAATGCAATAAAAATTATCATTTCAACCGCTGGAATTTCTGTGGGCAAATTTTCTTTGCGAAAAACTTCGATTATTTACAAAACCGCTTATTCAGGGATCTAGGATTTGAATCTGAAAAAGGTGTCGAATAATCAAAATGGAGGATTAAAAATATCAAAAATACTTTTCGTTTCGTTCTAACGATGCGAACTTTAAGATCATTGTGGAGGGCTACGGAAGTTTCGTTGCATTTCAACAATGCAACTTCACTATCATATACAACACACGATGTTCGCTCTACTGCTGCTGCTGCTGCGAAAAGGCGAGTGTTTACCTCCCACTTTCATCAATTGGATCGCCGTAAAAAAGCGGCCGAGATACATATAGAGGGCGCTACACTCTCTCGTGCTACTTTCCATTTCGGAATCGATATTCTCTCCCGCTAGAGTTTCCAAGAACCTGGTACTTTGCCGCTAGAATCCTTCATTCCAGCCTTTCGCGATATAATTACTTCGACAAGATCCCCGGCGCCACTAGGCAGTGTTAAAAACGACGGCGAAGCCAGCAACTTTTTTGAGACTCGTTACGCATCGTTACGTCTGATGAATTAAACATTCGCGAATAGAACTTTCAATTTTCGCTCCGAGAGAAATTGCTTTAGGATTTATTGCAGAAAGTTGATGGAGTTGATTGTGTCGTTCGACTAGAGAAAAATCATTGTATTTGACTTTTGAAGTTTATTAGTTGTAGAACGATGGTGTTGAAGTTTGCATCGTTGGAAAGCAATGAATGTGGTGGCCATTTTTCCTTGCACATTCAGGCTACAAGTATCACTGAAATATTTTTGAAGATCCTTATTGGGGATGCATCACCCAAACCTGCAAAAGAAGCGCTTAGACAGCAAGCAAAATAAACAAAAAAAAGAAGAATGATTTTCGTTGCATTCCAGAGATGCAAATTTGACATAACGTAGAACAATAATTTAATTTAATTTACGGAGAAAAAAAAACAAAAAACGTTCGACCTGAATGATGTTAAAGTTTGCATCATTGGAATACAACGAAAAACCACGACGTTGAAGTTTGGATCGTTGTCGAAACCGATTTTTTTCAGTTATTTCTTGTCTCTTTATTTTTATAATTATTGGAAGCCGGGTTTCTTTGCAAATTGGGGTCCTGGATGAGTCATAAGAATAAGGCATTAGTGATTTTCACAACCAAAGGCGGCCAGAAGAAAAATCAAAAAATAAAAATAATGAATTATCGTTGTCAACATAGCAAAAGTCCTTTTTCATTTTTTCATTGCTTTATTTGTTCTCTTTATTTTGATGACTGTCTAAACTCTTCTTTCGCACGAGATTGAAGGGTGCATCGTTCGAATGCAATGAAAATTCATATTTCTGAACTCTGTATTTCTTTGGGCACATTTTTGCCGTCGAAAACCCTCAGCCATTTTCCACGATATTTATTTACCGATCTGCAATATAAATCTATAAGAAAAAAATCGTCTACAATAATAAAAATAAGGAAAACAAAATGTAAGGAGCTTTCGTTGTGTTCCAACGATGCAAATTTCAACACCATCGACCCGAAATGGTGACATCAATTACATTTCCGACCAATCGACCATAAAATATGGAACGTCGCAAATTTCAATGTTAGAGATTTCGAAAATGAAATGAAAACATTAATTTTTCCACGTTTAGCAAATTCAAAAACCTTAGCCTTAAACACGCAAACCTTTTTTTTCATATTTTCCCCGAAACGGGTGCCTGTTTTTAAGAAGCACAACTGAAACATCATCGCTGTACTTTAAATCTTGAAAATAATAAAGCGAGTTTCATTTACGGGACCAAGGGGAGTTTTGCTCGGTCAGTTCCGCAGCGTCTCAAGTCTACGTAAGGGACATCATGACCCGGTTCGAAGAGATGTCGTTGCTCCATATGCAACGGGTTGCGGTGCGCCACGCAGTCTGATTTTTCGTCGTTTGTTCCCCGTTCGTCACGGTGGCGCAGTCGCGAATAGCACAAAACACGGAAAGTCGAGAAGTAAAAGCGATAATTATATTGCCACGGTTACAGACGGAAACATATATCATCAACGCGTAGCTATCATATTATACAATATATAACACGTGCACATCGTCTGCATTCCTTCGTGCATGACGAAAGGAAACATAGACTGGACGTGATTTAAAAAATTGGAATTTAATGGCAATATTCGAAAGAGAAAAAATGATGATATTGAAGTTTGAATCGTTTACACGCAACGCAAGTTCCGTAGCACATTTTTTTTGGCGAATTTAGGCATCCAAAATGACTTGAATTTTTTTCACGGTCCTTATTGGAGATCTTCAGCTCAAGTATATAAGCATTTTTGGATGATAATGATAATGGGGCAATAAAAAAAAAATGGAAATGAACTTTCGTTGCGTTTCAGTGATGCAAACTTCAATATCGTAAAAAATTGTTGAAGACCTGCATTAGGTGCCATAATTTTTTCTTTAGTAAAAATATATTTAACATCAACGGGGAAGGTCGAAAAATAGAGATGAGGCCGCGAGATATTTAATAGAAATAATGAAGATGGAGGGTGGCACGTCGCTTAAAAAATTACCAAGGGAGGAAGTGCGACACGTGCAGCAATGTGACCAGGCATTCCCTGTTTTGTGTCCGAACCTGGCCAGATTTGCCTTGACTCATTTACCTGACCGGGCCCTCCCATGGAACAAATCGGGAACCTCACAAAATTATTTTTTACGGCTTACCCTCTATGTTTGGAAAATACAATGTTCTGGCCGGGATACATTGCGAGCAGGTAGATCTTCACGTAATGTCTACCCGGCCGAAACATTGACATTTTCTCAAAAGTGGAGCCTTTCTTTAAGGACTAAGGAAAAGCGAGTTTGCTTTTCGCCTCATCGAAGGTATTTATAATTGATTGGAATGAAACTAAAACATCTGCTGTAATTCTATTCATCATTAAAAGCATTCGTTTCATCAATGATAATCGACGAGGATAATAATGCTTATTATAAATACCGAGACTACGATAACTAATGATTTGAGCATAAAGTATAGTCAAATTATTTTCTGACGCAAAAAAGTAAAGCGGGTTACTCGTGGTTTTTGAACGACTTGTCATCATGTTGAGAAATATCGATGTTCTGGCCGGGAAGACACTACCTAAATGTATTTCGCCAACAATCCGCCAGGTGGCTACAAGCGAAGCGCTTCGCGTAAGCAAGATACTGTCGTACGAGGATAAAAGTTCGTCCTGTGAGTTGTACCACGTACAGAAGTGCTTGCATCGTCCACTTACGCTATGACGTGGAAGTTGGCATCTTTAGAACGCACCAAAAATCAATTCTTATGAATTACATCAATATTTTTTGCCCATTTGACCTGCGAAAATTACTCAAACGTTTCTACGCAATCTTATCAGAAAAACCTATTCCAGGGTGGAAGGCTCGACCAGAGCCTGATATTATCTAGGGAAAGTAGATCAGGGGCAGTACTTTTCCCGGCTCAAATTTCTACACGGGGAGTAATCACAATTGGCAATCCATCAAAAGGGGGAAACAAAATAAGAGACCATGGTAATCGATGATGAAGTTTACCTCGTTGGAATGCAACGAAAGTCAATTCTTTTTAATTGTTTGAACCATTTTTGACCTAGAAAATCACCCAAACGTTTTTATGTATTCGTATAAAAAATTTGCAAGGTCAATTTGGGCTGAAGATCATTGATAAGGATCCTGAAAAAAGTTTGAGTGATCTTAGAGGCCTGAATTTGCCAAAGAAAAGTCTACGACACGTTCGTTGCGCTGCAACGCTGCAAACTTCAATACCATAGGCAATTCGAGAAACTAGAATATCAATGTAGATGTAAGATAATAGAAAAAACCGATGTAAACACGTGAAGGTGAACGAAAAGGCACTAATGTGAACACCCTTAAAAGTGTATACGAGGGAATAAATACTACTACTATTCAAATAAACCGAAATATCAATAGTTAACTTCAATAAATATAATTTACCATATTTTCCTATGTTGATGGTTTTTTAGTTTGCAATTTCAGAACGCAACGAGAGTTTCGTTTGGCTTTTTATTCTCCATATTTCTATTATTAGTGGCGATCTTTCTTTTATAAATTTCACTTAAGATAGCAAAATAAATAACTTAAAAAATGGTTGGACTATTGTAGGCGGAATCTGCCAAAAAAAGTTAAATTCGTTGCAGTCCAACGATGCAAACTTCAGCATCGTTGCTGAAGTGTTGAAGTTTGTTTATGGACACGTCAATGATCAATTAAAAAAATGTCTCCACGATGGGGATAAAATTGGTCGTAAGATGAGAAGGATTATTTCGAACATTTTTGTGAGGAACGTAACATGGACGAAGAAACAAAACAATGTGTAACGACAAACACGTGTTACAACTGCGTCTATGTTGAGCTCACTGACCTAGCAGCCCTGCCAAACGTACCGTTATCATTATGTATCTGTTATTATGATTGTATGCCTTTTTAGACATTTTACCGGTTCGTTGGTGGCGCATTATAAGTCCCTAATCTACATTTGGCATTCCTGAACATATTATCCCATGATCGAACGCGTCCTGAATTCTTTTTCTCGGACGGTACGTCGCCCATGAGTAATACTCAATCGACATTACTCTGAACACTTCGCCTTCGCTGGTGCCTGTGCTTGAATCTTTTTCTTCTTTCCCTCGCTAGAAGACATCGAACGCCACTAGAAAGTTTTTCGAAGAAACGTTGTCGTGAAATCGTTCGCCGTGAATAATTGAATAAATCCCGGAAGGCATGGAATTATTGTTCGGCTCTTTCTGCCCACATAACTTTTCAAACTACCCGCTCAAAAATCAGACAACATTTGACGCTACAAAAGTTTTCTTTAACTTGCATTGAATTGTGCGACGTTACAAGAAATGAGTGATCTTACTCTCAATCGAATATTCCTTTACCAAAGCAATAACATCGAATGAAAAAAAATCAAACTAAAAATAGTTTCTCGAAAGTAAAAAAATTGATGTCAATCGACATTGTTTCAACGAAAATTACTTATTAAAAAGAAATGAATTGATTGAAATTAATATTGAGATAACGAAAGGTAATTTATTTATGGTGAATTAAAATCATTGTAAAATCATATATAAATAGCCGATTATAAAATTTGTCGGAGAGAATAATTATTTATAACTGAAGTTTGCAGCGTTGCAACGCAATGGAACGCTCATGGATAGGCAGTTAGGTTTTTCCTCACTACTGGTGTATATTTTATAAACGTAAATGTCCACTGGACTCGTACAAAGTATTTATCGTCTCTTAACGACGTCGACGCGTAACAATAAATCGTCGATGGAAAATGTACGATTCTATCATGCAAAAACGCCGAAACCCTTGCAGAGCTTCAGCTTGTTCTTTGTTGTTGAGAAAAGCTCTCGTCGAGCGATGCCGCGCCTTTCGAACGTTTACAGGCTCGTACTGCTCGATCCCGTCTCCGATAACGCTTTCTCGGACGAAGCCCGAAAATGTTTACTTCAGATACAAGGCACTTTGGAAAAAAATAATTTGGACGAAAGAAAAGAATAAATAAAAAATAATTTGGAGAGAAAAGAATTTTAAAAAATAAATAATAATTTGGAGAAAAAAATAAATAAATAAAAAATACTTTGGAGAAAAAAATTAAAAAATAAAAATCGTTGCATCCCAACGACGCAAGTTTCACCGTCACTATTTTTTTCCAGAGAGTCTTTACCAATCAGGAAATTTCGAAATTGTTAAACTTTACCTTCATATCAACAGTTTATAACTTTTTGGACGCGTTAGGAATTTCTTCGTAGTTCAAATTAATCGGCCACCAGCCGAGAATGACAATCAAATGCGCGGGAGGACCGTTTGACAGTGGGTGATGAAATTTTGACGGAATTCAATTGTTCCGTCTGCGACACCGATAGCTCGGTTAGCCGCGACTAGGAGGGCGGGTCCGATCGATCCCGCATATGGAACATATTCCCTTCGTTATGTTTTTCCATACGACTTTTCCAACACTATTCGACAACCCGACGATATTTCGTGCCCTTGACAAACCTCTCTTGCATACTACGCCCATCGGTCTTCTAGACAAAATAATTCTCGAATATTCTCGTTCCACAGCAACGAAAGAAAAAAGAAAACATTGTCAGGAGCATGGCCTGTGCCGTAGCGTTGAGGCGCTGCACATCAGTGAGCCAAACCAAGCAACTTACGGGACCTCAGCCAAGGTTACACTAAGGTCAGAGTATAAAATCATGTGCGAATTTAACAACTTTTCTCCGTATGAAAAAGTAATTCACTCATAAAATTAATTGCACATCTATTTAGTATGAATATCAAGCTGTTAGAAAATATATTTTTTTTCCGATGTACAAAATGGCCGACTACTCGAAACTTTTCGAAACAGCTTTTTTCCAATTGCCGTGACAAATAACTTCAACAATTTTCACTCGATTCACTTCAAATTCAAAAGTTATGTTCCTCGTTGCATTTCGCCGAGAAGTACGTACGGAATTTCTGATTAATCGAAAACTTTTTATTTTATGAGCAGTTTATAAGCAGTTATAACGAAATTTTTCAATGAAAATTCATTTTTTAAGTTCAAATACCTACAACTTTTGAATAAAACAATATTTTGTAAATTCCGTACGTACTTCTCTAGTTATTCTAATGTAGATTGACGAGAATTTTTGTTTTTTGTTCGCCTCAAAAAAGATAAGAGAAAATATTAGTAGTCGGCCATTCTGTACATCGAAAAACAAAAAAAAATATTTTCTGACAGCTTGATATTCATACTAAATAGATGGGTAATGAATTTTATGAGTGAATCACTTTTTCATACGAAAAAAAAATTGTTAAATTTGCGCATGATTTTATACCCGTTACTGTGGCCTAAGGCCTTAAGGCCTTTCACGAACCCGAATGTTTAACAATTGACTACCGACCTTTTAATGAAAAATTACGACTTGAATAATCGTCTCATTTATATGGCCCTTTTTTAATACACTAAAGTCTATATCAAATACATTTATATATTAATACATTTTATTAATAAATATATTAAATACATTCATACCCTAAATAACTCGAGATGCCTGATACAAACTGCTCAAGCCCAGTTTCCGAACTTTTAACGAAAAATTACGTCTCTTAAAATCGTTTCATTTATACGGCGTTTTATTTATGCACCAAAGTGCATGATATATATATATATATATATTTATACACTAAATAACTCTCGATGCCTGATATAAACTGCTCACGCGTGTAAAAAATTCTGAAGATTCCGTAACGACGATAAAAACAGAGGCTCCCCGAATGCTTAAAGGAAATATTAAGGGATCACAGCATAACATTTTCAAAAAATCGTCTTCTTGCATTATCCGATAGTATACTCGGAGCGCGCCCGACCAACTTCAAAGCCGTTTTTCTACGATTCACTTTTTTGAACCTTGCGAAAGTTCTAACTCTTGAACGAAGGTTCAGATCGCTCTGAAATTTTTACAACATATTCTCAGCATCATCACCTATCGTGTGAACCACAGAAACAAAAATTTCAATGGCACATTAAAATATAAAAAATAAAATACCGACAGAAAATTGAGCAAAAAAATGTTAAGTTTCGAATTCTTATTATAATTTTTTTTTCATAATATTGTTGGTTCACACTGAAGATTCATTCATTGTGCAATTATAAATGTTCATTTTTTTTCAGACACCCACATCGACGTCGTGAACTTTCACCGTCAACGCGCGCGCAAAAAAAAACACATTGCTTTTTTATGTTATATCTCCGCCATTTGTTAATATTTCTGATTTTTATGCTTGCACATACTTAACCATGTGCATAAATGATCTGTAAAAAAAATGTCAATGTATGCGTCTTCTTTTTTTAACCGCGTCTAGAAAAGTACTTTCGAAAATCGGCGAAATCGCGTATATAAGGCCTTAAGGCCATGAAAAATGTGCCCAGCAGGAGAGCTTTTCAAAGAAAATGTAAAAATGTCGAAATCTACTAAATTGGCGGGAAATTTTTAATTCCAGTTTATCATTGGGTATAATAATTGATTGTGACTTGTTTTTATTAAGCGCCAGTGTTAAGGATGTTGTGTCCAAAGTTGAAAATAATAATAAAATTTAAAAAATTTCATGGGTCATTATGTAAAACATTCGAAAGGTTGTGTAAAAAATTCACGACGATTAGGAAGCTGGCAACTGAGAAATTGGAATTCACAAATTACACGCAGCCTTATGGAAACGGAAGTAACTTTGCAATTATAATTTTTTTTTGTTACAAAAAATGATGCCAAAAATACAAAAAAAATCACGCTTGAGGAAAAACATATAAGAACATAGCGGCAACGTTGCATAGACCGAAAGTAGCGGGACATTTAAATACTCATTTTCGTTCACGGACGACGTTGTTGCTTGCACCATAAAGCCACATTTGTTTTTGATATATTTGAAATAAAAAAAGCGATCATTCATAAATATTTCTTCTATTTCTTGAAAACAAATAACAAAGTTTGTTATTTGCTAATAGAATTGCAAAGTTACTTCAGTTTCCATAAGGCTGCGTGTAATTTGTCCTTTCAAATGTTCGTCCTTTCAAATGTTCAAATGTTTTACATAATGACCTATTGAATTTTAAAAATTTTATCTCCATTTTCAATTTTAGACACAACATCCTTAAGTGGAACGGAAGGAGTCCTTCCGAGACAAAAGTAGCTCGCACAGCCCGAAAACAGAAGCAACTCAAAGATAATCAGCTTTTTGAGCAAACCGAAGGTTTATTATATGCGCCTGGAATCACTGATTGATCGATAAGTCACTTGAACTGATAGTTTTATCTTATTGAAACTCAAAACGCGATTATCTCGAAACAGCATTTTTTTAAACTGCTCATGTTATAGCTCAAAAAGTTATTGATCGATGTGGCTGAAATTTCGCGAGGTTTCCCACCGTAACATTATTGGAAGGATATACCTAAAGTTTATTATCGCACAAATAAATAACTTTTTTGGGGTAAACATTTTCGAGAAAATGGTGAAAAATATGAAAATTTGATTAAAAAGCCTACTGAATTTTTAATCCTATACTTTTTAATATTTTCATAGGTATATGCTTCCCCTACGCATGTCAATAATCGAAAAATATTTTCGATTTCTGTTTCAGATCTTTTTGATATCACGCAAAAGACTAAAGGAATACCTTATAACGGCGCCATTTTGTTTTGTTTGAAAAACAAAAATTTAACATTTGAAAATTGTAATAAGATAATGTAAAAAAAATTTAATCATACGATTATTTGATCACCTTTAAAAAAATTAACGAAAAGTGACTCATTCTCGGGCGTCTGAAGGGCTTTCCCCCCTTAAACAATGATTCAGAAGGGCCCCCCTCATGCTCCCACAAAATACGGCCCTCGGCGATAGGAATGCCTTAAGGCCATTAACGACTAATCGTAGAGCGTGACGCGAATATCGATGTGTGCAAAAAAAACTTCAATTTCCACCTGCCCAATTCCACCAAGTTGTCAAAATCCATTACAACTCAATTCCATGAAAAATCTATTTTCCCCTAAGCCATTCATTTACTCTCCAAAATCACGATCGTGAAATTTGCATCGAAGAAACGCAACGAGAATTATTTTAAATCGATGCATTTATAACGCTATGAAAATCACTAAAATCCTTTACGTATCCTCCCTATACATTTAGGACCGCAACTTTCAAAATAGAACCGATTTTTGCTAATACAAATATAGACATTTTTTTAAATCGTCGAATTTCAACGATGCAAATTTCAACGTCATCTGAAATCCGCCGCAAGGAATATTTTTCGCGAAATATTGATTCTTTAGGTCCGGTTTTCAGTAGCGACAATTCCACTTGTCGGTGAAACCCGTAACGGATTTAACGTCAAGAGAGCACAGGGGAGGGGGTGAGTTTCGGATAGCTGAAAATCGAAAGAAAAAAAGTGTCGGAAAAATCTGGCTCGAAATAGCTTGTCGGAATTGCTTCGGCAAAGCAGAAGGGAAAGAAATAAATCAATAGGTTGGAAAGGATGTTCGGGAGGCGAAACGTTGAGAACAGCGCACTCCATGAATTTCCGCTCTTTCTCTCGCTCCCTCTCTGTCGCTGTGATCGCGAACGGTTCGATCTACCAGGCCCGACTACCAATGACGACAGCTGTACGAAACTTGGCGATTCGCAGCTCGTTATCGCCCCCTCCCTGCTCACGGCGATCTGATGCACGCGCCCATGCGAGAATTGCTTCGAAAAGAGGATTTACTTTGGAGGGGGAGGAGGTGGAAGAAACGAGTGAAAACGATCGTTCCTCGCGTTTTCTTACCCGAAAAATTCTTCAAGAGGAGTAATCGAGGCGGATTCTCCGCCGTAGTACTTGTTGCGATCAACGTGCAAGACTTTTTTCCCGCTGACGGAAAGCATGCCAGATAATATGCACTCCTTGAGCCCCGTGCCCAACACTATCGCGTCGTATTCTTCATCCATCCTGCTTCCGTCCTCGAACGCTCTGACCGCGAACCAACCGAGCAAGAAAAAAAAACAAAAGGGCAGTCCTCCGAGTCCCGCACTGGCCGAACCGGGCGATCAACGTCTACCGGATGATCGATGAAATTCGGCGCGTCGATTATTATTCCGTAACGTTGCTTGTCGTTGTCTTTATTTTTCGATGAAAAGCGATAGAATTCGTATCCGTTCGGTGTGTAACGCGCGGATGCCAACTCGCACCACTATTATGCCGGAACGGAAGACCCCGCCGCTTCTGCTACGTCAATTCGCTTTCCCTCCACCCTTCGCCGCAGTTCACTTCGCGCGCGCCACCTGCCCTCCTCGGAAAGCGTGACGCGTGTCCCTCTGCAGATTCGCACGAGAAGCGTATTGACGAGCTCGGTCGGTAATGGAAACGTCATCGTATGTTGCCGTAGGTTTTGAGTTTTTATAGAAAGCTCTTGGAGAAGGCTCTTCGGGAAAATCAAAGCTTGTCGGATTTGAGGAGGTTGAAACTTGAAAAAATGTATGTTATCGTCTAGACTGTGCTGAGTCTTTACGAATTTTTCGAATTTTTTTCACTGCGCAATACTAGAGATAAGAAATAGTTTAATGAATGTGATTTTCGGTGCGGTTGGATGAGACGTTCACGGGTGATGTCATTTTTTCCAGCTATTTAGCACCAAGATAAACCATTTATAACAACGGATTAACGCAATCTATATCTTTGTAAATATTTTTTTTAACCCAAGCGGATCGTAAACCATCTATATTCAATTTCAACCATCAAGGTTTGATAAAAGATTACGAATCTTAGCTGGCGAATGAAGAGCATTGCTGCCAACCTCAATGTTCGCGAAGTTGCCGTATTTCGGCAACACTTGATATTAAGGCCAAGTGTCACACTGACCGAGCGGCCACGAGTGCGAGAGAGATAGCTGATTTTCAGATTCCCAGTTTTCTCCTAAATGGTTGATTTTTTGGAAGAAGGAAAAGGAACACCTTCCGCTCTGTTGAACGACGAACAGCGTCTTTCTCTTCGCTTGCCCGGAATGTGATTCGTTTGAGAGAGAACTTGGCACTAGGATTTTTACCGACCGGACGTGTGACCCATGCCCTTAATTAATGGTAATAATAAGAGATCGTAAGCTCGTGAGATAAATATAAATAGGCATAATTATGAATCACTCAAAACTTCATTCTGAATTATATTAAACATTTGCTGACGCAGTTTTTTTCCCATAATAATCATCGATAATGTTATACTTTTTCAAGTTGGCAATAACATAAAATCATATTCGGGTAATAAAAATTTTTAAATGCATAATTTTGCCCTTCAGTTGTGTATTTCGTAACAGATCAGCATCTACAGAATAAATGTGTACCTCATATGCATTTTTTGAGTTTCACTGAAAGATAAATTATAAACCGTCATTTGACTCTTGTCAACTGGAGTTACTTGATTATTATAGACGAAAATGAGTTAATTGTTAAATATTCGGATTCCTGAAAGGAATACCTTACGTTGAATGTCATATTAAGGGGGGATAGAAGATTTTGTATTTCCTTAAGGTGATATGCAAACCGTTTTGTCTGACTCTCCCGTTTCGTCGTTAGCGCTGCTGCTGCTGTCTCCGCCACCGCCCCTTTTCAGAAATTATTCACGTGCTTTGGTAGTCTGGACGAAAATGAATTTACCTCGGGTTGTCCGATTAATTTTCTAACGGCTACAATTTACTCTGCAGCGGAATATCGATTTTATCGCGAAAGTTGCGGATGGCAAGATTTGTTACCGACTGAGCAGATCAGTCCAGTCGTCACGACGTCTTTTGGCGGTTTTCATGAAACCACCAATGTTCTGTGGCGCGACATGTGTGAGACGTTTGCACTTCCCAATCGAAATGACGTTACACCGACCGATGGTAACAGTAGTTGGCTAGCTACGTAGCCAAAGGAGTCGTGGCAGGTCAGCTAATTTGTAGCAAACGCTCCAAAAATCTACAACTTTTACAATTATTGAGAATTTTTTGCAATACCTTGCTTTTGGACAAATCTGAAATGTAGCCTTTAACTGTGGGCATAATTCATAGCCCCATCCATCAATGTCGGTAATTGGCAATCATTGTTATTATTCTATAGAAGTAAAAATAAAAAAATTTTGAAAAGTCCCACTCAAAGGAGCGCACAGCAATTTTTCCCCCCAAATGATCGTTTCCCCTGCAATTACAGTCACGGTCTTACATACAGGTCTGGATACTCCGTCGGTTCACATTGTTCCTTTGCCGAAGCTCAACGCTAGAGGCGCTACAATCTGGGAGTATTGTGCGCGACAGAGCCAAGCCTAACCCGTGATCAAAACAACACCCCTCGATACTAGCGACACCACAAATTCGGCTTCAATAGTCGAGTCACCCCAACCATCCAAATTTCATCGAGTTTCCAGACCTGTATGCAAGACCGTGGTTACGGCATTTCGAATTTGTTCATTTACCTTTGACCACGATCTTACATGCAGTTTTCAAAACTCCGGCATTTTTGCGTGGCAGGTAGAGTCGCCGTTGGTGAGGCACAAACTTAGTTCCTCATCTGTCCCCTAGGGGCGCCGTCACGCAGGCGCCTCGTAGATATAGATATGCAGCAATAGATAACTCTTCCTCAAAGTCGTTGAATCGTGTTTTCGTTGTAGTTTCGAAACAAAGTAAGCGGTCTATTTAATTGGGGGAATGCCTAAAGCGTGCATCGTACCGTACTATCTGAAAATTTGTAAAAACAATAGTGGAAAGTGTTCAGTGTACTTTAGGGCATTTAAGTGCTAAAGAGGTCGCAACACATTTGCGCTAGAATATAAAGGGTGTCTCAAAACAACCTGACATTTTAAATTACGCACCATTTTTTGTGGCGAACATAGAGTACTAATCTTTGACAACTGGCTTCAGGAAGTATTGAGGTTTAGTCATGAAAAATTACACGATCGACCAACGCATAGAAATTCCTATTTGCTGCATTGTTACTGGATAGTTATTGCAGATGATGGCCATTTGTCGGATATTTTGTTCCACACATGACCTCCATGTTTGTACCTTATACAAAAATAAAAATATTCGCACATTTAAAGTGAATAATACGTTTTATTAATAAGTGAAAAAGTCAGGTCTGAAACCCCTTTATTATATTTCGTTATCTCAAAAGTCTCGTGCTTTAGCGTGATGTTTACCGATGCCATTAATGACCTAGCTTAAGGATTTTGTTTTAATCACAAATAACAGTCATTCCCTCTATAGGATTAGTAGTAAAAATAACACCGAATCATTTTTCAATCATATTTCTATTTAAAATATTCTTTATTCCGAAAAATCTGCGCCATTCCACAGCTCTTTGGACGAGCTTTCGATTGGCTCGCCCCGAGGTAGCAGCGCCTCTGGTGGCGGAAGCGAGAACTACGACTTTGCCTCCACATCCGCGTCACTTCGCACCCTGCAATTTTCCGACCGGCATGTGGGACCGTGCCTCACAGGCATTTCGGATCGACGGATAAAGTATTATTCCCCTAGGCGGCTAGGGGGAAAAGATGCCCGGCAGGCCTGGGTTGCGACGAGTATAGCGAGAGAAGTGGGGTCGTCGCGCCGGAACGATAGAGCTGACCAGCTGTGCGCGAGTAGGCCAATAGAAATATATGTATGCGAGCTCGACCTCCCGAAGCTTCGCTGGCAAACGTCAGTAGCTCCGCGAGCACACGGTCAGTCATGTCGTTGCGTGTAATTGAAACGGACGTTGGTGGTTAGCGCGTCGCGAAACAGATCTCACTGTACACAGAACGTATACACATACACACGCGTGCATATCCCTCGCATGTGTGACGGACGTATACGAGGCGGCTTTTAAGGATGTACATGCGACCAAGCCGCGCGCGGTGTCTCGTGGCAACCTCATGTAACGCGACGCTTTATCGCACATATTTATACAAGTTTTATCTCGCGCAAGCATCCTTCGAAGAATTTTCCAATGTATAAACACAAAAAAGTATTGCGAAATAAAAATCAGGCGGGACTCGAAGTAACGAAGAAGCGAGGCGAAAAAACTCGAAATAAAGTGCACAGTGAGAAAACAGTGGGGAATAAATGATTATTGAACGAAAAGTAGAAGGGCCGCCGTTTTGTGTATTATTATCACGCTCACAAGGGCCGTGAGCTTTGGAGCAGTTTAAACCGCGAATGCCCAGGCCGCACTGTAAAGCATTAACATACAACGCGTTACAGTTATCTCCAGTTTTTTTTCGACACTAACAATAGCAACGAAAGCGTGGAGAAAAAAAACGTCGCGTTTCAAGTTATTCATTCGTAAAACGAGTTCTCTAGTCGGCTGCGAATTCAGATAACAGTTAATTTTTTTTGACGCGAATTATTTCGTTCCATTCATTCGAAAAGCGAGGTGGAAGAATCCGGGCATCGTCGAGATGTGAGGCGCGAGAGCGGGAAAGAGACTTTGGGCACTGTGTTGTGTGGCCAACGAGCCAGGAGAGGACAGTGACACTGTTGGTTTGTGCACGAGGGTTGAACAGGGCCACGTGGACGCGTCGAATAGCCCAGAAAAATGTGAGTTTTAACGAGTTTATTTTTGCCCTCGCTTTCTCTTCTTTTTCTGTCTTTCTCGGTGTATTGTGCTCCCTCATTAGCGTCGATTCGTAAATGCATTTTGGACATTCAATAGCGATATTAGGCCACTGTGAAAATTCTGATTGAAAAAAAAACGAGGTTGAAGTTTGCATCTTTGGAATGCAACGAAAATGATTATTTTACAGTGTGTTCGAAACTCTTTTGACAAATCTAAACTAGAAAAAACTCTCAATCGTTCATTGAGTCGCTTATTTAGTGGGTCAAATCATGATCGATTTTTATTGACGCTTGCATCGTTGGACTGCAACGAAAAGTCTTTTTTATGTTTTTATTTCCTCATTTGTATTATTTTACGAAATCTTTTTCTGCCGATTTAATTTCCAGATCTATAAATGAGATAATCAAAAAATTATCGAGCGTTTTTCGTACCGAACATTTACCTAAAGAAATTCCAGTTGAAAAGTAATCATTTTCATTGCACTCCAACGATGCATACTTCAATCTCATTATATTGCATCGCTTCCTTATAGACGAAGCTTTGTACAAAAAAAACTCGTTAGTCACCTTTAATTATGTACTTAGCATCGTTGGCGCGCAAAGAAAATCAATTATTTTTAATTGTACGAATTCTTTTTTCGGCTGTAAAAATCATCCAAAAGTTCTGACGTATTTTTATTAGAGATTTGGGACCTCAATATGCAATTTCGTCGAGCATTATTGGACTGCAACAAAAAAAATTCTTCTCAAATTGTTTTATTTGAGTGGTCGATTCAGGCTGTTAAAGTCACCGAAATGTTTTCACGAATTCTTATTGGAGATTTACGACTTTAATTTGCCAAAAGAAGGCTTTAGTTAATGATAAATATAAAGAAATAAAAAAATTAATAAAAAAATTCATCGCGTTCCAACAATGCAAACTGCAACGTCATGTCCACATTGAAGACACTGAGAATGGACATTTCGAATGATAAAATAAGAGGAATGTTACCGATGAGATTATCGAAATGAAAATGTTTGGATGCGGTTAAACTTTGCATCGATAAATGCAATAAAAATTATTATTTCTGTATCCTTTTAATTTATTTTGACAAATTTTGCGTACAAAAGTTTCTCAAATATTTTTCAAAATATTTATTTAGCGATCCCAAATATAAATCGATGAAAAAAATATTCAAAAAATAAAAACCTCATTTTATAATAACAAAATAAGGAAAATAAAATCTAAAAATGGAACTTTCGTTGCATTCCAACGATTCAAACTTCAGCACCATAATGTTTGGCGAATTCAAATAGCTCGATCGTGCGTCTTGAACGACCTAATCGTGAATTTATCGCTACAGCCGAGTCCAAATATAAAAAATACGTTGGAAGGATAAAAAATATGCATTTTTTCGTGGCTCGAAATAATTCGACGGCGTGGCGCGAACGAATTCCTCAGTCACGATGAGTCAAACGCGATGTAAAGTTCAACGTGGATCAAACATCTTTGAATTCCGATGAAAAACCCGACCCCTTCTCGAGATGTGTCGCTGAACAATAAAAATAAAAAAAGTACGAGCCGGTAGATTTCGCCTTCCGTGAATTTGGAAAATTCTTTCGCACATTGAGAATTTTTTTTCACGACCTTGACGTTTGCACAGCTGCGATCTAACGATATTTTCTTTTCTTCGTTTTCATCATCATCCCGAAGGCTTTTTTTTTGCGAATTGAGGTAAAAAATTTCTAATGAAGAATAAGAAAAACGGAGTGTCCCCCCGTCCGGTTATCGGACGAATAAGCATATGTTATTCGTCCGGATAGCGGCTCGGTTCACGCCGTATTTCCAGTAGGCGTACATATTATTGTAATTCGCATAAACTATTAATATGCGGGTGAATAACAGATATATATATATAATTGGCTGGGTAGAATGTGTTAAATTGTTAAACAAACTATCCGGAACAATAATTTACACGTAGTCATCCGAAGAAAATCTTTCTAATTTTGTTTGGGTTTGGGTTGGTTGGTTCGGTTTGGGTTTGGGTTTGGGTTTGTTTGCGTGTGTTTGTTTGGTTTGGGTTGAATGGTTTGGGTTGAATGGTTTGTTTGGATTTTGGTTTTATGGGTTTGGGTTTGATGTTTTCGAGTGGTTTGTTTGCGTTTGTCATTTTGGGTTTGGGTTGGTTGGCTTTGTTTGGGGATTTGTTTTTTTTTTGGTTCGTGTCGTTTGGGTTTGCTCGCGTTTGGGTTGGTCTGTTTAGGTTTGTGTCGTTTGGGTGTGTTTGTTTGGCTTGGGTTGGATGGTTTTGTTTGGGTTTGTTTATTTGGGTTGGGGTGTTTTCTGGGGTGGTTTGTTCGCGTTTGTCATTTTGGGTTTGGGTTGGTTGGTTTTGTTTGGATTTCGGTTTTTTTGGTTTGTGTTTGTTTGGGTTTGTTCGGATGGTTTTGTTTGGGTTTGGGTTTGGGTTTTTGGGTTTGTTTTTTTGGGGTGGTTTGTTCGCGTTTGTCATATTGGGTTTGGGTTGGTTGGTTTTGTTTGAATTTCGGTTTTTTTTTGGTTTGTGTTTGTTTGGATGGTTTTGTTTGGGTTTGGGTTTGGGTTTGTTTTTTTGGGTGGTTTGTTTGCGTTCGCCATTTTGGGTCCGGTTATCGTCCGATAACCGGATGGCTAGCGTAAGAAAAAATATTTTGAGTGATTTTCACATCCGAAATCGACCGAAAAAAATTATTGATTGAAAATAATGAATTATCGTTGCGTTCCAACGATGCAAAATTCAACGTCATTTTCTTTTCAACTGGGATGGGAAACGTCTGACCGTGGAATATTGTGTATGCAATATTGTGATAGAAAAAAAAAAGTCGATGAAAAAGTTTTCATTGATGCATGCGTCGTGGCCGAGTCCGCGAGCACCTACTCGATACGTACAGGTATACAATGATTAATGGGCCCATAACCGCGAGAGAAAACTATGTCTATGTAATCGCCACGGTCTATTTAAAGTTCTCCCAAGTTCCCGCGTATGGAGCCGAGGCGAATATTACGTCACGCGCACGCACCCGATGCGTTACGTTTATGTTTACGTTCAAAATCAAATGACGTTAAAGCTCGCATCCTTGGAATGCAACAAAAATACATTTTTTTTGTTATTTAACATTTTTTTTTGTGACGAAATTTTTACGCCCTACAATGAAACTGCAAAACCTTATTTTGGATAATAATAAAAATAAGAAATTAAAAAAAAATTGCGTTGCATTCAAACGATGAAAGGAGAATAGCCATGAAGGACGTGGCCCTTCGAGTAGCTCCTTACACCGTAAACATAAAGTTTTCCTGAAATTTCATTACGCCGCGAATTCCCGACTCCTCTTGGGACATGTACAATTTTTCTTCTCCATATCGTGATCCAAAATTGCATTAAATTGATCGGAAAATAATTTGTACATACGTGCACCATTTTTTTAAACGCGTCTACATTTTTGGGATTAAAAAAAATTGAAATTCGATAATGTTTTTATTTTTTTTTCATTCGTCCACTCGTATCGCTTGCACTTTTACGCTACGAAATCTCCCAAACGTTTTTTTAGCATCCATGACAAAGTTCTACGACCTGAAATTCCAAAAGAGGGTTTTAGATGATGTTGAAGCTTGCATTGACAATAAAGGGAAAATATAGAAGCATGAAAATAAATGTTTGGATAAAAACAAAAACAATTGATATGTAGAATGAAATAAATAAAATGATAAATAAAATGAGATAAATAAAAACCGAAAAGAATGTTGGTTGCGTTCCAACGATGCAAACTTTAACATCGCAACAACTGTTTTTATGAATGGGGTTGAAGTTTGCATCATCAGAAAACAACGAGATGTCTTTTTCATTGATTTTTTTATCATTATCCAAAATTATCTTTTGCAGACACGTTGTAGATCGATGAATCCGAAAATTAATCACGTCATTATCGTAGCTCGGATCTACCACAGGAAATTAGATGGCATTGAAGTTTGGATCGTTGGAATGCACCAAGAATCCTTGTTATTTTTTTTTTTGTTTATTCTTATTACAATCTCCACTCTTTTTTGCAGTTTTAGGTTATGGATCCACAAAAATGATCTTGAACAATATTTCATTAAATTTGGTAGCGGAAAGGTGCCAAAGAAAATTTGGCAATACGAAAAAAAACCATTTTCCTTGCATTCCAACGATGCAGACTTAAACGTCATTTTTATGCGGAGTTCAGTGATAAAAAAAAGTTCATGAATTTCGGCGACTCGAGCCGCAACAATGATTTATAGCCTTTGGCCGGCCAAATTCCGAGACGACACATGAATTCGTGATTTTTTTTTTCGACGGGTACCGTTAAACGAGCCCGTGGAGCGAGGTTAAACGATACATATATTCGTTTCGAGATCTCCAATGAAGCAATATGCCTCGATGGATGAGACTACGAATATTTCTCGCCACCTATATCTATCTATGTATACACGTATTTCGCACACGTAGTAAATTGATACAAACGATAGGCCAATTAAAATATGATCGCTTGCCAAAGTCAGAGGCTATAATGTGCACGTATAATAATGGCGTTAAAGTTTACATCGTTGGAATGCAACGGAAGTACTCTTCTATTCTTTTATATTTCTTCACTTTCATCGTGACCTGTAATTTTTTACATTGAAGAATATTGACGGTTTGCATCGCTGGAACGATATCATGTCAATTTTCCATTTTATTTTTATTTTTACGATGACGTCGAAATTTGCATCTTTGGAATGCAACGAAACTGAACTTTTTCCAACTTCCGAAATTTCCTTCAGTAGCACCAAGGTGCGAAAATCACGTTAACATTTTTCAGGATCCTCATTTAGCGATTTACAATCTCAATCAGAAATGGAAAAGATTTTTCGTTGCATTCCAGCGATGCAAACTCAAATCCAATTTTTTCAAAAATTTCCGAAAAGCCCATACCGCCGATTAATTTGGAATTTCGTGTATCCGTGTATATTGACTCGCTGATCCCGAATATGATAGTAAAAATATCCGCAAATTTGATTTTCAAGGTGAAAACTCACTAAAACTACTTTTAAAAAAGTTTTTCTATCTTATTTTAATAAATGTTAATCTTAGAGAAAAATGTTTCGTACAAAAGTTGTAGCCTATAAAAATATTGATATTTTATGTTCTATACAAGTTTTGTCTAAAACCATTCTGTTTCGAGAAAAATAGGATAATGCTCCAATAACTATATTTTGCTAAACTTCATTAGTTTCGATATTATCTACTTACGCACTTTACCGTGGGAAAGTTGGAGTTTAGTCTTCAAAGTGCAGTTCAGTCTTTAAATCCGAACAAATCCCAAAAAAGGCAAAATAAAATAAAATACAAAAAATGGCAAAACATAACCATGCACATTAAAGACTAAACTCCAACCTTCCCGCGGTAAAGTACGTAAGTAGATAATATCGACACTAATGGAGTTTAGCAAAATGTACTTATTGGTGCATTATCCCATTTTTCTCGAAACAGAATGGTTTTAGACAAAAACTGTATAGAACACAAAAGATCAATCTTTTTATAAGCTACAACTTTTGTAGGAAACATTTTTCTCTAATGTCAAAATTTATTAAAATAAAATCGAAAAACTTTAACAAAATCATTTTTTGTGACTTTCAAGGTTGCCATCGTTTGAAGCAATTGATCAAAACAACTGTTTAAAATAGTGTTCAAAACACACACAAAAATACAGTCCTGAATAAAACAATGCTTAAAACGAATTGTTTTAAACATTTAAAAAATACGATACTAAAACATTATTTGCAATTACAAAATTAGTTGCAATTATGAGAGCACTAAACAGAAATCCGACTGAGGTGATGTGTGATGAGATGAGTGAGTGAGACATATGAATGTAAAAAAAATATTAACTTTAACATACTTCATTTATAATTGACTAATTCTAGATATGAGGACAAATCATAAATCGGAGAAAATCGCTATTGAGTAATAATTTGAACAATCTCACTTAGTAGCTTAGTAAACAAGTGAGGAACATTATGTAAACGGCTTGAAATTATTTAACATACTTAATATATAAACAATAATTTTATTGTGATGTCAGCAGTACTCCAAATTACACCTAATATTGTTTCAAACATGTTTCAAACCTGTTTTAAACACCTCACAAAAAACTGTTACGTCCAACTGATTTAAAACATATCTTTTTTCGTTTTCTAAATGAAACATGATGTTTTTGTTCTTTTTTAAATAAAACTTTTTTTCAACCCTGGTGAATTTCGACCTTGAAAATCAATTTTCCGGATATTTTCATTATCACATTCGTGCTCAGCGAGTCGAGATACTTTTACTAGGCTTTTCGGAACTACACCCCAAACTTCAACATCAATAATTTTCGAACCCTAGATGGGCAAAAAAAATGTGAGCAATAAAACAAAAATAAACTTTAGTTGCATTCCAACGATGCAAACTTCACGTATAATAAGCGATCGCGAGTGAACGTATCCGTGAGTGAAACCTGCGAATGCATGTGAAAAAATGTCCACGTGTGCAAATGCTCAATGTCGCGGAAATCTCATCGTCGAATGTTTCTGTCACTCGTTACGAGTGCAAATGTATTCGCTCGTTCATTTTACAGCTCCATTCGTGTGCGCTTTTTCCGCTTTGCGTCTGAGAGATGAAAAGGGAAAGAGAGAATAAGCGAATAACGGCCTACATACGAAGAGCCTCTTTATCAAGGCTTCTATTGAATGGAAGAGCGTTCTGGAAGGACAAACGCGGAAAACTGGTGCTCCTCTCTTCGTATCGTTCTATTTTATGATTTGAAAAGCACTCTGGAAATATCTCGAGGAATAAACAATATCGTAGGACGAAATATTCATTTTTTTTTGTTATTGAATATTATAGGCTCGTACTCAATAATGCATTTTTCATTTGGCAATTACAGCAAGGGAGAGTGAGCAATTTCCACCACGTTTGCATTGTTGGAATGCAACGGAAATGAATTCTTTTTAATCACTCAATTTTTTTTGCCGATTTGGGCTGTCAAAATCGCTCGAGCGGTTCAGCGTGTTCTCATTAGAAATTCATGACCTCAATTCACACAAAAGCCTTGGATAATAATAAAAATAAAACATGAAAAAAATAGCGTTTTATTCCAACCATGCAAATTTCATGAGTTTTGGCGTCGTTGCGATGCAAGGATTTTTTTTTGTTTTCGAGTCATACTTTTTGATAATCAGCCAGTTACTTCGTGTGTTTGGCGTACAACAAACATGTATCAGTCATGTACGAGTCCTGGAACTCACCCTTGGGTGGTGAAAGATCGAAAAAATTGTATCGATGTACGTACATTTACTTTTTACTTTTTTTACATTTACTTTTTCGACATTTACATCATGGGGGTCAAAAAACTAGCACGGAAAATATTTGGACCATTTTTGAGTCCCGGATCCACCCCTTAGGTGGGGGTGAAAAATTGGAAAAATGCTATCACCCGATGTACGTATATTGCATATTTAATTTTTCGACATTTACATCATGGAGCTCAAAAAACTAGCACAAAAACATTTAAACAACCCTCGAGTTTTTGGAACTACCCTTACGAGGGGATTCGAAATTTAAAAAAATCATGGTGTTGAAGTTTGCGTTGTTTGAATTTTGAATTCTTTTTTATTTTTTCGTTTCTTCATGTTTATTACTGTCTAAACCCTCCTTTTCCAAATTTGGGTTATGGAACCTTAATAAAGATCTTCGAAAATGTTCCATTGATTATTATAGCCTGAATGGGCCGAAAAATCATTGAACGATACGAAAAGAATATGTATTTCGTTGCATATCGACGATGCAAACTTCAATACCATCGAACTTCAACGTTACCAATTTGTTTACGATAAAATCTAGGGCGACGGATCTTTTGGGAAAAAAACTTACGAATATTTCGATAATGATCGATAACAACTTTTTTTATGCAATTTGTGCAAAGGTGTACCTGGGACCTGTTCTGAACATTTCTGAGTTCTCTGAATTTTTAAAAAATTTCTGAAGAATATTGCATTTTCTGAAAAATGTTGCGTTATCTAAAATTTGTCGAATTTTCTGTTTTCTTTGTTGAATTCTCTGAATTTTTTTGAATTTTCTCATTTTTTAAATAAATTTTCCGATTTTTTTTTATTTCTCTGATTTTTTAAAATTTTCTGAATTTTTTAAAAATTTCTTAAATTTTTTTAATTATCAGATTTTTTTGAATTTCTGAAATTTTTGAAGAATTCTGAAATCTTTTTAATCTTCTGAAAATTTTGGAAAAATTCTGACATTTTTTAAAATTTTTTGAAAAATTCTGAAATCTTTTGAACATTTTTGAAAAATTATGAACTTTTTTCAATTCTTGCCTGGCTTTCAAGAACTTTCGGCTACTCTTAGCGGGTCGAGAAAACGTAATATCCATTTATTCACGACTTTCCCAAAATCCGAAGGTCGATTCGAAAGGTTACTTTGATTTTGCGACGAGGGTCAATTTTCTCAGAGGCGTTTCAGTATCGATCGGGTTCGGCGAGGTGAAACATTCTGTTTGTCTCCTGCGTCGTTTTCTCGCTCTAATTTCTTTCTCCCTTTCTCTGTCTCGCCCTCTCTCTTGCGCCACCGAACTCTCAACTGTTCGCGATACCCGCATTACCGCGAAGCACACACGCGAGAGACGCGTTGATGAAAGCCAACAACATAATACACATTTATCACATACGTATATGCATATGTACAGGGGCAGATGTCGCATGCACGCGAGTGTTCTACTTGCCGCTACCGATTAGCCGCGAACAATTCCGCGGGCTTACAATCGGGTCATTTTGATTTCATTATTATTCGTGCTTTATTCCAATCGCATTTTACCGCAGGATTTTCTGTCCCAGACGATAAACGCGAATCACTCTCGACAATACCTCGTATTTAATTATTTAATTATATGAATATTTTTATTGAAATTGTAGACACTCGTTTAAAAAAAAGATCGAAATGAAATTCGGCAATTATTTAGGAGTTTTTCGGTTATCGAAATCTTTGTAGATATTTTTAATAAAATTATTAGCATAATAAATTTGGTGGCATCAATAAACGAAGAGTTACATTGTATTAAGGGAGGAAAATGATACTGAACTTTGCATCGTTGGGACGCAACGAAAGTTCCATAGCACAATTTTTTTTGGGAATTTCGGGCCTCTTTGTTAATGATCTGACGCCCAAATATGTACGAAACATTTTTGAATGATAATGAAAGTGTGGCAATTAAAGAATTAAAATGAATTTTTGTTGCGTTTCAACGATGCAAACTTCAACATCGTGAGAGGGTACGACTGTAACGGGCTAGAAAAGGGTAGTTTTTTCTGATTTTTTTTGTATTCTAGATTATTTATTTGGATTTTGGAAAAAAGGTATCTTATCAAGCATACATTGAACTCAGGTCGTGTAATTTTTTATTTAAAAAACGTAATAACAACGTTATTGAGGTATAATAGTGTCTGCATAAAAAATATGGTCCAACGGGTGAATTACTTGACGATGGTTGGTCTGGAAAATAAAAATAATTTTTTTTACATAATCTATGTAAATGTAGTTGTATTTCGAAAAAGATCCACAAAATAGCGGGAGTTAAAAAAAGTGTAACGGGCGAAATTCCCACTTATATTCGATAACGTTGAAGTTGACAGCATTGGAACGGAACAAAAATTAATTCTTTTTAATTACTAACATTTTTGCCGATTTAGGCGATGAAAATCATTCACACGTTGCTAAGTATTTTTCCTACAAATTTACGGACTTAAATTTAAAAAAATCTTGCAAAATTTCGAAAATTATGAAAAAAACGAAAAAAAAATAAACAAAAACAAAATCGTTGCGTTCCAACGATGCAACCTTCAACGTCGTTATATTCGAGGGCTCAAAAAATACAAAGGAAAACAAAAAGTGACTACGTACAACGGTACTATTGCAATTATGGAATTTTAAAAAAATTGAAAATCATAGAATTATATCTAGAACTGTAATTCCGGCCAGGTCCAGAAAAGTCGTTTCGAGAAAAACGCGATTGAATATTTTAGTATACGCAAAGCGTTGCTACCTGCTCTCACTAAATGGTCTCTCACTTGGTCAATTTTCAACATTTCAACTAGAACATTTTTTCACATATGATCGAATATGTATACCTTGAGAAAAAGCCAAAAAAAAATGATTTTTTCGCCCGTCACAGTGTTGATTTTTTCGCCCGCCTTAATAAATAAAAACATAAATTATAATATTAAAATAAAGAAAAAAAAATGCTCCCGTCTAGAAATACATCGAAACTGTATTAAATTGTATGACCTTAATTATGCTCTTGCGTTTGCATCGTTGCAACGTAACGAATGTTTTTTTATATTTTATTTTTCATGGATTAATTATTATTGAAAATATTTTCTTATATATTTGCATTGTAGATCGGTGAATAGATATCTGAAGAAATGGTTGAACTTTTTTGGATGTATAATCTGCCCAAAGAAATGAAGGAAATTCAGAAATATGAATTTTTGTTGCATGCCAACGACGCAAACTTCAACCCCTAAATGTTTGCCCCCGTTCTTATTGAATTTTTAGCATTTCCCCAAGTAAAATGAATAAACGAAAAAGTGAATTTCATTCGGGTTTCGTCAACTCTATTCGTGCTCTTTTCTATAATACCGGGCTTCCATTGTCTCTCGGTGTTGACGACTCAATTGACATTTGGGAGCAAGCTTTATTCCCTGCGTCTATGGTGCGATGAATATGTCGTATATCATCGTTCCCCCTCAATGCTGTGCTCCGTGACAAATTACGCGAAGACACGTACGCATACGTTATTTTTTCTGATATGACAACTAAGTTCGTGACTTTTTTCTTTTCTTGTTATCACCCCCGACATTCAAGGGGCGTCTAAGAGCGCAGAGTGATGTGCACAAAAGTGCCACGTAAAGTACACGCAATTTTCAAGGTCTTACACGTCGACGTGAACGTTAATAATTAGTATCGTACGAATGAATGTCTAGCGATGCAAAACTTTGTTTTGCAAACTTTCGCGTTAGCTAACCGAACCAAGGCATCACAGGAGCATTAAGAACTCCTTTGTTCCTCCGCAATTTTCAGGCCTCAAGTTCATGTGTGGCTTGAAGGGCGCTCGCCGTTTTTATTTGTACTTGGGCAAGGTCGATTGGCGGAAAAACAAACAAGGGAATCCACACTCCGCGGGAGCGACCACGATGCAAAAATATATTCTATTTTTACATTGTCTCTTTATTGAGAATTTTCGAATTACTAATTGTCATCACGAATTCAATATACACGATTTTTTTTATTTCAAAAAACGATCTAGTTTAATTTTGAGTCTATAATTGTGTAAACGAAATGTAAGTCAATATGATGTTGAAGTTTGCATGATTGGAACGCAACGAAAATTAATCATTTTTAATTACGTCAGTTTTCTTTGGCTGATGTAGTCAAAATTTTTCTTATTTTAATCCTGTTTAATAATTTCCTTCTCTCTTCTATAATCCTCTTTAATAATTTTCTTATTTTTATTAGAATTGAACGGCCGCAATTTGCAACCAATGGCTTTGGATAATATGGTACTGAGGTTGGAATCCAACGAAAATATATTTCTTTCGTAGCCCCATACTTTTTTTTGCACACTCAGGTTACGAAAGTCGCCGAGACGTTTTTGAAAATTCTCAAAACTTATAGCCAAAAGTTACAAAAAAAAGATTTCAGAAAATAGTAGAAGTAGAGAAATTAAAAAATAAAGAAAACTGTTCGTTGCATTCCAACGATGCAAACTTCAACAGCATTTGGATTACTTGTTTACTAAACTACTAAGTAAGATTGTTAAAATTATTACTCAATAGCTATTTTAAGTATGTTAAAGTTAATATTTTATCATAATATTAACGCAACTCATAATCGCAACTAATTTTATTTCATATAATAAATTAAAAAACACTGATGTTTTTAGTATCGTGTTTTACAAATGTTTAAAACAATTTCTTTTAAACATTGTTTTTTTCAGGACTGTATTTTTGTGTGTCTTTCAATTAAACAGTTGTTTTATTCAATTCTTTCAAACAATGCCAACCCTGATTCAGCTTGAGTACGAGATTGAAGTTTGCATCGTTGGAATGCAATGGAAATTATTATTTTTCAATTTCTCGAATTTTTTTTTGGCAAATTTTCGTTACGGAAAGCCCTCGATCATTTTTAAGTAGCTTATTTAAAGATCTAGAATCAAAATTTTCAAAAAAAGGTTTTGTAAAATAACAAAAGTCAGGGAAGAAATGTAAAACGAATTTTTGTTGCGTTTCAACGATGCAACCCCAATACCATGCTTGAATTTTATTTTACTTCCACATATTTCGATGCGTATCTGCATTTAAAAAAAAACCTGAAAAAAATAGTACTCTTTGCGATAGGATTTTCCTTCATTTGCCATTTGCGATAAAATTGTTGATGTTGACGAATCGTCAAATGCACGCGACTCGTCGAACGTGGGAAAAAGGCTAAAAAAACCATTGCGTAGAGCAGACCATTACTTTGACAAAATAAATAGCCAACGATTGCACGATAATTAACTATTGTATCCTGAGACCCTGCGGAACGGCGGACAAGAAAATGAGGAAAATGAGAAAAAATGATGTCTCGGCCAAGCGGCACGAGAATTTTCATTATTTTAATGGCTTTTTCATACAGTGCACTTAGCGAGCATGGCCTCCTGTACTAGGTTTGTTCAAGCCAAAGATAACACTAGTAACCACGTGAATTATCGTTATCAGCACATATTTATCGATCGACATTCTATTGAAACATTAAAACTTCTTTGGCACAAAGTTTGATGGAACTAAATTGAAACAATGCACGTTACAATAACGTTGAAGTTTGCATCGTTGGAAAGCAATGGAAATTCATTCTTTTTAAACACCAAATTTTTCGGCCGATTCGGGCCGTAAAAATCGTCTAAATGTTTTTGGGTATTCTCATTCGAAATTTACAATTTCAATTTGCTAAAAAAAAAGCTTTCGATAGTTATAAAAATGAAGAAATAAAAAGTAAAAGGAAATCAAATATATCTTTACGTTCCAACGATGCAAGGGTTAACATCATATCGAATGTTACAACCTCAAACATCGTTCTATAGCAAGTTCAGAATGTTTCGTGTAAACAAATACATTTTTCGATAAACAATATCCATTTGCTCACGTGGGTGAAGTTTGCATCGTTGCAAAGCAACGAAAAATCTTTTTGATTTATCATTTTCATTATTATCCATAATCATTATTGGCAGACCGGAGAATAAGAATCCCGAAAAATGTTTTTGATTTTCGCAGCTCAAATCTGCCGAAGAAAATTTCGGGGGAAGAAACAATTTTCCTTGCATCGCAACGATGCACATCGACGTCACAAATGACATCAAAATTAGATTTGATCAAGCGAGAAGTGGGCTCAAGTTAAAAAAAAATTGTGTACATTTTCGTGAATATAAAGAGCGAATAATGTGCACTGCATGTAACTTGGCAAACTCTCAAAGTTTCGAATAAATGTAGTCGACGAACAACAAACGTCGAGCAATTGAGAGAAATTCAATTTGAAACTGGAAACAGCGTGAAGAATGCAAGTACTTTTTTCCCCAAAGTTGGCGTGTGTTATTTAAAAAAATGATCGCCTGCAATAATAAATATATGGAAAATAAAATGTAAAACGGAACTTTCGTTGCGTTCCAATGATGCAAACTTCAACACCCCTCACATATACAGTGGATAAAAAAAAGGGTTTGTATACGTCATCTTTTGCAAATGATGTTTCGAAAAAAATTAAATGCTTTATGAAGTTTACGCGTTCGATAGCTTATCCTAAACATCCATGGTGTTTGTTTGCGAAAATCTTGGGAAAACGCGAACAAAAAAAAGCCAAATCAACATCAGTTTCGTGTGAGATGTACAAATACATTTTTTACCCACTGTACGTGTAAAGAAATTGTGGTAGTAGAAAAACGTTTCGGATTTATCTGATAACGAGTGCGTCGATTTTCGTGAATTCTTTTTGCCCAAATACGTTATCAGAGGAATCGCACAAGTAGTACGATAAGTCGTGCCTTTGAGTGTTCTTGCTCACGATTTTTCAAGCCGGAAACGTGTCGCGACGATCTTCAATTTTAATCGGTACCTAACTTTCAGGAATTTTTCTTTCGACCTGTTAAAGTATATATCGAAGGTTTTGGAATGGGAAGGTTTTGGAATGGGAACGTTGATCGCCGAGGATCAAACTGCAAGTCTAGTGATCCATAAGGATCAGTGAAAACAGTTGAAAACCGTGAAAACAAAGCGGGTCAATTGTTTTCAATTTCAATCTTACGTTACTGAATGTCCACCGGGTATTCATAACGTTTGCATCGTTGGAATGCAGCGATTGATTTTGGTTCGTTTTTCATTTTTTTGTGTTTATCGTTATCCAAAGCCTTTTCTTCGTAAATTCAAGGTCGTGAATCTGTAATAAGTAGGGTAAGTTGGGCCAAGACGATAACTAAGGTGACGTTCAAATAAAACAATACATATACGAGTGAGTCAACTTTAATTATTCTTTAAACTAATCAACATTTATTGATCTGTCAATTTTGGAAGCAAAAAAATCAGTCTTTCTGATTGCTACATATATATTTTTAATTAAACTTTAATTATATATTTATATATATATATATATTTTTTTTTTAATTAAGCTTTTATTTTTTATATAAATTTTATAAATTTAATATAATTTTATATAATATATTATTTTGCGCTTTCTAACGTAAATAATAGTACGTTGTAAATATTGCGGCTTTGTGATAGCTTGTATTCATCTTGCCCCATTATCCAGTTAACGAATTAACGAAAAATTAATAATAACCTTGAACATTTCTGACAAACCGTTCTTATTATATTAATAATTAGTACTTTCATTGTTTTTACCTACCTGTCTCTAATCAATATCAGCAACTCAAATGAACTGAAACGATGGTAAACTTTACCCAAAAATTCGATCGTTTTCTCAAAAAATCGATATTGTTTTCTCACTCGAGACGCGTGCTGCCGCCACAGTTGATACTTTTACAATTCACCTTAACGCCGTTCCTCCAAATTCCAACGGGAGTCTTGCGCCGAGCTTCCCTGTATGTAAAACATTTGAGGCAATTTCACAGTCGAAAATGGCCAACCGAATTTAAACAATTAATAAAAATTAATGTTACATTGCAACGATGCAAACATCAAAGTCATGGGTATTCATCGTTTATGTACTTGAATTGATTTATTCGACACGTGAATTCATTAAGGGGTCTTCGCACTTTAGACGCTGAAAAAGGCTATTGTCATGAATTTTTTGGATAGGTTACTGTTATAAACATTGACATAAAAGTTGGTACACTTGATAAATACACTTTCGAAATACATTTAAAATTTTTATTTATTTATTTAAGTCACTATTTATAGACTAAAATGGTAGTTAAAAAATGTGTTTTTTTCACAGCTTTTGGCAAAAAAGTAAATATCAAAATCTTAAAAATCCTTGATATGCGCTGTAGTTATAATTGTAAAGAATATGTGGTTAAAATTTCATAAGGATCGGTTCAGTAGTTTCGAAGATTTTATCAACAAGCCGTCGAAAAACGTTGTCTCGAGAAAAACGCGTTTAAATTTCGTTTGGGTTACATAAATACGAAAAAAAATCTTTAATGTATTTCGAAAGTGTATTTATTAAGGCAGTAGTCTGCTTTAGAAGCCGAAAAAAAGCGTTTTTTCAGCAATTTTTTTGAAAGGGAAAGAAATGATTGCGGTAAACGAAATTTTGAGACGATAGTGTATTATATTCAAGCTTTAAAAAACAATTTTTATTATTAAAAAATATTGAAATTTTTCAAAGTTGTAACGATTTTTCTGGGGCGCCTGGAGTCTCCACTTGTAAATCGGTGCCGGTGATGGAGGTCGTGCGATGCATATGAAACAGTCGAACCAAATTTTTGTTTAGTTTTTATAAGTTCCTTTTCTATATGAACTAAAAAAATACCGAAGAAATGATGAAATTCCAAATTTTTTCGAAGTTTGAAAAAAAAATTCACTTTTTTGAAAAAAAAATTCACTTCAAGTTGCAAAACAGGTAATTTAAATAGTACTTTTGTCCAACTTTTTTAGTTCAAATGGAAGATAATTTAATACTGAAGCTAGATCGCTTTGATTTTTTTCGAATGGACATATATTGTTTTTGCTATCGCCGGCACCGTTTTCTAAAACTTGTGAAAATGAAAACTCGAGAAAACGGGTCGTGAAGTGGCGAAGCGCGCGCGCTCGGGTCTGCCCTAGCATTCGCACCTGCTCGACGCTCGGCCACTAAAACTGATCTAGCTTCGAAAATATGTCGAATTGGCCTCTAAAATTTTGAACACATATTCTTGGATAGTTTTGGAATGGATTTAAGACAAAAACGAAAAATAGATTTTTTGAAGCCTGTAAAGCAGACTACTGCCTTAAGGGGGGATTGTCTTTTTTTTTCGCAAAATTTACCGCTTTTTGGGAATTTTTTTGTGAAGAAAGTATACAACGGAAAACTTGTGAAACTTGGCATATAGTTTTATTGATCTGTTTACTACATACAAAAAAATTTTCAAACAATTTCATCAAAAAATCCGCCTCCCACCCCCCTCGACGCGCGATGGTCCTTTTTTGATGGTGTGCACGATTACAGCCTTCACGTTCATCCTGCAACAAAAACCCAAAAAGCATTTTACTTTAGACACATATAGCTATCGTTTGATGAAGCAAAAAAGCAATACGTTTAATAGTTTTTTATTTATAACAAAAAATCGATCAATTTTTTTCGAAAAATCGATACTTCAAGTTCAAAACGTCACCAAATCGTCAATTTTTTTTTTTTTCCTTCATCGAACGATAGCTATATGTGTCTAAAGTAAAATGCTTTTTGGGTTTTTGTTGCAGGATGAACGTGAAGGCTGTAATCGTGCACACCATCAAAAAAGGACCATCGCGCGTCGAGGGGGGTGGGAGGCGGATTTTTTGATGAAATTGTTTAAAAATTTTTTTGTATGTAGTAAACAGATCAATAAAACTATATGCCAAGTTTCACAAGTTTTCCGTTGTATACTTTCTTCACAAAAAAATTCCCAAAAAGCGGTAAATTTTGCGAAAAAAAGGCAATCCCCCCTTAAGTGTAACAACTTTTATATCAGTATCTATAGTATAAACCTATCAAAAAAATTCATGAAAATTGCCTTTTTTAGCGTCCGAAGTGAGAAGACCCCTTAATTGGGCGACGTTATTTTCCCGTTCGTCTTTGCTATCGACGATGATGAACTATTGCGGTGAATACGAAAAGTTCCAGTCTTCGTAATTGGGGTAAAGAGAAAACTTTCTTAATGAACAACGACGAAACGAGAAAGAGGATTGCATTGGTCGATAATGCACGAAGTTTTAAATAACGTGTTGGATAGTGGCCAAAATCAGGCAAGTGTTTTGGGTCTGTAGCGACCGATCACGTGAACCCTCGAGGAGTTTTGACGTGCAAACGAAAATCGATCGCCTGATGCAATCTACCGAACAAGGTGCTCGCATAAAACAGTTCTCGTAGAGGGCCGATGAAAGGCAGCTCCGTAAAGTATAGACCGAAGAATCGTCTATGTATATGCAGGAAACTTTATTATCGTGCCTATCCACGGGGATGGATCGCGCTGGTGAGCACCGCCGTTTATCAAATTTCCGACCGTGATGCATTCATTTCCGGTTACGTAAATATTCTTTATATATCGTCCATTCACGAAACTCGAATCTTTGTTCATATTTGAACATGCTCTTCTTTCAAATGATCTGAAGGAGGTACGATCACTTCCACGTGGTCAAAAAAGAGACTGAATTAATTTGAACCACAGCTGGTCTGATCGATGTTTACTTATGTTGATTATTCTTATTATCGATTATAGTGTGGCAAATGTTGCGGTAAATGAAGAATTTATTGCACGTGAACAAATAAAAATCCAAACAAACCCAAACAAATAAAAATGGAAAAATTAGATTGTCACTATTTAGACTAAAAAGTTATAAAAAAATTAGACTAAAAAGACAAAAACAAATCAGGCATCAGGCAAATCAGGCAAGACAGAACAGATAGGCAGAATATAATTAAACATATTATTGATACGTGATAAATGATAAAACTCCATAAATTGTTTGCATATTTTGTGGCGGCTTCTATTCAAATCAATTTCAAAACAAAGCTGGGTTACGTTCGCCAAACGCATCAGCTGTTACTCGCGACGTTGCTAAGTCTGTGGGTGCTATTTCGTCGTTCTGACCATTTTCAACCGGAAATTGACACTTTCTCGTAATGTAGTGCTTTAACTACACGGTGAAGATTGATTTTCTTATTTTTGACAATATCTATTATATCTAATCTATCGAATTTCTGTTTTCCAACGGGTTCAGTTGGATACGTGAGCAGAAAAACCACGATAACCGCACTTCCGGTTGACCGTCTCCATAAGACGACGTGCTTCGGTGACTCAAAGTGCTCGACTTTGCAATTTTATTGCGAAAAAACTAAACGGTCAAAATAGCTCAAATTTTGGCAATAGGCGCATAAAGTATTCGTCAAAATCATGTAAAAATTTCAAATCCGCAAGTTGAATTCGTAGTAATGATCGTACCTTCTTAAAGTTCGCATCGGTGGAAGGCAACGAAAATCAATTCTTTTTTATTTCATATATCGATTTTTTTTTTGCCGATTCGGGCTGTGGAAATCTGCGAACTTTTTACGTATTTTTATAACAGATTTACGAGCTCAAGGTGCAAAAAAAGGCTTCGAATGAGAATAAAAATGAAGAAATAAAAAAATTGTTGCATTTCAACGATGCAAACTTCAACGTCATTCTTTTAAAGGGTAAATCGACAGGATAGGGAGGCGAAGATAAAGTGATGATAGCTGCACAAGGCTTCGAGTGACGTTGGTATTGTTTGCTTATCGGAATTAAATTCCCGATGCTCTATATTTTAAGGCGTTACACCTCGTGGCCCGAAAAAAGATGATGCTGGAATTTGCTTCGTTGGAATTCAACATTCTTTTTCTTCTTGATTTCAAATTTTTCTTCTGGCGGATCAAAGCAACAGCGAACTTTTGTTAAGATCCTCGTTACAGACCCAAATCTATCAAGAAATATTTTTGATGAAAATAAAAATGGCGGAAAAGGAAATAAAAATAAAAATTAAGGAAAAGGCCATTTAAAAGTATTTCCGTTGCATTCCAACCATGGAAAATGCAACAGCACGAAGAAAGAGGAATTTTCGTGAATTCCTTTTGGGGAAAACGTGTGTAGGTTTAAAACAATTTTTTTTTCCATCGCATAGCATGGTTTTGAGTATCTTTTTCAACTATTGTAGCGAAAAATATTTATAAATGTGGTGGAATTAAAAAAAATCAAGCGCATTTAGTGTTTGCTTGAAATTATATTTTTCTTGGACGGAGGATTTACTAAAATATGGATTTTTGAAAATGGCCACAGTCCAAAGCGAACGTATTGTTTTTTGTTGAAAAAAAAAACGTTATTTTCGTTGATAAATAAAAACTATGCATAGAAAACAATTCCTTCGTCCAAACACTGCCTTTTGGTATGTAAAAGGAGCTCGTAAAATTCGAAGTTGATCAGTGCAAAGATTTTCGCGATACAGTGGTCATCGATTTGAAAAATGGTCTTGAAGTTTGCATCGTCGGAATGCAATGAAGATTTTACTTTCTATTTTTATTTCCCCATATTTATCATTTTACCACGTTTTTGTCAACTTGCTTTTTCGTTCGTATGTTCGGTACAAATTTTGCAATTGATTTTAACCTAACTTCCGGATTTTACAAAATCTTTTTGTGCCACTTGATATTCTTCATTTCTAAATAAGCGACTTAAAAAATAATTGAGAATCATTCGTACCGCAGATTGCCGAAAGGAATTGCATCAATTGTAAAATAATCATTTCCGTTGCATTCCAACGATGCAAACGTCGATCTCATTTTTTTTTAAGTCATGAGAAAAATGCGTTTAAAGATTCAGGTCGGGTTTACACGTCGATGAAGTGTACTTTGAACATGCAAACATACATTCCGAGGACTTTTCCCAATCATGTAACGAAGATCAGCGTAATGAAGACGGGAGTAGAGTTGCTTTGTGTCGACCGAGGCAGCGATCTGAATATCATTGTTGACAGCTCTTATCGCAAAAAAATGGCCAGATAACGTGGCGTTTCTCGTATCAGTCAATTGGTGTTTTTTTTCTCGATCGCTTTCGGAAGAATTTCGAATGTGTTTCGCATCCTTTGTGCATGGAGTCCAATTATTGGAATATCGACGTGATGTTCAAAGTTGATTTCCGCCGAGAGGATGAAAAGGCAAAATCCGCGAAGCTTGAAAATTTGGCAACGCTATACCTCCCTCTGCCTTTTCCATGTGCATTCCCAATTTTTTCTATCCACAAAGAGAATCGGATCTCGTCGTGTGCTGGACAGTGATTCTCCGAATTTACGAGATTGAAAGAGAAAGAAAGAAAATTGGCTTTGACATAAGTAGAAAACGAGCCAAGAATGTTGCTTCGAACCTTTTTTTTTCGCTTCTTATCTTGGTTTCAATTTTTTACTCTGAGCTGATAGCTGCTGCCAGACAATTCGTCAAACGCTGACACTTCGTCTTCGGGATCGTAGATTTTTGGCGGCTTTGTGCAGGTTATTTATTACTTGCCGTCTGTACGAGTCTCTAGTGTTAAATGTGTTGGCTCGCGGACGTCTTCCTATCCGTGACTGAACGTATCCTATAAATCGTCTCGTATTACACGAGCAATCTGTACTAATGGCCAAATGTGCCAACTGGGCATTCGTGCATCGCAACGTGCCGCCAGAACTGGAGGACGAGCGCATACTCGCGGAAAAATCTTTGTTTTAAGGGGGGGAAATCACAGTAGCACACAAAAAAATAGGCATATTTTCGGGAATTAATTTTGGCTGAATAAAAGTATCAATCGAAAATCTGTAAAGTAGGTTTTATAGCAATACTAAAAAAGTACAAAATGTAATTTTTTCAATAAAAAATATTTAAAAATGGCGGCTGCGCAGCATATGCCCCAAGGCGCCTATTTTTGAAAGCGTGTCGATGGCCGAAGACGTAGACTCCTTAATTTTTGACCTGGAAGAAAAACCCAAAATTTTTTAGTTTCCATATAACAACAGCTAGCGAGCTACGTAGGATTTTTTCGATATATTGATTTTTCGCAAAATGGTGCATGTTTGAAAATAAAGTTAAATTTTTACCAAAAAAAAACCCATAAAATCGTCGATAAAAAAAAACTAAGCCATATAAAATAAAAAATCCTACGTAGCTCCGTGGAGAAAGATGTTTCGATGCTACTGTCAAAATTTCAAGTCGATCGGTAAAGATTTGCTCGAGTTATGTCTTCGGCGAGCTCAAAAAAAGTGGTTTCGAGAAAAACGCGTTTAAAGTTTTAAGTACTGAGAAACCATATGAAAATTTCATATACCTCTAATCTGCAATGCCTGCACCGTACAGTCGATTTTCGTACGCAGTATCCTTTTTCGTCCCTTTTCTAACACGACTCGACGATGTGTCGCTCATAATGACAATGATTTACAAATATCACTTTTTTTTATCACTATTTATGTTATATATGTATGCACGAAAGTGAAGCGTCGTGAAAAAGCGTTGTATTCAACGCAAGAAATTTGGGCACTCGGACACTTTTGCCGTATTCCATCATTTGGTATATTATTTTTAAAACCCTAAAGCACCTTCTAAGCGAAAATTTTTTTTTTCGAAAAATTGAAAATTTTACTGTGATTTCCCCCCTTAAGGCCTTAGGCTACTCTAGAGGCCGAAAAAAATAGACCTTCTGGGAATTTTTTTTCAGAAAAACTACGAAATAAATCGAGATTACAAAAAAGGGTGTTTGTTATACGTATCAGCGACTGTATACAATAATTTTTTTTAAGCGATTAATTTCAAAATGGCGGCTGTGCAGCGTTTTTACGATGACGTCTCTCATTGACGTTGGCCGGAAACATAACTCAGACAATTTTCAACCGATTCACTTGAAATGTTGAATATATCGTGAAAAATACATTGTCTATGGGAGTACGTGGGATTTTTTTTCATATTGCATAGTTCATTTGTTATTAACAATTATCTAATGATTTTTTAGGCAAATTTTTCACTTTCCGCTTTAGAAGTGCGCCATTTGGCCGAAAATCAATATATCGAAAAAATCTTACGTACTTCTATAGCAGTTGTTATATATAATCGAAAAAAATTCATTGGCTCGTTATAATTCAAAAATGACAGGAGCTGTTTGTCCGGTCGTGGACCCTGGAGAAACGGAGACGTCATCGCAAAAACGCTGCGCAGCCGCCATGTTGAAATTAATCGCTTCGAAAAAATTATTGTATACAGTCACTGATATGTATAATAAACACCCTTTTTTATAATCTCGATTTATTTCGTAGCTTTGCTGAAAAAAAAATCCCCAAAAAGCCTTTTTTTCGGCCTCTAGAGTGGCCTATGGCCTCAGGGGATGAGATACCTATGGGCGAGGAAAAAATTTCTCATTTTCTTGATTTCTTTTTTTATTTAATTTTTTTTAACTTTTTAGTTATAAACTTTTTTTAGATAAACTTTTAGTTAAACTTTAAATTTATTTCGTAGCTTTTATGAAAAAGGATCCCCAAAAAGCCTTTTTTTTCGGCCTCTAGAGTGGCCTATGGCCTCAAGGGATGAGATACCTATGGGCGAGGAAAAAATTTCTCATTTTCTTGATTTCTTTTTTTAGTTAATTTTTTTTAACTTTTCAGTTAAAAACTTTTTTTTTTAGATAAACTTTTACTTAAACTTTAGTTTTAGTTAAACTTTTTTTAGTTTAAACTCAAAAAATGTCTGGTTTTCTTGGTTTCTTTTTTTCAAGCAATGTTTTTTTATTTTCTTAAACATTTAGGATCATGTTTTACACAATAAGGTTAGAAAGATTTATACCAAATTTCATCAGAATCGGTCGATTAGTTTTTCAGCCATACGTCACGCCAGCATGGAGCATTATCCCATTTTTCTCGAAACAGAACGATTTTAGACAAAAACTGTATAGAACATAAAAGATCAGTCTGTTTATAGGCTACAACTTTTGTGAAACATTTTTTTCTCTGACATCAACATTTATAAAAATAAAGTGGAAGAACTTTGAAAAATCAGTTTTTGTGAGGTTTGACCTTGAAAATCAAATTTGCAAGTATCTTCGCTATCATATTCGTGATCAGCGAGTCAATATACATGGGTACACAACATTTCAAATCATTCAGCGGTCTGGCCTTTCCGGAACTACACACAAATACCACGTCACAGCCAAAAGTAGTAACTACCAAAAATGGTTTAGAAATCTTTCATTAAAAAAAATGGTATTGAAGTTTGCAGAGTTGGAATGCAATTATTTTTTTTTCTCTTTTTCCCCATATTGTCCAATTTTTTTGCTCATTTAGGTTACAGAAATCGCCAGAGCATTACTGAATATCCTTCTTCGGGATCCGTAAGCTATCCTATAAAAGGAGATCTTGGATAATAATCAAAATGAAGAAATGAAAAATAAAAACTTCACCACCATTTTTTTTTAATAATGAAAATCAGAACATTTTTTCCTCGTCTGAAGGTATCTTTTCCCCCTTAATATAAAGCGACCGTTCGTTCGTCGAAAACTAAATATTTATATATTTTTCTTTCGTAATTCAAGTAAATTTTTTCCCCATTGCGAAACAGTGTCTCTGTGCATCAATTTAATTCCATTATCAACGTGTCAGCTTCTGCGAGCGCGATAACGAAAATGAAATTTACGAGTCCACGACAATCGATATAAAATAATAAATTCATTAATGCGAAAGCGCCTTACAGTCGAACTCGAAATACGTTTTGTTCGAGGCCAATTAAAATTGCGTAAAGAATGGATCTCTGCTCTATAGAAATAAATAAATAAACAAATAAATAATAAAAATGGTTCTGGCTTTTGTCACTTTTGAAAGATCAAAAGAATTCGTCACGTAAACGGCAGTATACGACAAATGTCGAGTATCGCTACTTCCGAAGCTCACTGGCTACCACCGTTCGTTAACGTTCGATAGCGAGCTTCAACTTTGCATTTTACGACACGCCAGTCAGGTGAACTCCGAACGCCTTAACTTTTATAGTCTGTTCGCTCATTTTTTTTATTATTATTAATACGACGCGTGCATTATAGCGTGGGACTGCGGCATAATATGCTGTCGCGACATGCTCCGATTCTTCCGTATCGGAATTTCTTACAAGGTTACAACGAGTCGAATAGCCCTTTTTTTCGTCACTATATACCTTGAGAGTTGGCGTTCCATTAATAATAGAAAGTGCGAGGAATTTTGTCAACGTTGAGCTTTGTTTGGGTTTGTTTGGGTTTGTTTTCTCTGCACCTGTTGTGCAACGTTTTCCGAAGGACAAGGCAAATTACATATGAAACAAGTCGTAATAAAGTAAATTTACTGGAAAGTGAATTTAGACATTTTAAATTTAGTTTATTTAAAAAAAAAATTTATTTACAATAATAAGAATTATAATTTTAAAATTTAAATGAAATACATATATATATATTAATAAATGATTAATTAATTTTATTAAAAAAAAATAATTATAAGAGAAAATTAATTTTAGTCAATTTTATTTAAAAAATTCAATTTCACACGACACATTTATTTATAAATTCTCTTTCCCTTTTTTTTCTCAAGGAATAAAATGACAGTGTGATATCGAAGTTTGCATCTTTGGAACGCAGGGTAAATTAAGGGAGGACTGTAAATGCCCATTTTCGACAGTTTTTTTTTCGAAATTTTTTGAAAGAAAGGAATTACATAGATGGCCAAGGTAATTTTTAGGCTTTATTAGGTATATATTAAACTAGGTAAAAAAAATGGTCAAAAGAATACAAACTGGTGGCGCACGAGTCGTTATATTGTAGCACTACTGGTTTTCAGTCAACTCTCTCCGGGGCACCCATTAGAACTGTCGGAAATTTAATCCTGGAACTACGAGTGAAATATTTTCGTGAATTATATTGGTTTTAGCATTCAAGTACGGGGGGGGGGGGGGGGGTAAAAAATAATGAGAAAAAAAATAGAGACGAGTTTTAAAAAAAGGTTCGTTTTTTCGACCATAATTTTCATATAAAAGGTGGTATATTTTTTACGATTTTCAATTCATCGAAAAAAGCGCTCGTACGTGACTGTTAAGGGGTTAGGCAACTCTAGAAATGCAAGAGCAGGACGATAATCTGGAAGGCCAATTGTATGGTGCAGGCATCGCAGATTAAAGGTATTGCAAAATTATTCATGATTTTCTGCACCCTTTTTTGTAATCTCGATTTATTTTGGAGTTTTTCTGAGAAAAAAATCTCTAAAAAGCGAATTTTTTCGTCCGCTGGAAGGATTTTTTAAAAGTGTTTCCAAAAACCGATTTTTTTGAATATTTTACAGTGGTGTGCTCCCTTAACGCGGTGCTCTAGTCTAGAGGTCTAAATTTCGGGCTTGATAAAAACAGAAAACAAAAAAAATTGTAGCCTATTCGTAGTCTTTTTATTCATATTTCAAGATCTTAAAATAATAAATTTGCGCAAAAACAATTGAAAAGTTTGTGGGCCTCTAGGCCATGAAAGAAGGCTCAAGGCGGGCTTGACATGATTCCAAAGCTCCCATTCGTGTGGAACGGAAGAATCGATTTTCGCGATTAATAAGAATGTTATTATGGCAGGTACCAAAAGGGGGAAAAAAATAATGGCGACTGTTCGAATAAAAGTTCATTTTTCGCCCTATTTTTTCAAAGTTCCAGATTTTTCACAATAGTAATAATAATAATTTGGCCTTGCCCGAAGTAGGAAAACGATAGAGGAACATGCACGGTCCATTCTAAATTTGCAGTCAATCAGTTGAATAGAACTCGAAATTTTGTCAACCAGGATAAAAAAAGTATTTTCAAGAACAAAGCGCTTAAAATTTTCGGTACAATTCCAGACAATTGCAACTATTTAACAGGGAGCATCACTTATCCGCCTTCGGTTTTGTTGAAACTCATATATGTGATGAATCATTGAAAACTATTAGACACGTATCTTTTTTATCTGCGGAAAAACGGTTTTAAGGGGGTCAACCACCCCTCGAAGAAAGGCGTGTCGAGGGGTGGTTTTGCATTCTCACGCACAAGCAGTCCATCGATCTGAATGAAACACAAACCAAAATTGTTCTAACGTAAAGCGATGAAAAATCTACCATATAATACTTCAAAAAAAATTAAATCGAGGAGTGACACGTCTTTCTTCGAGGGGTCGTTTCACCCCTTGAAAACGTTTTTCCGGAGATAAGAAAAATCACGTGTCTAATAGTTTTCAATGCTTTATCACATATATGAGTTTCATGATTAAAGGCGGACACTTAAATGTTGTTCCTCGTAAGTGGTATTAAGGCATGTTATACTTCATTTATATCAATCGGCTATTCCCGTCTCATAAAGTGTGCCTTCCTCGACTTCGAAATGCCAATTTTCTGAAGCTTGTTCTTGTCTGCGAGTAGTTCCAGCATGACGTCAAGGTTTCCATGGTTGGAATGCAACGAAAATGATTTTATTTTAATTTCCAAAATTTCCTCCCGCAGGTTTGAGCTACGAAAATCACGCAAACATTTTTTAGGATTCTTATTTAGCGAGCGACAGGAAATTCGCAAAATATGATTTTGGAAAATAAGGGAAATACGGAATTGAAAAGAATTTTTCCTGCATTCCAACGATGCAAACTTCAACCCCATGTTCTAGTTTCCTTAAGGGGGGATTGTCTTTTTTTTCGCAAAATTTACCGCTTTTTGGGAATTTTTTTGTGAAGAAAGTATACAACGGAAAACTTGTGAAACTTGGCATATAGTTTTATTGATCTGTTTCCTACATACAAAAAATTTTTTAAACAATTTCATCAAAAAATCCGCCTCCCAACCCCCTCGACGCGCGATGGTCCTTTTTTGATGGTGTGCACGATTACAGCCTTCACGTTCATCCTGCAACAAAAACCCAAAAAGCATTTTACTTTAGACACATATAGCTATCGTTTGTTGAAGCAAAAAAGCAATACGTTTAATAGTTTTTTATTTATAACAAAAAATCGATCAATTTTTTTCGAAAAATCGATACTTCAAGTTCAAAACGTCACCAAATCGTCAATTTTTTTTTTCCCTTCATCGAACGATAGCTATATGTGTCTGAAGTAAAATGCTTTTTGGGTTTTTGTTGCAGGATGAACGTGAAGGCTGTAATCGTGCACACCATCAAAAAAGGACCATCGCGCGTCGAGGGGGGTGGGAGGCGGATTTTTTGATGAAATTGTTTAAAAAAATTTTTGTATGTAGTAAACAGATCAATAAAACTAGATGCCAAGTTTCACAAGTTTTCCGTTGTATACTTTCTTCACAAAAAAATTCCCAAAAAGCGGTAAATTTTGCGAAAAAAAAGACAATTCCCCCTTAAAAGCTTCTAAAGTTCGTAGGCCCGACCGGTCGATCCTATTCTGGTCTCGTTCCAAATCCCTATAACCACGCAGATATTGGAAATTTGGAAATTTTCTTCCGAGGACATATTCTTAAGATTCTATATCTTGAGAAAATGCAAAAAATCAGTTTTTTCCAATTTTCAGTCAGGAATACTTCATTATTTCTGTGCAATTGACACAATTTGTTTCTGGCTGTTTCAGGCTATGAAAATCACTGGAATAATTTGACACACTCTTATCAGAGATTTGCAAAGACCATTTAAAAAAAAACACGATTACTCGATGGTCATAAAAGCAAAGGAAAAAATCGTTGCGTTCCAACGATGCAAATTTTACCGTCATAGAAAAGTTACTTCAGTTGTATACTCGGAGACAGGCTGGAATTCAAAGACTTTTCCGATAAGACAGGAGGCGATTGTTCGTGTTGCGAGTACAGTCGAATATAGCATGACTCGACACAAATCGGGTATTGGGATGTCTCCTCGTAGATAATGGCGTTCGAACGAATTTACCTTGCACAATGTGTCAGCGGCTTACGCAAGAACCGAATAATTACGGACTTTTTCCGAGGCTATGGTAAACACCCCGGGGTAATATCGAGTAAAATAAATTGCCGCCGAAAGTCAGGAAAAGCCTCGGTAAATATTCACGTCAATCTGTTTGATAAGTTGAACATCGTTGCTCGGGACTCTGTTCGTCATTGAAAAATCGTAGATAAGGAAAATAGCGATACGTGGGGATTCACGCGCTTTTTTAATTCAGTGAATCTTCCGTATTCTTTTGTCGTTTTGACGGATTTTTTTTTTTCGTTGCCATTGATTTTTTTATTCGAGTTTTTTTACATTGCGCTCATCTCGCGGATTAGGCTTTTTCCGAATGCATCATTCGGATGTGTGTCATTTCGCCGAAGTGTAAACAATTTTTTTCTCCATAGTGTCAAACATGTCAAATTTCCTGCCAAAAGAGTATTTGCGGGAAACGCTACTGCACTACTTTATTCAACATAAATCTGCAACTGGAGCACACAGAATTCTCGTTGAGACTCAGGACGGCCAAGATCTGTCGGAAACAACATGCAGAGATTGATTTAGACGTTTCGAAAATAATAATTTCGATGTGTTGAATTGGACGCATACTTCGTGAAGACTCATGCCAGACACTTGCCGAACTTGCAGAATCGTTAGGATTTGATCGCACAGCAGTTTCGAAAGGTTTGAAAGCATTAGGAATGGGGTGCGCGAAGTTGGCAGCCCAAAGTCAAAGGAAAAAAAAACAAAATGAGTTCTAGTTGCCCCTCGCATAGTCCTGGAGTTCTTTGTACTTTTTAGAAACTTAGGAATGATTTTTTAAAACGAAATATTAACTTTTACGAAAAAGTAGCATGAAGGCGTTACCCCCACTTGTAGCGCAAAAAAAGGCCTTTTTCATGAATTTTTTTAAAGAAAACTACAAAACTTTTTCAATCGATCAATATACCATCTTAAAGAACACATCTTGAAGAACTTTCAGTAATTTTTTTATTGAAAAATATTACATTGTTTAGTGGCAAATGGCCGTCAATGAAATAATGTTTTTATATACACGGTTTGCGGTGACCAACATTGCGGCGAACTGGATCATCTGAAAAAAAAATGCGGATGGATTTAGTCAAATATAAGTATAAACTAGTCTTTAATCGAAGGATTTTAAAAAATATTCATTTTTCACAAAATGGCGGACAGTCAAAGTTAATGGTTCGATTTTAACGAAAAAAAACGGCCGTTTTTTGGCTATAAAACGGCCATTTTTTTCGAAAAAATAAATCGAACGATTAAAGACTACATTTTTATGTATTAAATAAGCCTGCAAAATTTCAAGAAGATCGGTTCATTAGTGTTCGAGTAATCTCGGTCACCGACTTCAGAAATGCCATTTTGAGAAAAACGCTTTTCAAGTTTCAATTTCAGTTCTTCAATTCACGGATTCTTCTCTTTCAACGCTCATATCTCAGTCAATTTTGTTCGCATCGACTTGAAATTTTCAGGACATATTCTCAGATACTTATACTTCAAAAAATGCAATAAAAAAAATCGATTTTTTCAAGATCGCAAGTGGGGGTAACTCCTGAAGTCGTTCAACATCGCAACAGAAACGGTCCGGACGATCGATTAAAAATATGAAGGGTGCATTGAGTATATGACAAACAATTTGCTCCATAAATTTGAATCAAACGGTAACATATCGTCAATAGTTGTCACGAAACTCTGAGTTATTTTGACAGCCAGAAAAGGATCGAACAATTATAAAGAATTGATTTTCGTTGCGTTCCAACGATGCAGACGTCATCACAATGGTGACGGTGAGGCTCTTGCCCGCGCAGGCATTTTAGTAGGGCTCGATTTCAGGACGGGTTGAGGTTGCCTGACCGCCAAGAAAATAATCAGGATCAATGTAGTCAAGTGCGAATAATCGAAGGCCACCGTTGTCCGTTGGTCGATTGCAGATGTACAAGTATGTCGGAGAGCGGCGTGCAAGCAGCGTGCGAGGAGACCGAGAAGAGGACGTCTCTGTACTTGTTTCCGGGTCCGACACCGCCACCTCTGCCACCGCGATTGACGGCCCTGGTCGCTGGTGGTTCGCCAGGAGGTCCCGTCAGCCTCGGCGTGGGTCCGTGGACGAAGGAAGGCCACGAGGAAGCCGCCGGGGCAGGAGAAGACGAGGACTCGACGGATCCGACCAAGAGGCGACGTCCGCGCACCGGCTTTTCCCGGACCCACGCGAGATCGGCGAGTCACGGTGGCGTCCTTGCGACGTCCTCGACCGGCTGGCAGACGAATCTTGGCAACTCGCCGGGAACGCTCGGAACGTTCTCCTCCCCGCCGGGAATATCAACGATAACGGCGAGCACCCGGCCCTCGGCCCTCAAAAAGCCCGGACATCAACGGGCGTTCAGTCACGGTCAGGTTGTCGATTTGCAAGGCCAACGGCAAACTTACGGACACAGCAGAGTGGGCTCGAGGACCGATTTTATCCTACCGCCTGGACACAGAGACGAACCGCGACCGACCAGCAGCGGCAAAGTGCCATCCTTTCGAGGACACTCGCGACAGGCTTCGCGGTGAGTTTACCTACCCGTGAAAGAAATTAACTCGTTACCCCCACTTGTAGCGCAAAAAAAAGGCCTTTTTCATGAATTTTTTAAAAGAAAACTACAAAACTTATTTAATCGATCGATATACCATCTTAAAGAACACATCTTGAAGAAGTTTCAGTAATTTTTTTATTGAAAAATATTACATTGTTTAGTGGCAAATGGCCGTCAATGAAATAATGTTTTTATATGCACGGTTTGCGGTGACCAACATTGCGGCGAAGTGGATCATCTGAAAAAAAAATGCGGATGGATTTAGTCAAATATAAGTATAAACTAGTCTTTAATCGAAGGATTTTAAAAAATATTCATTTTTCACAAAATGACGGACAGTCAAAGTTAATGGTTCGATTTTAACGAAAAAAACGGCCGTTTTTTGGCTATAAAACGGCCACTTTTTTTCGAAAAAAAAAATCGAACGATTAAAGACTACATTTTTATGTATTAAATAAGCCTGCAAAATTTCAAGAAGATCGGTTCATTAGTGTTCGAGTAATCTTGGTCACCGACTTCAGAAATGCGATTTTGAGAAAAACGCGTTTAAAGTTTCAATTTCAGTTCTTCAATTCACGGATTCTTCTCTTTCAACGCTCATATCTCAGTCAATTTTGTTCGGATCGACTTGAAATTTTCAGGACATATTCTCAGATACTTATACTTCAAAAAAATGCAATAAAAAAAATCGATGTTTTCAAAATCGCAAGTGGGGGTAATCCCTTAAGGAAGCTTTCCAGTGTGACAGCCCGAAAAATCGCTGTTTTTCGCGATTTTTTTTTTAAAGAAAAAATAATCTAATCGGTCTGGTTTTTTTTTGTATATTAATTGGGTATTGAAGAATACAAAACAATTTTTTAAAGATCGATTTATTTATTAATTAATATCTGTAAAAATGATGAAACAATTGTTGCAGAAAATGCACCTGGATGTGGTGTCCACGTTGGGGGTCACAATTTTGATCTGAAACAAAAAACACAAAAAGATTATTGATCGGTATATAATTGACTTTCGTGCTATGGAGGCTTTTTTTTTTTTTTGCAAAAATGGCGACGGTTTGAACAAAAAGTATCGATTTTAGCATTTTTTTTGGCAGTTTTTTTTACAAAAAAATAGGAAGATGTCAAAAAAAAAAAAAGCTTTCATAGCACGATAAACAATGACGTTAAGAATATTGTGTAAAAAATTCAACTCGATAGCTTTAAAACTCTGCCCTCCAAGTTGGACACCGTTTTGAAAAATGCTGTTTCGAGAAAAACGCGTTCAAAGTTTCGCTGTAGCTGTAGCGCTCCGTTGCCTTCTTCCAAGAAATGCTGTGCAGTAACCGAAATAATCTGAATTTCGGCATGAAAATTTCAGGGAATATTCGGAAGAGTGTATACTATTCGATAAAGCAAAAAAAAAAAAATCGATTTTTTGAAAATTTCACACTGGAAAGCTCCCTTAAGGATGTTGAGTCCCTATGAAACATGTCAATGTTAATTGTTCAATAAATAGCTACTTAATCGTCGTGAAATTTTTACACGACCTCCCGAATACTTCGTGTAAAAACATACCAAATTTTCCGAATTCTATCATCATTACTTCAACCTCCTTAAGGGTTGAAATAAAAAATGATAAGAAAATTCGGAAAATTTCGTATGTTTTTGTATGAAGTATTTAAGAGGTCGCGTTAAAATTTCACGATGATTAGGAAGCTCGTTATTAAAAAATTAACATTTTGTTAAGGACAATTTTTAAAAGAAATCAAAAAAAATTTATCAATGCTTTCAGTATATTGTAGATATTACAAAATTGAGAGGTGAAAAAAACAACTTATTGCAAAGTTACATCAGTTTCCATAAGACAACATTCAATTTGTGAATGTTAATTGTTCAATAACGAGCTTCCTAATTGTCGTGAAATTTTTACACGACCTCTGAAATACTTCATACAAAAGCATACCAAATTTTCAGAATTTTATCATCATTTGCGATTTGGGACTCAACATCCTTAAGAGGGCAGTGATAAAAAATTTCGGGTCCCGTGAGGGTTTTAATATGGATTACCTACTAGGGCTTTCCACAACACAATCGGACTGGGCCCCGACGGGAAAATAACAGGGTTGGCTTGTTTATTCAAAAAAGGTCGTAGCGAGGAAAATGATAAAGGGCCCAGACGGGATTCATCAGGGCAGTGGTTGTTACGGGCCGTACAGTATATTTGCAAAGTTATTTTTAAGAATTTCTAGTTTTTATACTTACTTCCATAGATGTGATATATTTGAAGTTTAACGTATCGATAAAACACTAGGTTAGGTCACTCAAGGATGTTGGGTACCAAATCGCAAATGATAATAAAATTCTGAAAATTTGCCACGTTTTTGTATGAAGTATTTCAGAGGTCGTGGAGAAATTTCACATTTAGGAAGCTCGTTATTGAACAATTAACATTCACAAATTAAATGTTATGGAAACTGATGTAACTTAGCAATAAGTTTTTTTCTTTGACCTCTCACTTTTGTAATATCTACAATATACTGAAAGCAACGGAAACAAAACGAAGTTTATTGATAAATTTGTTTTTTTCATTTCTTTTAAAAATTGTTTTTAACAAAATGTTAATTTTTTAATAACGAGCTTCCTAATCGTCGTGAAATTTTAACACGACCTCTTAAATACTTCATACAAAAACGTACCAAATTTTCCGAATTGTCTTATCATTTTTTATTTCAACCCCTAAGGAGGTTGATGTATTGATGATAGAATTCGGAAAATTTGGTATGTTTTTACATGAAGTATTCGGGTGCCACGTTAGGACCGTTGCAGAGTAAGGGAAAAATAATCGAGCCTAGTCAAAGCCCTGACTGAATTATTTCATGGGTCCACGTAAAGACGCTTTCAATATTAATTTTAAAAAAACACATGTTCCCATTTGAAAAACCATTGATGACCTTGCGAACGTGAAACTATGATTTTGACAGAAATAATTTTTTGACCACTCCATCAGCCCTTCGAAATCAATCAAATTACCTTGTGACATTTTTTTCGTCACTCTTAAGGCAATGGAGATATTTGGGGTGGTTACGTTGGGTGGTCCACCCTGTATAAATTTTCCACTGTTACCACGCCTACCAAAACGCAAAATAAGCATATTTTACTGCCGCAAACACAACAATGGTTGCAACTGCCAGTACACGTAAACGCAACGAAAGTTTAGTAAGCCGAAGTTTTTTTTCTCGAAAAGTCGAGCTGCAAAAATCGCCCAACTGTTTTTTCGTATCCTCGTGAAAAATGTACAGCCTAAGATTGCAGGATAAGCATTCGGATGATGAAAAAACTGAAGATATTCGAAAAAAGAATTTTCGCCTTGCGTTCCAACGACGAAAAGTCCAACGCGATGTATTTGTAGCCTAAATGTGCCAGAAAAAATTGGACAATACGAGGAGAAAAAAAAATTTCGTTGCATTCGTTTGTCATTGCGTGCTGGAACTCGCGGATAATTTGAAGTTAGTGCAAAAACAATTCTCAGGTTCATGTTTTCGCTCACGCGTTACGTAGTGAGGAACGACCGTACAGAAATGCTGACTCGGCGAGATATCGCTTCGAACCAGCCCTCGTGCACATATTGTTGTTTGCCGTTCCGATACGCGCGATGTTTTTTTACCCGTCTCTGCAGCACTGACAACCATCCTATCGCCGCCTCGCCATTGCGGCACGTATATACGAAATTGTCTTTCTTTCGTGATCCTCAAAGCACAGTTTCAAAATATATTTATTTCTCGTTGCGGTCATCTTCATTTCGAAGAATTGATGATTGAACAGATACGAAATGATTCCGAGTTCCGAATCAGGACAAATGGATCGATCGACGCTGATTTTGCATAGTATTTTAGTTTTCATCGTCCGAACGCTTATTTTCGGCAAATATAAATTTTTTCGCCTATATACATTTTTTTTTTCTTACATTAAATTATCATTTAATAAAATTATTTTATTTTCTTTTTAATAATTATAATGAAAATTTTATTAATATGTTTTAATTAAAATAATTTTTTATTAATAATATATTAATATATGTAATAATGAAAATAAATCAACAATCTGACATCTAATTATAAATTCAATAACTGATATTTAATATTAATAAGTAAGCTAATATTTGTAATAGATATTTAAAGTTCTTTAAATAATGAATTAATTATAATAAAAATTTAATTTTTATTAATGAATTATTTTTTCCTATGATCATATATAATCAATGATCCTTTTTATTTTCCTCCTATTCATAGAAAGTTTCACTTATATATGATGTTCTAACTTAAATAAGTGTCAATAATCGTTCTCCAGGATGTAATATATTATTTAATTTTTAATTAATCGTTAAATTTGATAAATATCTAATATTAATATTATATTTAATTTTTATATTAAAAAAAATAATAAATAAAAATTTAAATAATAATAAAATTTTTTATAATAAATAAAAGGATTATTAAAAATGTAGTCCGTGAAACTAATCATATATTTATATTAAAAATTATTATACATATATGAATATTATAAATTAATTATTTATTTTATATATTAATAATATTATAATAATTTATATTTATTAATAATACATTTATTATAATAATAATAATAATTTAATGATAACAATTTTTCATTCTGAATATTATTACAATTTTTTTTTTAAATAATTATAATGAAAATTTTATAAATATATTTAAATTAAAAATAATTTTTTATTAATAATATATTAATATATTTAATAATGAAAATAAATCAACAATCTGACAACGGCATATTTTCGGCAACTTTTTTTTCGGCAAATTCAGGCACCCAGAATCACTCAAGGGGGAAAATGCTGATTTTCATGACTTTTTTCGAAAGAAATGATTTGTCCGCCATTTTTGAGACTTAGGGCATGTTTTATTACTACTTTTGCCTGTTACATGATATTTTTTTTATTTCATTAATCTTTAAAAAATGGCGGAAGTATGGCATGGTCTTCTAAACCGGTTGCGGTGGATATTGCCAGACGGCGTGACACGTAGCGTCGGCGGGATTAATCTGACAGAAAACGAACGAAGATTTTTCTTTCGCTAACACTCGTACGCAAAATATGAACCAAGAAAAAGTAAGAAATGTTGAAAATTGACGAAACGGTACGCTTTGAAACAAAAACAAAAAGAATTTCTCGAAAAAAAAAATCGCTACATTTCGCAGTAAAACATACGTTTATTTTTATTTTCAGGAACATTTAAGGCCATGTTTCAGACAGTTCGGTTAGAATTATTTATACCAAATTTCATCAGAATCGGTCGATTAATTTTGTAGCCATACGTCACGCCAGTTTTGAAAATGCAGTTTACAAGACCGCGGCATACCTCCGCCATTTTTAAAGACGACCAAATAAAAAAAATACCTCGTAACAGCCAAAAGTAGTAATAAAACGTACCCTAAGTCTCAAAAATGGCCAAGAAATATTTTCTTTCAAAAAAAAAAATCATAAAAATCAGTAAATTTTTTCCTCGCCCAAAGGTCCCCCTTAAACTTTTTTCAGCATCCGTATCAGCGATCTCCAGTCTGAATATACAATAAATTTTTTTAACGGCAATGCAAACGAGCGATAAAAAAATAAAAATGGACTTTCCTTGCGTTCCAACGATGCAAAATTTGACATCGTGATTTCGCATGGCAACCACGTAGCATTTATTTTTCGAACGCTGGACAAAAATTGCGTCGGGGCTCACGAGTCGCTAATTGGCGAAATTTTTATAGACTTTCATTAGCGCTGGCTCACGCGTACAGCGGTGGGTAGCGTGCATAATTAATTTGTCGCCCGACATGATCTTCGCTTTTCAGTTCCGAATCGATATACACGATAAGGCGTAGCGCCGTGCCACCGTGGTGGCGCCGAGCGTGGGCACGATGTTTCGGTTCTTTGCCCGAGGAACAACGACTGAGGACCATTGTTCCAAATCACCTTGTGCCACCGAAAACACCCCCGAGTCGGCATCCGAATGGTGTCAGAATAGATAACAGGTTAATGCCGTTTTTTTTCCTTCTGCATTTGTAGTATTTCGTGAAAATCTGGGCTGCTGAAGATAAGCCTTGCAGGTTGACAGTTACTAGGAACTTTAGTTATTTCCATTGATTTTAATTATTGAATTATTTAATTGAATTATTTAAATGATTTATTTCAATGATTTCTATTGATTTGAATTATTTAAATTTAATTTAGTCATTTTAATTATTCAATTCAATTATTTTTATTGATTTTTATTATTTTAATTATTCAGTGCAATTCTTTTAATTATTTAAAAGCAATTTTTTATATAAGATTTATATTTTTTATTTTTTTATATTTTTATATTTTTTATATAAGAATTATTTAAAAGCAATTCTTATAATTATTAATTCAATGATTTCAGTTATTTAAATTATATTGAGTTAGCAAATTAAAAATAATACATTTGCGAAATGTTTTTTCATGAATGAAATTCGACCGCAAACGTTCTAATGTCAAAGTCAATACTGGCCAGGAGTATTTAAAAAAAAAAAGTAAATCTACCAAAAGTTTCATGGCAGAATCGAAGAAATTTAATGTGGAAGAATAAATGAATAAATGTGGGAATAAAAATCGTGACTATCCACAAAGTTCCTTTGGGATTAAACATTTCGTTATTTAACGGATACTCTGATATTCATCGAACTTCGACCTTTTCCAGCATATTGAAGAAATGGGATACAAAAAAATGAGCACACTTCGATCGATAATGCAAAATGAAATCACTCGTATAGAATTCATGGAATTTTTTATAAACTTTCGGCATTTCTCGGTAATGGAGATATTATTTTATCGAGCGGACGGCTTACGTGCGATTATCGAGAAGAGGAGAAAGAGGGGGAGAGAGAGAGAGAGAGAGAGAACGATTTTATTTTCTTATGTTTCAATATGTCAAATTTGTTTCACCGATAAATATGGGGAATTCGGTCGAAGTGTGATCACCGAGAGAACGTTTTTATTCCATTTCAATCGACGGGACTATTTTTCGTGCTGAACGAGGCCATATCTCATTTTTAAGCATTTATTTTTCATTTACATCACTTCAATTTTTGTACATTCGGCAGTTTATTTTTAACTGGTTTTCCAATGCTTCAGTGAAAAACGAAACTTTTCGAAAAACAATGCGGCCATACGCGCGGACTGGCGACGAGAAAATTCCGTTTGTCCCAAAGCTGATGTGATAAGGGTATCATCACAGAGTACCGGGTCGAGAAAAGCAAATTTTTTCGATCGTTAAAATACGCTGTTCAGTCTGACGTTTTTGTGTCAAATCAAAACACTCCTGAAGAACGGAAAATCATTCTTTAAACGTTTTAAAACATTTTTTCACATTTTTATTAACGGTTGTAAATGTCTTCGAAAGAACGGAGTCCTCACGTTGCACACGGTTGTGGCCGTAAATATTATATGAAACGAAATTGCTAGAAAGATTATCAGTCGGTATGAAAGCCACTATCTCGCTATGGAGGCTTTTAAAATTAAAATTGACAAAATGGCGGCGGTTTGACAAAAAAGTATCGATCTTGGCCTATTTTTTTTTCGAAATTTTTCGTTAAAAACAAATTTGACGATAAAAAAAGCTTCCATAGCAAGATCCATGGCGTGAAGAATATTGTGTCAAAATTTGAGACGGAAATTTGAAAAAAATGCGATATACCTGCGTTGCTCCCGGCCGGTCTTTCCCAACGGGGGGAACGCCCAAAGGCTCTCTCTTTCTTAGACTTTTACTCGGATTGAGTTAAAACTTTGGCGAAATATTCTAGACATATTGTACTATTAGATTTATATATATGATATAATAGATAATAGATAATAGATAATAGATAGTAGATAATAGATAATAGACAAAAGATAATAGATAATAGATAATAGATGATAGATAATAGATAATAGATAATAGATAATAGATAATAGATAAAAGATAATAGATACTAGATAAAAGATACTAGATAATAGATAAAAGATAATAGATAATAGATAAAAGATAATAGATAATAGATAATAGATAAAAGATAATAGATAATAGATAATAGATAATAGATAATAGATAATATAATAGATAATTTAATAGATGATAATTTCATAGATAACAAAATTTAAAAGAATGGATTTTTTTAAATTGTCATACCCACGTAACACCTTATGCGGGTTAATAAATTGTTAAATAAAATTGTTAATAAGTTAATAAATGGTGTTTGTTTGGTTTAGAGTACGCACAACAAAATATACAACGCTTAGCTTCTTGCCGCGAAATCTGCTCGAGCAATTTCATCGCGTGGCAAATCTATACTTCATATTTATCTTACTACTCAACTGGGTGCCTGCCATAAATGCTTTCGGCAAAGAAGTCGCGATGATTCCCGTTGTATTCGTGCTGGGTGTGACGGCGCTGAAAGATTTCTTCGAGGATCGAAGAAGGGGAAAAAGCGATCGTCGGGTCAACAATTCCACGTGTCGAGTTTACGTCAGGTGAGTCCCTTGTTACTTATGTATTACGTATGATAACCGTCGAACGGAAAATAATTTCTTGTTGTTCGCCGAGTCGTTTCGGCTTTTGGAAAATTGCTTATTCGTGAATTAATTGCTTCGTTCGATAATTATGGGTGTATATTTAATTGCCCATTCGAATTTTGGGGAAACGCGCCTGATCCATTTGGCTGTTATATAGTTCTCAAAGAACATACTCAATTGTACTCTTCACGAAGTTCTCATGTTTTTTAAGGGGCCGGATAACTTTGGGCGAGGAAAAAATTGCCGATTGTCATTATTTTTTTTTCAAAAAGAAAGATTTTTTTTCACCATTTCTGACATTTGGGATATGTTTTATTGCTACTTTAGGCTGTTACGTCGTAGTTAAAAAAAATTATTCTTAAAAAATGGCGGCGGCGGGATTGATCTGAAAAAAAAGCAACGAAGCTTTTTTCTCTCATTAACGCAAAGTATGAACCAAGAAAAAGTGAGAAATGTTGAAAATCGACGAAATGGTACGCTTTGAAACAAACAGATGGAATTTTTCGGAAAAAAGTGGTCGTATTTTGCAATAAAAAAATACTTTTTGTTTTAATTTTCGAAAACATTTAGAGTCATTTCTTAGACTTAGTAACTCTTAAGGAGTTACGTGGGTTTCGAAGCCAAAAGAAGCATATTTTCTCTATTTTCTAAATATAATGTATAAATTATTTTATTCACAATGTTAAGTACATCGAAGAGCAAAATTTCGACAATATTCGACCCATAAAAAAAAAGTGTCCACGTGGTGGTCAGGATAACTCATGATAGCTTTATCTGAAATTAGAAAATCACATTTTTCCTGTTAGTAGATAAGTAGAGCTCGTGATTGAACGAAGGATTTAAAAAAAAAACGAAATTTGAAGGATAAAGTTCGGAAAAGCTCATATCTCTGATTAATTTGGAATTTCGTGTACCTATGTATTTTGACTCGCTGATCACGAATATCGTATTGAAAATATCCGCAAATTTGATTTTCAAGGTCAACACTCACGAAAACTCATTTTTTAAACAGTTTTTTTGCTTTATTTTCGTAAATATTTATTTTTGCGAAAAATGTTTCATACAAAAGTTGTAGCCTATGAAAATATTGATTTTTTATGTTGTACACAATTTTTGTCTAAAACCGTTCCATTTCGAGAAAAATGTGATAATGGTTCAATAAGTGAAAATTGCTTAGCTTCATTAGGTTCGTTATTATCTACTTATCTATAGTAAAGGATCGGTAACAACGAGAATATAAATAATGTTCATTAGCCCACACAAATTCAAAGAAAACAACCAAATTCATACTGAAACAAAAACAACAAAAAAATCCAAACACAAATCTAAACAAAAAAGCCCAAACAACCCGAAGTAAAAAAACAAAATTAAATAAAAAGCCCAAGCAAGCCTAACAAAAAAACCAAACTCAAACCAAAAATGCAAAAATAGTGTATAATACACAACGAAACTAAAATAAAAGAAAAAAAGTCATAAAAATAAATAAAGAAGCAAAAAAACACGCACTTTAAAATGGACTGAATCACAAAAAATGCAAAAGTAGTATATAGTACAAAAAGAAACTAAAATAAAAGAAAAAAAATCAAAAAATAAAATGAAAAGCAAAAAAAAACATGTACTTGAAAATTGACTGAATCACAAAAAATGCAAAAACAGTGCATAGTACAAAAAGAAACTAAAATAAAAGAAAAAAAATCAAAAACAAAAAAGCAAAAAGAAACATGCACTTTAAAGACTAAACTCCAACCTTCCCGCGGTAAAGTACGTAAGTAAATAATATCGAAACTAATGAAGCTAAACAATTTTCACTTATTGGACCATTATCCCATTTTTCTCGAAACAGAATGGTTTTAGATAAAAACTGTATGGAACATAAAACATCAATATTTTCATAGGCTATAACTTTTATAGGAAATATTTTTCTTTAAAATGAATATTTACAAAAATAAAACAGAAAAAACGGTTAAAAAATCAGTTTTCGTGAGTGTTGACCTTGAAAATCAAATTTGCGGGTATTTTCACTATGATATTCGTAATCAGCGAGCCAAAACACATGGGTACACGAAATTCCAAATTAACCAGAGGCACGGGCTTTTCGGCACTACACCCAAAAAAACCTCCGTTCAATCACTAGTCAATGCTATTTTGAAGAAGAGGCGCTATTTTGAAAAAGAGGATATAGAGGCTCTGTATAAAAAATGTGGTCCAAATGGTTGTTCTTAAAAAATAAAAAGTTTCATAACTTATATTCAGTTCTCGTCGTACCTAGCGATTTTTTCGAAATAAAATCACAAATTGGCGACTATAAAAACAAAAATTGTTATTTTGGGGATATGTTTACTTGTATTCGGAGGTTTAAAAAATACGACTGAAAAAACCGCATACGTGCAAGGATAGCTACTGAAATTACGGAAACGTTGGTTTCCATGAGTTGAAAATCGGACAATATTAACAAGCGTTACGATTCCGGCCAGGTCGATAAAAACGCGATTTAAGGATGTTGAGTCCCAAATCGCAAATGATAATAAAATTCGGAAAATTTCGTACGTTTTTCTATGAAGTATTTCAGAGGTCGTGTAAAAATTTCACGACAATTAGGAAGCTCGTTATTGAACAATTAACATTCACAAACTAAATGTTGTCTTATGGAAACTGATGTAACTTTGCAATAAGTTTTTTTTTTCACCTCTCAATTTTGCAATATCTACAATATACTGAAAGCAACGGACCAAAGCGAAGTTTATTGATAAATTTTTTTTTTTCATTTCTTTTAAAAATTGTTCTTAGCAAAATGTTAATTTTTCAATAACGAGCTTCCTAACCGTCGTGAAATTTTAACACGACCTCTCAAATGCTTCATACAAAAACACGTAACTGTCAACCGCGCTCGAACATCGCGAAGTTCGATAAACTTGTCGAACTTCGCGAACTCGCGTAGCAACTTCAGGAAGCAAGTGAGCCAATCGCAGGCTCTGCCGATCCCCAGTGTTGGCCCAAGCGAAAGCGCGCGCGAAGTTCGTGCGAGTGGCGAAAATTCCTCTGAAATTCGTACGAGTGTCGACCGGCGAAAGTCGTTGGGCGGCGAAGTGAGACGAACGAACGGGCACGTACGAAAGCGACGAGGAGGAAGGTCAGTCGAGTAAACACGAAACAAAAAAACAGAAGAAAAACACGCTCGTAGCCGATGTCCGATAAGGGTGAGAGATGGAGGTCAGTGTCGCTCGTACGCATTGTGTATGTGCGTGTGTCCGATTATGCACGTGATAAAAAAAAAAAAAATAAACCATCAGCCCGATACAATGGCAGTGTTGCTTGATTTTTTATGAGCGACGAGGATCGACCGGGGGCGCGATGCCACTCGGCAAACTCGCTTTGTGACACGTAAGCAAGTGTCTCGTGCGTGCGGAGACGTCACGCAATCGAGCGTGGATTCGTCGGGACGAGGGGCAAGGGGGAGGCGTGTGAAGAAGCAATGGAAAAATGGGAAAAATAAGAGGTCGTCTTCGAAGGCATGAAAAGAAGAAGAAAAAAATGCGAATCGACAAAAGAAATATAGTTCCTACGACGTTCCATAGAAAGTGCAATGTTGAAGTCAAGCTTGTATCGATTCTATAGTGTCAGGTTGAAAATATTCGAGTCGGAGAAAAACACACTCCGGTGTTGGAGGGGTGCTGACTCACGGGGAAATTCCTCCCCTATTGTGCGACGACTCTAGTCGCGCGTTTTTTTTTCGCTTTGTGCGAGCGCGCTGGCGTAACGATCGGAAAAAGTTAACGGTGCGGGTTAGCGAAATTAAATATTGCCAGCGCGACGGTGAACAATAGTACGTCGCTCTTTCACCCTGGGATTTTTTTTTTTGCTACGAAGGGGTTGGTTCGTACCTTTTTTGTAAGTTTGCAACGGAACGAAAGCTTTTTTTTTTCGTATTTTCGTTTCCTCGTTTCTAGTGGCGTGCAAGTTTTTTGTTGCCGCATATTTGTATCCGAAATCTGGGAATAAGATGACGTTGAAGCTTGCATCGTTGGAATGCAACGATATGCTTCTTCGATTTTTTTTTTCATTGTGCAAAGCCTTTTTTGCTAATTGAGGTTGTGAATTTCTAATAAGAATCCGTAGATGTCACTGAGGAATTTTTGCGACCCAAATTGGCCATAAAAATATAAGTGAATAAAAAAGAATGAACTTTCGTTGCATTTCGTTCAAATTCCCAGAAATGGGAAATTAACTATTGCAAACTATCATTAATGCCCTATTAACCTAACTTAACTATTATTAAATATAAATATAATTATATAAGTATATAAATGAATAAATAAATAATATATTATTTATTTTATTTATATATTTATTACATTAAATATGTATATATATATATAATATTATTTATAGATATAAATATAATTAAATTAACTATTAACTAATGCCCTAAACTTCCGATTCTGAAAATGCTTTATATCTAACATTTCACAGTGATCGGTCATAGTGTTCAACATTCAACTAATGACATAAGTGCAATTGCGAAAATAGGTCAATTGCATTTTTGCGAGACTCTTCAATATATTTTTGTGTGCCAGTTTATAATTTTGTGGAATTTTTTAGCGACGGATCTTATTTTTTATGGTAAGTGCTGTGTTTTTTTTCTCCAATTAATATAAATCAGTTGGTAAGTCGAGCAATGTGAAAGGAGGGTTTGAAAATATATGGAAAATACGTTCTATTTTTTCTTTATTTTAGAACTATAATGGGTCACTTTGGACGCTAAAAAGGCTGTTTTCATGGATTTTTTAAACATGTCACATTATAGGCATTGCAATAAAAGTTGTTACACTTAACAAATACACTTTCGAGATACATTGAACAAAAATTTAATGTGTTTATGTAACCCAAACAAACTTTAAACGAGTTTTTCTCGACACAACGTTTTTCGACGGCTTGTTGATAAAATCTTCGGAACTACTGAAACGATTATGAAATTTTATGAAATTATGAAACTTATGCAATTTATGAAACTTATGAAATTTATGAAACTTATGAAATTTATGAAATTTATGAAACTTATGAAATTTATGAAACTTATGAAATTTATGAAATTTATGAAACTTATGAAATTTATGAAACTTATGAAATTTATGAAACTTATGAAATTTATGAAACTTATGAAATTTATGAAACTTATGAAACTTATGAAATTTATGAAATTTATGAAACTTATGAAATTTATGAAAGTTATGCAATTTATGGAACTTATGAAATTTATGAAACTTATGAAATTTATGAAACTTATGAAATTTATGAAACTTCTGAAACTTATGAAATTTATGAAATTTTAGCCACACATTCTTTACAACTATAGCTATAGCGCATGTCAAGGATTTTTTTTAATTTTGATATTTACTATTTTTTTTCCCGAAAACGGCGAAAAAACTCGTTTTTTTTCGAAAAATGTCCTCCATTTTGTTATTTTGGCATATATCGAAAATGGTATGATATGCGCTATAGCCATTAACATACTGAATCTAAAACCGTTTGATTGTTTTGTCTCGGATGATCCATCTCCGAAATTTCATCAACAGCGCAGACCTACAATTTTTTTAGAAGATTTTTTTATCTACCATTTTCGTCTATAAATAGTGACATAAATAAATAAATAAAAATTAAACGTATTTCGATAGTGTATTTATTAGGTGTAACAACTTTAACATCAATAACTATAATATAAACCTATCAAAGGAATTCAAGAAAATAGCCTTTTTTTAGCGTCTCAAGTGACAAGACCCGTTAAAGTTATTTTTTTTTCAATTCCTTCCATTTTTGTTCAAGTCCCTCAACTTTGACAAAACATGTTTGGCCACAATGCAAATCCGCAAGAAAGATTTTCTATAACAATGAAAATGAGGAAAGAAAAATGTAAAAAGGGATCTTACGTCGGATGTGGGGCTATGCATACTCCAACATCATTTCCATCGAGCATTACGCTCGCACTTTTGGACTTCCGGTGAATTTCTCGTATTCGACGTAGCCTCGCCCCCCCCCCACCCTCTCCCGGAGTTGCTCGAAGAAAAATCGCGTCAATTTTTTTCTTCGTCCATTGGAGATTCCAATGCGAGAAACGGATTGCAAATTGGATTTCACCATTGCCAAAGTCAAGGACTAACGGTTTATCTCATCGAATGTAAACATTGCTCAGGCGACGTTGCGTGACCATTGAGTGCAATCGTGGTCCGGATAAACGTATGAATAATTCGGATTGTCTTTCCATATCAATTGTATGCACATACCGTATGAATTCACTGCCATTATATCCTGTCACTGTTAGCGTTTCAGCACTCGTTTCTGTGTGCACGACGTATGCATCGGAAAACTATATCGATATATTTTTCCGATGCTTCCGCTGGCGACACGCGAAGAGAAAAAGTGATTTAAACTTGATGGGCGTTGTTGTCGTCGTGCTATTAATCTACCTGAACCTTTTGGCATTACGTACATTACCGCTGTCCGACAATCGAGATTTCCAAGCATGCGAAGAAAAAAAAATTGTACTTCGTGCTAAGCGAGCCTTTGACATCGAATCGATGTTTGCATATCGATTGACAGAAGCATAAAAATTCGATTTACGTGCAATAGAGAATCGTGGAATAAGACCAACAATTTACTTCCCGTATCAGAGCAGCGTTAGTTTTGTCAGGTTGAAGTTTATAGCGATGGAATGCAACGAAAGTTTTTTTTTTGGGCTAACACCGCTGTAGAATTTTCGAAAAGTTGATTTCTTTTACATTGGCTTGCGAGATACTTTGAACCATATACATTAAGGGGGGAAAAAATTGGTACCTGTGAAACAGCGGTCGGTGTGCGAGACGTCGACCGTTTTTCTCCGAACACAATTTTTCAAACGCTGAGGCTAGTAGTCCGGTTATTAGACAAATAAGCGTATGTTATTCGTCCGGAGAGCGGCTAATTTCACGCGGTCCACGCGGTACAACGCCCCAAACACACAATCCCAAACACACAAACCCAAACCCAAACTAAACCAACCCAAACCCAAGCAAACCCAAACAGATCGACACAAAAACAAACCCAAACCAAAAAAACCCCAAACGAAACCAACCAACCCAAACCAAGCAAACACACCCAACTCAACAAAAAAAACCCAAACCCAAAAAAAACCCAAATGCAAACAAAACCAAACAAACACACCCAAACGAATCAACACAAAACACAAACCCAAAAACCCAAACGAAACCAACCAACCTAAACCAAACAAGGACACCCAACCCAAAAAAAAACCCCTAACCCAAAAAAACCCAAATACAAACAAAACCAACAAATTCAAGCCAAACAAACACAAACCCAAACAAATCAACCCAAACGCAAAAAAAACCCAAACAACACAAACCCCTTAAAAAACCAAAACCGGAACAAAACCAACCAATCCAAACCAAACAAATCCAAGCACAACTAACCAACCCAAACGAAACAAACACAAACCCAAAAACCCAAACGAAACCAACCAACCTAAACCAAACAAGCACACCCAACCCAAAAAAAAACCCTAACCCAAAAAAACCCAAATACAAACAAAACCCACAAATTCAAGCCAAACAAACACAAACCCAAACAAATCAACCCAAACGCAAAAAAAAACCCAAACAACACAAACCCCAAAAAAACCAAAACCCGAACAAAACTAACCAATCCAAACCAAACAAATTCAAGCACAACTAACCAACCCAAACCCAAACACAACCAACCAACCCAAACCCAAACAAAATTATAAAGATTTTCTTCGGATGACTACGTGTAAATTATTCTTCCGGATAGTTTGCTTAACAATTTAACACATTCTATGCGGCCAATTATATATATATATATATATATATATATATATATATATATATGTTATTCGTCCGGAGACTAGCTTACACAAATTGCAATAATACGTACGCCTACTGGAAATACGGCGTGAACTGAGCCGCTACCCGGACGAGTAACGTACGCTTTTTTCATCCGATAACCGGACGGGGAGACATTCCGTTTTTCAAAACGGCACGCAGCATAATTTCAACAATTTTCATTCTTTTCACTCCAAATTTTGAGCACGTCTTTAAAATGACATTCCGAAGTGAAATTCGCACGGAATTTGCTATGAGTTGATTATATCATTAGTCATTAACAAATGATTTTCCCCCCTTTTCTGTCAAAAATTGAGTTTTTACTTTGAATGCTTGTCAATTACACAAAAGCTCATATTTGCAAAATTCCCTACTCGGAAATTAATAGAATTTTGAATTTTTTTTTCAAATTCGAATTTGCGTCAGGTACACTGCGTGTCGCGGAGCGTCTCAAATTTAACATGCCTCGCAAGAATGTCTCCACCGTCACCACATTGTATAATTTTATAATATACATTTTTTTTTTACTCACCTCAAGATATGACTAATAACATCCTTGAGTATTATTGTCCTCTTACTTGTCCTTCCACCAAACAAAAAAATCACGAAAAATCACTTAATTTCCGTTAGAGTAGAACGGGTCGTAAAATAGCTGATTTTCACGATCTTTTTTCGATGGTTATAATACGCTAATCAGTCTGATTCTCTTATGTCAAATCGAAGCACTCATGAAGAACAGAAAATAAATTTTATAGAGAAAAATAAATGTTTATTTTTATTTATTTTTTCACATCTTTTTAACGGTTTAAGACGTCTTCGAAAAAAAGGAGCCCTCATGGTATATACGGTTGTGGCCGTAAATATGATCTGAAACAAAATTTGTGAGAAAATTATTATAATCAGTACGAAAGCCGCTATACTGCTATGGAGGTTTTTTAAAGATTAAAATTGAAAAATTGTCGATTCGAAAAAAAGTATCGAATGCATTTTTTCGATAGATTTTCTTAAAAAAAAGATACGAAGATCGAAAAAAGCTTTCGTAGCAATATAAAGTGTGGCGCGGAGAATGTTGTGTCAAAATTTGAGACGGCTAGCTTGAAAACTTATCGTTTGGGAGGTACGCCGTTTTGAAAAATGACATTTCGAGAAAAACGCGTTTGGGGTTTCGAGTGCGGAAACTTTACATAAATTTCCTACTCACGTTTACGTAAGTATATGAACTTGAAGTACGTATAGGAATAAGTAGTATATAAGAAGTAAGTATATGAATATGAAGTATATGAACAGCGTGTTTATAACCGCCTATACTATCGGATAATGCAAAAAAAGATCGATTTTTTAAAAAGCTTACACCGTGATGGTCCCTTAAGGGGTAAGGCCACTGTAAATTTTTTGAAAAATCGATTTTTTTTATTGGCTATAAAAAACTATTCGCAAAACTTTAAACGCGTTTTTCTCGAAACATGGTTTTTCAAAATGGCACGCAGCATAACTCGAACAATTTTCATTTTTTTTACTTGAAATTTTAACCAGATGTGAACATTTACATTATCTTGAGAATGTCGATCGGAATTTTCAAGAACTTTATTTATTGATTTTTTATTAACAAAAAACTTGCCGTTTTTTTCGTCAAAAATCAATTTTTTTTTTCAAACGCACGCCAAATCCACAAAAATTGATACTTTTTAAAATCCGATCGACATTCTCTAGCTATAGCCCTCTAGATAAATGGTTTTTTTTTTTTTTTGTTCTAGATTCAAAAGTGCACCAGTGGTGCTGCGTGCCGCGGAGCCCTGGAAGCAAAACATGTCCCGGGAAGATAGCTGTGGAACCGCCATTTTGTTTTTTTTTTACTGTAAAAAAATTTTATAATAAAGTTTAATGTATGCCCGATAACACCATTAAAAGTTTTTTTTCAAATACCTTTAATTTCGGGAGCAAAAAATTAGTGAAAAAACCTTTTTTTTTGGGCCGTTACAGTGGCCTTACCCCTTAAGCTGTACCAGTGTGACATTTTCAAAAAATTGATTTTTCTTTTTGCCTTTTCCAAACGATTTAATTGAGTACTTTTCTTTCAAAAAATTCCCGCAAATCACCCAAATTTTCAGCGTTCACCCTGTCATAGCCCCTTAATCGCAGACATTTTATTTGCCCGATTTACGTTTTACGTGTTTTTATTACAAATATACGAAGTTAATTTGCAAAATAAAGGCTTTGGATGATGATGGAAATCGAAGAATTAAAAATTAATCATTAACAGTCGTTTCATTCCAAAGATGCAAACTTTTATCGTTTTGTCATTTATCTCTAATCGAATTACGATATAACCAATTTTTTTCGCGTCTGGGAAAATCAGTTGCGCCGGATTTCAAATAATTTTCAACGACGGTGCGCGTTGTCGAGCAGAAATTTAACAGACGTTCGACAAAATTCGTTTACCCAATAACCGTCGTTGATTTTCATCCTGTGACTGGAGAATTGATTCACTCGTTTTATCCCTCTCTGATTCTCGCTGTCTGTCTCTGTGTCTCTGGTGCAGCGATAAAACGAGACGCGGTCGACGCAAAATTGCCGCTCTCGGGAGACCACCTGTGTGTGAGATTCGTCATTTATAATGCAATTTAATCGGCCGACTGACCATGCGCAATTGACGTATCGCGCGCAATTCTCGCCTGTACTTGCCTGAAACGATTAGAAAGAGAAGCAAGGGGAGAGAGAGAGAGAGAGAGAGCGAGGGGTGGTCAGACGGACGAGGAAAGAGTGAGACCTCGTCCTTCGAGTTTACGTCGGAATCATTTTTCTCTACGTGACTCGAACTATGCACGTTTTTCATCTTTACCGCCGATCAAGCGAAACTTTACATTCTGTCTTTCTAAGTTCTTTTCCGTTTTTTTTTTTTTTTCGTGACCTTTCAATAATACATCCTGTACTACAAAAAAGTCTTACAAAAAAATCGTGCGTGCTGCATTTGAAGAGTTACGTGGGATTCGAAGCCAGAAAAAAAGAATATTGTCTCTATTAAAAAAAATAAAAATACATAATATATATATTATTTTATTCAAAATCATAAGCACATAAAAAAGCAACATCTCAATAATATTTTCAAAAAATTTTTTAATATTTTATATATTTTTAATATTTATTGATTTTAATATTAATTTTTAATATTTTAAAGAAAATCAGGATAAGTCATGGTTGCTTTATCTGAAATTAAAAAACCGATTTTTTTGTTACCAGATAAGTATAGGTCGTGATTGAACGAAGGATTTTCGAGAAAATTGAAATTTGAATTGTTGGTACAATTTACACTACGTAAAATTGCAAAATTGTACAATTGTAAAATTAGTCGTAATTAAAAAAAAAACCTTCGTTCAATCACTAGTCAAAGCTATTTTGAAGAAGTGTGCAAAATTTCAATAAGATCGATGCATTAGTTTTTGAGAAATCGTGTCCACCGACTTCGAAAGGGGTGTTTTGAGAAAAATGCGATACACCTGCGTTGCTCCCGGCCTCCTTTCCCAACGGGGGAAATTCCCAAAAGCTCTCTCTCTCTCCTAGACTTTTACTCCGACTTACTCAAAACTTTGGGAGAATATTCTAGACATATTGTACTATTAAATGATACAATTTAAAAAAAAAGCATTTTTTGAAATTTTCAAACCCACGTAACCCCTTTAAAAATTGAACTATCTTCGGTTCAATCTCAAAGTACACATGCCCACATAGGCACCCGGCCACAAATGCATACATGTATGTTGCGGCTGCGTCGACTGATGCAACTGTCAGCCACAGGTGTGTCCATTTAGCACACGCTAGCTGTGCACGCCCACGCCCCAGCATGGACCGCAAAACGACTCATGTGTGCATGCGAACTCTCCGGGCTACGAGAATACGCGGGAGGGGTGAGCGGGAAAAAGTAAAGAGGGAGATGTCGACAGGGCACGAGCGAGTCTCTAAGAGCGAAAAGGAAAGGAGGTGGTAAAGAAATAGTCACCACGAGTATACGCGTAATTTTCGGGACGAAGAGACACTAGCAGAGACCCACTTTGCCTTTTCCAGAATCTCCGTTATCGACCTTTGCCCACTTAAGGAAACTTTCCAGTGTGACAGCCCGAAAAATCGCTGTTTTTCGCGATTTTTTTTTTTAAAGAAAAAATAATCTAATCGGTCTGGTTTTTTTTTTGTATATTAATTGGGTATTGAAGAATACAAAACAATTTTTTAAAGATCGATTTATTTATTAATTAATATCTATAAAAATGATGAAACAATTGTTGCAGAAAATGCACTTGGATGTGGTGTCCACGTTGGGGGTCACAATTTTGATCTGAAACAAAAAACACAAAAAGATTATTGATCGGTATATAATTGGCTTTCGTGCTATGGAGGCTTTTTTTTTTTTTTGCAAAAATGGCGCCGGTTTGAACAAAAAGTATCGATTTTAGCATTTTTTTTGGCAGTTTTTTTTACAAAAAAATAGGAAGATGTCAAAAAAAAAAAAAAGCTTCCATAGCACGATAAACAATGACGTTAAGAATATCGTGTAAAAAATTCAACTCGATAGCTTTAAAACTCTGCCCTCCAATTTGGACACCGTTTTGAAAAATGCTGTTTCGAGAAAAACGCGTTCAAAGTTTCGCTGTAGCTGTAGCGCTCCGTTGCCTTCTTCCAAGAAATGCTGTACAGTAACCGAAATAATCTGAATTTCGGCATGAAAATTTCAGGGAATATTCGGAAGAGTGTATACTATTCGATAAAGCAAAAAAAATCGATTTTTTGAAAATTTCACACTGGAAAGCTCCCTTAAGGATGTCGACTCCCTATGAAACATGTTAATGTTAATTGTTCAATAAATAGCTTCTTGATCGTCATGAAATTTTTACACGACCTCCTGAATACTTCATGTAAAAACATACCGAATTTTCAGAATTTTCGTATCATTTGCCATTGGGGACTCAACATCCTCAAGGCGTTACCCCCACTTGTAGCGCAAAAAAGGCCTTTTTCATGAATTTTTTTGAAGAAAACTACAAAACTTTTTTAATCGATCAATATACCATCTTAAAGAACACATCTTGAAGAACTTTCAGTAATTTTTTTATTGAAAAATATTACGTTGTTTAGTGGCAAATGGCCGTCAATGAAATAATGTTTTTATATACACGGTTTGCGGTGACCAACATTGCGGCGAAGTGGATCATCTGAAAAAAAAATGCGGATGGATTTAGTCAAATATAAGTATAAACTAGTCTTCAATCGAAGGATTTTAAAAAATATTCATTTTTCACAAAATGGCGGACAGTCAAAGTTAATGGTTCGATTTTAACGAAAAAAAACGGTCGTTTTTTGGCTATAAAACGGCCATTTTTTTTTCGAAAAAAAAAATCGAACGATTAAAGACTACATTTTTATGTATTAAATAAGCCTGCAAAATTTCAAGAAGATCGGTTCATTAGTGTTCGAGTATTCTTGGTCACCGACTTCAGAAATGCCATTTTGAGAAAAACGCGTTTAAAGTTTCAATGTCAGTTCTTCAATTCACGGATTCTTCTCTTTCAAGGCTCATATCTCAGTCAATTTTGTTCGGATCGACTTGAAATTTTCAGGACATATTCTCAGATACTTATACTTCAAAAAAATGCAATAAAAAAAAACGATTTTTTCAAAATCGCAAGTGGGGTTAACCCCTTAAACGCACGGTTCGTGATGGTATCGTCCACGTCACGCAAATCATCCCGGGTCGTTTCGAAAGTGCCCATATACGCGTGACACAGAATTGAGCTTCCTCGAGTTAAGGTCTATTATTCTAGGAGGCCCGTATTCTTTTGTGAACGCCCATTTTCAAGATGATTTTATGGGAATCAAATTTAGAGAAACGGTCAACGGGGTATCTCTCTCTGGGAGCCCAATTTGAAGGGTCACAATGATGATCTTTTTTTCCAGTTACACACTGAGTGGAATAAATTGATTTTTTCCCAGCATGTTGTACACATGTTTGGGGTTACGATGTAATATTTTGGGACGAAAATCTTTCAAAGTGTTCGTGGTGCTGCGGTTGGCGTTGCAGTCCTCCAGCGGCGAGGCTCGAAACGGCGGGATCTCTACCAGGCTCAAATGTAATCTTAAACGAAAACAAAAAAAAAAAATTCTTCAAATATATCCATATGGCTGTGGGTTCACGATACACTTTTCGTAATTTCGTATTCATACTAAATAGATGTGTAATTAATTTTATGAGAGAATGATTTTTTCATAAGAAAAAAATTGTTAAATTCGCACATGATTTTATACTCGTTACTGTGGCCTGAGGCCTTAAATTCTATCCTTTACGAATGTAGTTATCGTTCAGTCTTCTAATAAAAGATTTTAAGCAAAATTTACGAAATGGCGCTGTTGAAAAAAGTATTTTGAAGAGTATTTTTACAATAATATTTTTATTCCTCGTGGCCCGAAATGGCAATTATAAAGCAATCAAAAAGATAGACCACCGAACGATATTTTGACGTGCACTCTATATGCGTGCAAAATTGCAAGTCGATCGGCCCAGTACTGAGAAACATTTTTGCGAAAAATTACCGTCTCCATGGCAGTGCTGGGCAAAATTGTAATAAAAAATTAACGATAACAAATTACTAAAGGTAATTTGCAATTAAATCGTATTCCATTAAAATTACTTTTAGTAATAATCGTTGAATCGGATTTCATTAAAATTACTTTCGATAATTGTAATTGAATTAGAGTCCATTGAAGTTATTTCCAGTAATTGTAATTGAATTATAGTTAATTAAAATTACACTGAGTCATTTTAACTAAATCGAAGTTCATTAAAATTACTTTCAGTGATTGTAATTGAATCAGAAACCGTTACAATTATTTTCAGTGATTGTAATTGAATCAGAAATTATTAAAATTACTTTCAGTAGTGGTAAACCACGCAACGTGGTTTCATTAGATTTTTTTTGCTTGAGAGAATTCTATGCATCGAAATGCATATCTCGTTTTTTTTCTCGTAAAAACGAAGCTTTATCATACAATATTTAGCAAAAATATTGTATAAAAAATAATTTTAGCGAAATTTAATAAGTTGCGCCATTCGAAAGAGCGGCCTTGAAAATAGTCATCAAGGTACTTAAGGAATTTTTCTCCCCGACATTTTCATGGTAAATAATCACGTCGAAAAGAAGACTTGTGAAAAGTGTCTTTGTGACGTTAAAGGGTTAATCGTAAGAAAATTTCAATTGATATAATAAAGTAACAATTTTCCCAAGCAATTGTAACGAATAATACAAAAAATACTAATTTTTCCAGCAATTGTAATTGATAACGAAAAAATTACAATTCTTCCAAGTAATTGTAATTAGCAGCAAAAAATTACAATTTTTTCAAGTAATTTCATTTGGCAACAAAAAAAATTGCAATTATTTCGAGTAATTGTAGTCGATAATCACAAAATTACCATTGCTTATAGTAACCGTGATTGATAAATAAAAATTTATAATTGTTTCCCGTAATTGTAATGAGTGAGTAAATATTGCAGTTATTTACAGTAATTGTAATTTACGGGTAATGAGATTACAAAAGTAATGTGTGCTGCCCGATTCTGCTCCATGGTCCCATACTTATTCTTACTCCTCTTTTTTTTCAATTATCGATTTTTTACAGTTGCCAAATTTTATTTTCGACTGTCCGAGTTTTCCGACGTGACGATGCATTTTTCTTTTCGTATTATTTACATCGCGTGAACCATTGGCTCGACGACGGAGCGACAAAATATTCAAATGGATAGGACCTTGGGGTTTGCGCGAATGTCAATGTGTGGGCATGTTCAGCGATGAGTTTCTCGATCGATCCGTTCGATCAGACAATTTTGTTCGAGCAATGAGAAAATCTCAATGCTCATTTGCGTGCGCGTACGTGCGGGTACCCGAAAAAAAAAATCATAGTTACGATAAGATTCCGAGCGACGATATTTCGAGTACACACGTTGCATCATTATTCATTTGGTCCAATTGACCCAATTTTTTGTATTCCGGAGGCCTGGAATCGACCTCCACCTACTTACCGCGCACGTTGCCTCTCTCGGCTATGTTTCGTAGCGAAATATTAATCTCGTTTTGTAGTACATATGAGGCATTCTCCACTTCGACCCAGTCACTCTATTATTGCCGTACTGACGAAATATCTCGTCGTTATTTTTGAGAAAGCGTTCTCTCGAAAAAAAGAACATTTATTTTTCTACATTTTCCTTTTTTAATAGACATAATCTTCATTGAGGATATCCGACAGGAGGGAAAAAAATCTGAACTATTAAAAAAAATGATACGCATTAGCCGGACAATACTGTGGCAGGCCGATAAAGATCGTTTTTTTTTTCGATTTTTTTTTGTCTTCCAGATTATTTATTTGGGTTTGGAAAAAAAGGTATGTGACAAAGCATACATTAACCTTATTTCGTGTGAATTTTCAAAAAAAAAAAAAAAATTAAAGTCAACAGCATTATTGAGGTAGAATAAATGTGTTGGTTTGAAAAATAAAAATAACGAAGTTTTTATAATCCATACGAATGTAGTTCTCGTTTCACGTACCTGTTTCTCGAAAATAAAATTCCACAATAGCGAGTGTCAAGAAAAAGTGTAATTTTGGCGGTTTTTTACTTATATACAGGAGCTCAAAAAATACTACATAAAAAAAAGTGCCACGTACAACGATAGGTACTGATTGTATCAGTTGTTTGATCTGAAAAATAAAAAGAACCAAGTTTTATAATCTATATTAATGTGGTTCTCGTTTCACGTACCTGTTTCTCGAAAATAAAATTCCGCAATAGCGAGTGTCAAAAAAAAGTGCAATTTTGGCGGTTTTTTACTTATATACAGGAGCTCAAAAAATACTACATAAAAAAAGTGCCACGTATAACGACAGCTACTGATTGTATCAGTTTGTTGGTCTGAAAAATAAAAATAACAAAGTTTTATAATCTATATGAATGTAGTTCTCGTTTCGCGTACTTTTTCCTCGAAAATAAAATCCCAAAATAGCCAGTGTTAAAAAAAAGTGTAATTTTGGCGGAGTTTTTACTTATATTCGGGAGCTTAAAAAATGATATATTTAAAAAATGGCCACGTACAACGATAGCTACTGCAACGACAAAAAATTTATTTTTTCAAAATAGACAATCGGACAATTATAGCTAGAGTTATCATTGCGGCCAGGTCGAATCGAGTCGTTTTGAGAAAAGCACCTTCAACTTGGTCGATTTTCAATATTTTAACTCGAATATTTTTTTTCCAAATATTCTTGAATATGCATACTTTGAGAAAAGCAAAAAAAAATTCTTTTTTTTACCCGACACAGTGCCGTCCCGCCGTACAAAATGTACCAAGTCGTCTACGTCCGATGTGACAAACATTTTTCTCACTAGTTTCGTTAATTTATTGAAAAATAATTAAATATCAAATACTAAAAATTCAGGTCATAATGGGAATTAGTGTAACTTTAAAAAACGCTCCTACAGTTTTATATAAAGTCATCAAATGAAGAAGCTGATTGTTACAGTGATATCGCTCTGTCATTACACGTTTGATAAACTCGACAATAAACCATTCGGTTTGGCTAATCCATTGTCGCGATGAGATCGCGTGCATGTAACCGTATAGGAATATCTCGCGGGTCACGGCGGTGTCTTTGTTACGGAGTGTTGAGCTTTGGTGTCGCGTAATCGTGAGAAAAACAGTCATTAATCCTCTCTTGGAAAATGATATGTCAACACTACTGCTAATTGATATATTCGTGTGGCGTTTTTTTTTCTCGCTGCAGTTGCGTTACAGAACCGTTGTATTGCTTACAGGGGTAAGGCCACTGTAACGGCCCAAAAAAAAAGGTTTTTTCACTAATTTTTTGCTCCCGAAATTGAAGGTATTCGAAAAAAAACTTTTAATGGTGTTATCGGGCATACATTAAACTTTATTATAAAATTTTTTTACAGTAAAGAAAAAACAAAATGGCGGTTCCACAGCTATCTTCCCGGGACATGTTTTGCTTCCAGGGCTCCGCGGCACGCAGCACCACTGGTGCACTTTTGAATCGAGAACAAAAAAAAAAACATTAATCTAGAGGGCTATAGCTAGAGAATGTCGATCGGATTTTAAAAAGTATCAATTTTTGTGGATTTGGCGTGCGTTTGAAAAAAAAAATTGATTTTTGACGAAAAAAACGGCAAGTTTTTTGTTAATAAAAAATCAATAAATAAAGTTCTTGAAAATTCCGATCGACATTCTCAAGATAATGTAAATGTTCACATCTGGTTAAAATTTCAAGTAAAAAAAATGAAAATTGTTCGAGTTATGCTGCGTGCCATTTTGAAAAACCATGTTTCGAGAAAAACGCGTTTAAAGTTTTGCGAAACTATTTTTTAAGCCAATAAAAAAAAATCGATTTTTCAAAAAATTTACAGTGGCCCTACCCCTTAACCGCGGCTTCGCTCGCGAGTGCGTCAGATGCTCGGCCCTTGCACTTGTCGCGAATGCATTTTAGGGTCATCTCTTACCGAGGGTCATATACTACGATTCTTATGGGAAAATCTTGTTTTTAAGGATGTTGAGTCCCAAATCGCAAATGACGATAAAATTCTGAAAATTTCGTATGTTTTTGTGTGAAGTATTTCAGAGGTCGTGTAAAAATTTAACGACAATTAGGAAACTCGTTATTGAACAATTAACATTCACAAATTAAATGTTGTTTTATGGAAACTGATGTAACTTTGCAATAAGTTTTTTTTTGACCTCTCAATTTTATAATATCTACAATATACTGAAAGCAACGGAAACAAAACAAAGTTTATTGATACATTTTTTTTTATTTCTTTTAAATATTGTTCTTAACAAAATGTTAATTTTTTAATAACGAGCTTCCTAATCGTCGTGAAATTTTAACACGACCTCTTAAATACTTCATACAAAAACATACCAAATTTTCAGAATTTTCTTATCAGTTTTTATTTCAACCCTTAAGGAGGTTGAAGTAATGATGATAGAATTCTGAAAATTTGGTATGTTTTTACATGAAGTATTCAGGAGGTCGCGTAAAAATTTCATGACGATTAAGAAGCTATTTATTGACCAATTAACATTAATATGTTTCATAGGGACTCAACATCCTTAAATGAGACAAAAAATAGACACGAGATTTTTTTCATATATTTATAAGATGTTACATACGCGCACTTGCATGTTGCTTTCCATAAGTTGAAACTTATATATATATATATATATATATATATATATATATATATATATATATATATATATATATATAAACTCTTATAAATATGTATATTATGGTGGATAAAAAAATCGATTCTTTTTCTCAACGGAAAATTGAAGTATGTTAAGAAAAAGAAAGTTTGGCAAAATTTGAGGATTCTAAACAATTTTTTCGTTAATGCTCAAACGTCTTTTTCATGTTTTTTTCTCTCATGATTATCGGAGTATTCATTTTTTTTTAAATCCCGATGCAGAAAATGTTATTGCGTGATCCAATGTAAGTATTGGTTTAATTTTTTCAGTAACAATACACAATTTTTATTTAAATATTCTTTTTACTATAAACAATTTGTATTTGCAGATTAAGAATCAATATATGTAATTTGGTTGTGAAAATTATATCAACCACTTGATGAACAAGAACACTGTTTTCACATCACCGAACGTCTAACAAGCATGCGTGTTTTTTGTTGGAGTAATATCTCGTTTTGGAGTAAGAAAGCAAATGAAGAAAAAAAAAATTGACGAAAAATCGAAAGAAAATGAAACAAAAGTCGTTTGAGCACTACCTAAAAAAAATGTTTAGACCTCTCAAATTTTGTACGAATTGCTTTTTTATAACGTAGAAACATTTTCCGTTGAGTAGCGCGAAAAAAATTAATTTTTTTTTAACCACCATAATATATATATACAGGGTGAAGCATTTAAAGGGACCACCCCAAATATCTCCGTTGCCTATAGAGTGACGAAAAAAATGTCGTGAGGTAATTTGATTGCTTTCGAAGGGCTGATACAGTGGTAAAAAATTCATTTTTGTCAAGGTCATAGTTTTTGCGTTCTCAAGGTCATCGATGGTTTTTCAAATGGGAACGTGCTTTTTTTATTTTCTATTAAGGCGTTGTATTTGAAATTCAGACGAATCCATCGACCTATGATATCATGACCTTGAAATAATTTTGCACCAAAATATTTTGGGTTTGTTTGGGTTTGTTTTCGTCACTCTAAAGACAACGGAGATATTTAGGGTGGTCACGTTAAATGGTCCATAACATTTAAGGTCAAAAAGAAGGCTTTTCTAAATAAAACGAATAACCAAGAGTATTTTTTTTCACCCGGTCAAAAAAAGTTACCATTTGTAGAAGTGGCATGCGAAAAACAAAAAGCAGTTTATTTTCTCGAAAATCGTGGGACTTTTACTAAACCTCAATTCCAGCATATGCTAGGACATGATCTGACCCGTCGACAGTTGCAGGATTATCAATTCATAACAGACCACCCTGTAATCACTCATATGTGCATGACAAAAATCTTCATGTACATTTATAACCATTTGCATTGGTTTATTTTGCTCATTTTTCATTCGACTGATTTTATTATTCGTCGGGACTATTCAATTATATTATAATCGAGAGATTATTCAATTATTGACTTTTATTTTTTTCACCCAACCTCATAAAGCGTGATTATAATAAACAATAATAATACAAATATGATTATGAATAAATTATAAACAAAGAAAACTCAATTATAAATATAAAATATAAATATAATATAAATGTAATTATAAGCATAAACATAATAGTAATAGAAATATTTAAAAAAACCTTGTTGCATAAATCAACAAAGTTCTTTTGAATTAAAAACTTTTTCTTTCTCCCCGTGAATGTTTTGCACAAAAAATTTTCTCTCAACTCCTCGTTGTGAATGTTGAATTCCGTGATACCAATTGCATCTCATATCTCATGGGTGTACAAGCCGTATTTTCAATTATGTCTTTTCCATTAACATGACAGCATTTTTTTTGTTTGTTTATAAACCTCTTTGCCATAGTTTTCTGGTACTATCCCAAGGGTCAGTTAGTCATGACACCAATGACGTTTCACGATACGGTTCGATAAGACGTTTCTTAACATTACGTCTCACTGCGTTATTCTACTCCGAATACCGCTAATTCATGATAGTGGTCGTCTGTCAGAATGTATGATTACGTCAGTGGCCGATCTGACGCGGGTTTTACGAAACTCGATCTGGCGTGGTGATGTGTTCAACTGCATATATATGCATATATATATATATATATATATATATATATATATATATATATGCAGTCGAACACATCACCACGCCAGATCGAGTAATAATAATAATTTTATATATATATATATTACTATTATTATTATTATTATTATTATTACTTTGCGTAGGCACGTTTTGCCTTCCGCATCACGTTTTACATCTATCAGTCACACGGCCATTCGTGCATATATGTATGTACGCGCATAGGCTCTCGAAAGGGTCAACTTGAGCCCAGCGCTACTATGAATTTGTAATCTTGATTACGAGATCACGCTTCTCATGCATACAAGTACACGACTCAAAATTCATTTCAATCATTTTGCCTGATAAGCTGCCGTAAGTGGAGCTACGAAGAAATTTAAGATCATGAATTTTTTTGATAGGTTTTTATTGCAGACATTTATATATAAGTTGTTACACTTAAGGCCTTAGGCCACAGTAACGGGTACAAAATCATGTGGGAATTTAACAAATTTTTTTCGTATTTAGTGATTCACGCATATAATTAACACATAAAATTATTATTAATTCATAATTATTAACTCAAATTATTAACTCAAGAATTAACTCATAATAGCTCAATAATTAACTAATAATTATTGATTCATAATAATTATATCATTAATTATTAACTCATAAAATTAACACATCTATTTAGTATGAATATCAAGCTGTCAGAAAATATATTAATTTTTTCTGTAGGTTGTAGGTTGTACGTGAGTAAAAAAAAGTTGTAGGTATTTGAACTTAAGAAACGAATTTTCAGTGAAAAATTTCGTTATGACTGCTCATAAACTGCGCGCAAAATGAAAAGTTTTCGATTAATCAGAAATTCCGTACGTACTTCTCTGCGAAATGCAACTAGGAACGTAACTTTTACATTTGAAGTAAATCGAGTCAAAAGTATTGAAGTTATTTGTCCCGCCAACTGGAAAAAAACTATTTCGAAAAGTTTCGAGTAGTCGGTCATTTTGTACATCGAAAAAAAAAAATTCTAACAACTTGATATTCATACTAAATAGATGCGTAATTAATTTTATGAGTGAGTGACTTTTTCATACGAATAAAAATTGTTAAATTCGCACATGATTTTATACCCGTTACTGTGGCCTAGGGTCTTAATAAACAAACTTTCGGAATATATTAAAATTGATTCATTTATTTATTCAAGTCACTGTTTATAGACGAAAGAAGTAGCTAAAAAAATGTCCTTAAAAAATTGAAGGTCTGCGCCGGAAATCTCGGAGATGGATCATCCGAAACAAGAAAATCAAACGGTTTTAGATTCAGTATGTTAATGGCTATAGCGCATGTCGTACGATTTTTGATATATGCAATAATAACCAAATTGCGGACTTTTTTCGAAACATAAAAAAAGTTTTTTTTTCACTGTTTTTTTGGCAAAAAAATAGTAAATATCAACGTTTTAAAAAGCCTCGATATGCGCTATTGCTATAGTTGTAAAGAATATGTGATCAAAATTTCATAAGAAATGGTTCAGTAGTTTCGAAGATTTTATCAACAAGCCGTCGAAAAACGTTGTTTCGAGAAGAACGCTTTTAAAGTTTGTTTGGGTTACATAAATACATAAAATAATTTTTAATGCATTTAGAAAGTGTATTTATTAAGTGTAACAACTTTAATTAGACGCTAAAATAGCTTTTTAGCGTCTAAAGTGAGAAGACCCCTTAATACACCGATACTGTCGTACCTCGATACAACGTCATAATCATATACATTATGCTCTAATTGCTAATTGCTTGTAAAAAATGTTTTAACTCAAACCTTTCTTCCTTTAAAAAACGTCCCCATAATTATAACACTAATATATTTTTTTAAAGAACATTTTGAGGAACATGACTTCGGTATAACGAAACCTCAATATAACGAAAACTCGATATAACGAACTTCCCTTGAGATTCGTTATGTCGAGGTTCGACTGTACATATAATTACAATTAGTAAGCAGAAAAAAAATAAAATTTTGTTGAGTCGTTATTTACAAAAAAAACTTTGTTATCAGTGTTAAATAAAAGATCGGTTTGCTGATTGGCGAATTCGGGAAAATTGTGGGGATTCTCTCGTCTCTCGTCTTTAGAAAAAAGTTAATACGACAATGATTCAACCTCAGTGGCGAGCATTTTTGTTTTCCTCGTATGGAAATTCCCGAAAACGCGGGTCCACGCATCTGCCCGTCGCAATTGAGTCGACGATAGTCCATTAATAAGTCGACACCATTTTACAGAGCACGATAAGTATGAAATTTAGATTTTACACTTTAAGGACGTTGAGTCCCTATGAAACATGTTAACGTTAATTGTTCAATAAATAGCTTCTTAATCGTCATGAAATTTTTACACGACCTCCTGAATACTTCATGTAAAAACATACCAAGTTTTCAGAATTCTATCATCATTACTTCAACCTCCTTAAGCGTTGAAATAAAAAATGATAAGAAAATTCTGAAAATTTGGTATGTTTTTGTATGAAGTATTTAAGAGGTCGTGTTCAAATTTCACGACGATTAGGAAGCTCGTTATTAAAAAATGAACATTTTGTTAAGAACAATTTTTAAAAGAAATAAAAAAAAATTTATCAATAAACTTCGTTTTGTTTCCGTTGCTTTCAGTATATTGTAGATATTATAAAATTGAGAGGTCAAAAAAAAAACTTATTGCAAAGTTACATCAGTTTCCATAAAACAACATTTAATTTGTGAATGTTAATTGTTCAATAACGAGCTTCCTAATTGTCGTGAAATTTTTACACGACCTCTGAAATACTTCATACAAAAACATACCAAATTTTCAGAATTTTATCATCATTTGCGGTTTGGACTCAACATCCTTAAAAGCCCGCGATCGTATTTTTTGTTCTATCTTGTACCGATAGACTGATAACACTGGCGCCTGATAAGGTACGGAACATCGTACGTTAGTTAGTTCTTCGTGTCGATCGATTTTTTGAGGCTTACTCTTTGAGCCGCGTCTTTCAATTATTTTGACCTCAAGTTTATGGTGACGTTATTTTTATTAGTGTTTTTGAGCCAATGCGATTATGTCGTTGGTGGAAAATATATGCAAAGTCTATACGACTATTCCGAATTTTATTTTGCAGTTATAAGTTCACGTTAAATTGTCAACTATTGTGATATTCGCTTTTTTAACTCTCGATATTTCTGCTCCATGAGAACATTTTTTTCGCAGATTGTAACCGAAACTTGGAAATTCTGTAACGCAGACATTTGAGGGGTGAGACACATTCATAGGAAATTACTGATTTTTTAAAAGGGTTTTCTCTTTTTACACACCAAAAAGGCTATTTTCGTTATTTTTTTTTTGATAGATTTATATTATAGATATTGATATAAAAGATGTTACACTCAATAAATACACTTTCGAAATACATAATTAAAAAAAAAGTATTTATTGAAGTCATTATTTATAAACGCAAATGGTATTTAAAAAAATGTCCTAAAAAATTGTAGGTCTGCGCTGTTGATGAAATCTCGGAGATGGATCATCCGAAACAAAAGAATCAAACGGTTTTAGATTCAGTATGTTAATGACTATGGCGCATATTATACCACTTTTGATATATGCAAAAATAACAAAATGGCGGATATTTTTCGGAAAAACAAAAAAAAACGTTTTTTTTCACCGCTTTTGGCAAAAAAATACTAAATATAATTTTTTTTTTAAATCCTTGCAATGCGCTATAGCTATAGTTGTAAAGAATATGTCCTTAAAATTTCAAAAGAATCGGTTCAGTAGTTTCGACGATTTTATCAACAAGCCGTCAAAAAACGTTATTTCGAGACAAACGCGTTTAAAGTTTGTTTGGGTTACATAAATACATTACAAAATTTTGTTGTGTGTTTCGAAAGTGTATTCATTCAGTGTAACAACTTTTATATCAACATCTATAATATAAACTTATCAAAACAATTTATGAAAATAGCCTTTTTAGCGTCTAAAGTGAAAAGACCCCTAAAAGGCAAGATTTCTTCGCCATTTGTGAAACTTAGGGTATGTTTTATTACTCCTGGCTGTTACATGGTATATTTTTATTTTATTGATCTTTAAATGTGACGAAGTTATGGCACGGTCTTCTAAAGCGATTGCAGCAGATGCTGCCAGACGGCGTGAAACGTAGAGTCGGCAAGGTTAATTTGACAAAAAACCCAACGAGTATTTTTCTTTCAATAACACTCATAGCCAGAATATGAACCAATAAAAAGAGAAAAATGTTGAAAATCGATGAAGTGGTACGCTTTGAAACAAAAAGATTAAATTTTCTGAAAAAAAATACCTACATTGTGCAGTAGAAAGATACGTTTTTTTTTAATTTTCAAAAACGTTGAGGGTCATGTTTTAGACAATAAGGTTAGAAAGATTATTACCAAATTTCATCAGGATCGGTCGATTATCTTTTAATTTTTTCCCTCGCCTAAAGGTATCTCTCCCCCTAAACATCGACGATAAGAATTTCTAGGGCAAGAAACACGAGAAAGAGCCAAATTCAGGTCGATGTTGGAAGAACTGATGATGTAGCATCTTTTGGAAACGTTCATTGAGTTCGGCTCGGCACGCACGATAGAGGAACGTCCTTGACATTCGATCGGCAATGTCTATTCTGTATCTCTGACCGTCGAATGGATTTATCGGCCACAAGACGATTAGTTCGACTACGAATATTAGGGACTAGCTTTCCGTCGGCGGCTTCGCTCGCGTAGAGTTGTGTGGAATGTTCCCCAATGAAATATGCTCCTGCAATGTTTCACCTAGAGTTGTGTTGAATAGCATTAATACTAAGTTTCAAGTAAATCTCACTAGATATTTCTTTTTCCGTACAAACTTTGCCGGCCCCCTTTCGTTTAGGGGGTTAAATCTCAAAAAACGCTAAAATACGTGTCTTATTAGATGTGTTAAAGACTTAGTTTCTAGTAAGTTTCAAGTAAATCCTAGGTTTCTAAGCATCCTAAGTATACAAAGTGAACGATACTTAACTTACTGAGCTGACGATAGGAAACTTAGTATTCTAAGTAAGTACTTAGTATGCTAAGTATACTTAGTATATAGACGAAGAATACTGAATATACTCTGTATACTAAGTACATCTAAGTAGTATATATACTAAGTATATATACTACTTATATATACTTAGTATACTAAGTATTTAGTATACTTAGTATACTAAGTATTTAGTATACTAAGTATACTAAGTATACTTAGTGTATAGAACAAGTATACTAAGTATACTTAGTATGCTTAGTATACTATGTATGCTAAGTATACTTAGTGTATATACTAAGTACACTTAGTATGCTTAGTATACTAAGTATACCTAGTATATATACTAAGTACACTTCGTATGCTTAGTATAAGTATATACTTAGTATACTAAATAGTTAGTATACTTACTTGGTATACTTACTTAGTATACTTACTTAGTAGACTTAGTATAATTACTAAGTACTTAGTATACTTACTTAGTAGACTTAGTATACTTACTAAGTACTTAGTATACTTACTTAGTAGACTTAGTATACTTACTAAGTACTTACTAAGTATTTAGTAATTACTACTAATTACTTAGTAATTACTTACTAAATTGCTTACTTACTAATTACTTACTAAGTACTTAGTATACTAAGTATTAGTACTGTCCACATTTCGTGTAATTAGCTTCAGCGGTTTTAGCTCGGCGTTGATGAATCAGTCAGGATATGTTATTTTATACGTATAGATATCGTCGTAGGCCAGTCTTCGAGGTCGTTTCGTCGCACCATTTTCGATACCGCGACTGATCGGTTCAAAAGAATCGACAAGTCCATGCGGAGCCAGACGCAGCAAACCAGAGCAGGCTTTCAACAGTTGCAATAATTTTTTTTTTTTGCTTCACACAAACACTTCTTATCGAATGTGATTTTATTTTTATTTTCGATCACCCGATATTTCTCAACACTGGGAGAAGTATCAGATATCCGTATGAAATAAGACATTGTTCCAGGTGCCGGTTGATTATCTTTTTTTGAAGTAGCCGAGCGGGCACACTCGTCGCATTATCTTATCGATATTGCTGCATGGCGTTTGCGCATATTCATTGACGTCAAAATGTTCACGATTTTAAATATATAAATATGCGTCTTCGGGAAATTCACATGTTTAAAAAGATTGGTATTTTCACAGCTCCCGGAAGAGCAATGGTTGGAAGTAATTTTACTGCTCTCGCACGAACCTCAATTCTTATGGTTTGACGTTTGCATCGTTGAAATATAACGAAATTACGTTTTTTTTTGTGGGCACGCTTAGGGTGCAAATTTTTTTGAAGATTCTTATTAGGAATGACGTTGAAGTTTGCACCATTGGAACGCAACGAAAATTAATTCTTCTCACTAAATGAATTTTTTTTCGGCCGATTTAGGCCGTGAAAAACGATCAAACGTATTCTTATTAGAATTCCACGAACTCAAGTTACAAAAATAAACACTTTGGGCAACGATAAAAATAGAGAATTTTTTTTGGCAAATATTCGGAAGTGAGGCTGCTGCTAGAATCAGCCGAATTTTTGTTTAGGTTTGTTAAGGGTTGTTTGAGGTTCTTTGGGGTTGTTTGAGGTTGTTTGGATTTGTTTGAACCCTTGAAGAAAATTAGCCTGATTCTAGCAGGAGCTCCACTTCCGAATATTTACCTTTTTTTATGAATTAAGACTTTTTTTTAATAAAGAACTTTTTTAATAAAGAAATTTATTTTTAATAAGCAATTTTTTTGATAAACAATTTTATTTAATAAAGCAATGTATTTTCAATGAAGAATTTGTTTTAATAAAGGAATTTATTTTTAATTAAGAATTTTTTTTAATAAAGAATTATTTTTTATAAAGATTTTTTTAAATAAACATATTTGTTTTGATAAAGAATTTTGTTCAAATAAAAAAACAACATCGTTGCATTGAAACAATGCGAACTTCGACACCATCGATTTTGAAATTTCAAACAAACGAAAACGTCTTCTCTACTACCGATCCTTGTTACAACAGGTGTGTACGAAAGCATTGACTGGTAAAATGTGATTTTTCTTTGAAAAATAGAGAAAGCTCGACGTAAGTAGGTCAAGCGTTCCTCTTTCGCCAGATTAAATAATAATCAATAAGGAGAACAGCGAGAAATTTCGAAACTGTGACGTCGTATAGAAGAGGCTATTCAATGCAGCGACGAGATAACAGAATGCTTACACTTTCTTGCAATATCATAAATGTTAAACAGGAAAAAGCGCCCATACACGACACGGCGCAATGCTTCATTTTTCCTCACTCCGAAAAATGCGAGTGTCGTTGAAAGCTACATCGCAATTAATTACAACAATATTTCGAAATATTTATTTTTACAGTAAACTCTCCGATATCGATCACATTTTTTTTTCGCGTTGTGTATAAACATTAAAAAAATATAGTAACATTTCGGAACTTTATGCCTATCTGATTTTTAGGATTTGTCCCGTTCCTTGAATTGGAAGAAAAATTATTTATTTGGAGGCTACTTAGAAGCCCTAATTTCGACCTTTTTTCGCGCTGGGTAAAAAATATATACATTTACTGTTCATTTTTTTACAGTATTTTTATTGATGTTTCATAAACATACAAAAATGTAGTGCCAAAAAAAAATTGAAAAGGTTATGGGCCTCTGAATATAGCTGTGAAAGAAAAGGGTTGAAGCGGTTGACATGATTCCAAACCTCCCATTCATCTGAAGCAGAAATAAAACCAACTTTCTTGATCAGTAATTATGCCATTATGGCAGGTACCAATGAGTGAACATTTTTTTTTACTACCGCCAGTCCGAAAAACGAGTTCATTTTCCGGTCTATTTTTTCAAAGTGCTTAATTTTTAAGAATATAGAAATAATAATAATTTTGCAATGCCATTATCCAAGTGGTACAATGGCATGAAATTAAAATTTTCCGAAGCTCGTTCTTTCCTGCGCGCAGTTACAGTTTCCTTAGAAGCTTCTGAAGTTCATAGTTCCGACAGGTCGATCCTATTCTGGTCTCGATACAAATCGCTATAGCCATGTAGGTTGATATTGGGAATCTCAAAATTTTTTTGTGGGGAATATTTCTCGACCTTTCGACTGCACACTTCCGCCACGAACCTCGACTGCATGTGCGGTCGATCGGACCCCAGAAGTTTTTCAGATCGTTGTATCCCGGTGAATATTAATTTCTTTTGGTAGCGACGTTATTTGTAGTCAATGATACTTATTTTATGACACAAAATTTATTTTTTAACAAAAACAAAAAGAAGTGCTCGAACCTTCATTCAAAAAAGGCAATGCTGTTGAAAAACACGTACTTGCACGAAAAAAATCATGGGGTCAGAACGACCCCATGTGCAGTCGAAGGGTAAAAAGTCAATACTTTAAGAAAATCCAAAAAAAAAATCAATTTTTTCATATTCCTAGACTAGAATACTGCCTTAAGGCCTACGTAATGAATTGATGAATGATCGATGGATATATGAACAATTTTTTATAAAAACCCTACTAGAAAGCACAAATATTAGCGGAGGCGACGAGACCAGATAATTTATTTTAAATGTATAATGTGCGAAACATTTTTTTAGTCGAAAGTATTGTATATTTTTGTTTTTTTTATCTTGGAATAAACTTCGCAGTTGCACATGAGTTCTCAACTTTGTGATAGCGGAAGATTAACGGGGTATCCCTCTCTGGAAGCCCAATTTGAAGGGTCAGAATGATGCATTTTTTTTTCCAGTAACACATTGGTTGGAAAAAATTATTTTTTTTCCCAGCATGTTGTACACATGTTTGTGGTTACAATGTAATTTTTACGGAGGAAAATCTGAAACGAAAGCAAAAAAAAATTCTTCAAATATATCCAACTGGCTATGGGTTCACGATCTACTTTTCGAAATTTCGAAAAATACGTAAAGTCACAGCTTCTCCAAAGAAAACGTAATTTTTGTCGTGAAAAACAGCATGCTGAAGGTATTGTTATTAACAAATAGTTCATCAAATTAAAAAATGCGATCGTGAACCGAAAATGACTACTGTTTGAACGTTACCTGTGCAAATTCAAGTCAATAGCGTGAAAGTTACTCAAGATATCAATCCCGCCGTGTCAAGATATGTAGTTTCGAAATAATCGCGTTCAAACTCGACTGATCGCGGCAAACCCGACGCACACTGTTCCACTCAAATAGGCATAACTTCTTCAATATTTAGAATTTCACGGTCCGGTTGGTCTCAAAATATTCTTGAAAGTTCACGGGTGTAGTTCCGAAAAGCCCGTACCTCTGATTAATTCGAAATTTCGTGTACCCGTGTATTTTGACTCGCCGATTACGAATGTCCTGGTGAAAATAGCCGCAAATTTTATTTTCAAGGTCAACACTCACGAAAACTGATTTTTTAACAGTTTTTCTGTTTTATTTTAGTAAGTACTCATTGTAGAGAAAAATGTGTCGTACAAAAGTTATAGCCTATGAAAATATTGATCTTTTATGTTCTATGCAGTTTTTATCGAAAACCATTCCGTTTCGAGAAAAATGGGATAATAGTCCAATAAGTGAAAATTGCTTAGCTCCATTTTCCATTTTATTTTTTTTTTCTTTTATTTTGGTTCCTTTCTGTATCATATACTATTTTTGCATTTTTTGTGATTCAGTCAATTTTAAAGTGCATGTTTTTTGCTTTTTTGTTTTTTATTTATTTTTTTTATTTTGTTTTAGTTTCTTTTTGTATTATATACTTTTTTTGCATTTTCGTTTGGGTTTGTTTGGGTTGTTTGGGTTTGGTTTCTTTTGGGCTTGCTTGGGCATTTTATTTAATTTTGTTTTTTTTTGTACTTTCGGTTGTTTGGGCTTTTTTTTTAATTTACATTTGTGTTTGGATTTTTTGTTGGTATCACATGTTTCTCGAAATGAAATGGCTTTAGACAACAATTGTACGGAACATAAAAGATCAATATTTTCAGAGGCTACAACTTTTGTAGGAAACATTCATCTGTAAAATAAATATTTACTAAAATAAAACAGAAAAACTGTTGAAAAATCAGTTTTCGTGAGTGTTGACCTTGAAAATCAAATTTGCGGGTATTTTCAATATGATATTCGTGATCAGCGAGTCAAAATACATAGGTACACGAAGCTCCAAATTAATCGGAGGTATGGGCTTTTCGGAAGTTTATCCAAGTTCACTCGACAACAATATGCAAAAAAAAAAACGATTTTCGAAGTTTCCGGAGAGGGATACCCCCTTAAACGAGAAGACCGCGAGGCGGCGGATCGTTGTTTACGCGGAACTCGCGACCTGCCCGCGGACGTTCCGTGGGAGTCCTCTCTTGAAAGGCTGCAGCAATTCTATAGCGACGAGCAGCGAGCGTAAGGTCTCGGTCTCGGTCTCCCTCGGTACTGGTCCCTCGATCAATGACGCGTGACCCGACTGGACAAACGGCATTGTGCCGAGCGAGAGAGCCGTGCAAAAATAAAACGAAAAGAGGTGGCCGAACGCTTCTTCTCGCGATTGACGAACTCGTCGGAAAAGTTTCTCGTCCACCTGGATATTTTTACCTGTGTCCATTCAACGTCCAGGCTTCAAGGGAGAGAGGGAGAGGGAGAGAGCGAGAGACCAGACGAGAGCCGCCTATTGCTCGTAAACTTTCCGCCACTAGTATCCACCTGCTTCGGATATTTTCAATTTTCAGTATAAAAATGACGACGTTGAAGTTTGTTGGAAGGCAACGATAATTAAGGCGTTACCCCCACTTGTAGCGCAAAAAAAGGCCCTTTTCATGAATTTTTTTGAAGAAAACTACAAAACTTTTTTAATCGATCAATATACCATCTTAAAGAACACATCTTGAAGAACTTTCAGTAATTTTTTTATTGAAAAATATTACATCGTTTAGTGGCAAATGGCCGTCAATGAAATAATGTTTTTATATACACGGTTTGCGGTGACCAACATTGCGGCGAAGTGGATCATCCGAAATAAAAATGCGGATGGATTTAGTCAAATATAAGTATAAACTAGTCTTTAATCGAAGGATTTTAAAAAATATTCATTTTTCACAAAATGGCGGACAGTCAAAGTTAATGGTTCGATTTTAACGAAAAAAAACGGCCGTTTTTTGGCTATAAAACGGCCATTTTTTTTCGAAAAAAAAAATCGAACGATTAAAGACTACATTTTTATGTATTAAATAAGCCTGCAAAATTTCAAGAAGATCGGTTCATTAGTGTTCGAGTAATCTTGGTCACCGACTTCAGAAATGCCATTTTGAGAAAAACGCGTTTAAAGTTTCAATTTCAGTTCTTCAATTCACGGATTCTTCTCTTTCAACGCTCATATCTCAGTCAATTTTGTTCTGATCGACTTTCAATTTTCAGGACATATTCTCAGATACTTATACTTCAAAAGAATGCAATAAAAAAAACGATTTTTTCAAAATCGCAAATGGGGGTTACCCCTTAATTCCGCTGAGGTAATTCAAGCCTATTTCAATAGGTTTTCGGCTGATTTGTTTTTGTCTTTTTAGTCCGTTTTTATGGTGAATATGTTAATATTATTATTACGAATATTACTACCGAGTCGTTGACAATCTAATTTTTCAGTTTTTATTCGTTCACGTGCAATAAATTCATCATTTACCACAACATTTCGCCCAATATAATCGATAATACGAATAATCAACATAAGTAAACATCAATCAGAGCAGCTGTGGATAAAATTAATTTGGACTCTTTTTTGACCCCTTGGAAGTGATCGTACCTCCTCAATTTGCAAAAAAAAGGCTTTGTATAATGATTTTTCTTCAAATAAAATAAAAAACATCGTTCCATTCCAACGATGAAAACTTCAGCGACGCGAAAAACTAAAAATTACAGATCTACTCTTCATTCGTACCATTTTTCGTCCAACTTTGTACTCGCGCACTCTAGAAGTTATTGAATTGAATTCCGTCACTCAAAATTATACCGAGCTTTGAGGAATTCGTTTGCTCACAACGATTCGAAGATTTCAAAAGTGTCGAGGTAAAGTATGAATTTATTTGGAAAAATAAAGGCGTAGCGAGGAATAATTTAGGCGAGTGAAATATCATTGTCAAAAACTGCGTCACCAACGACGCGAGTATTTCGCGGAAATTATCCGACGGTTTATTGTCCACGAAGGGAAAAAAATACAAAGAAAGAAATGCCAAAATTTACCGAGGAAGCGTCAAATATCGTCCCCTTTTTCATTGCAACCGGCGAAGAAAAATTTGGTAATTATGCAGAAATGCAGCTGCGAAAATATCCATAAATTCATGCGTGTTGTCTTTGTCGTCGCTCGCATGGCCGTGCCACTCGTTTCGACTTTAAGCATCAGCCAACGATAGGAATCATCGTCATCGAGGCGTTGAAGAAAAAAATGTGTATATATATATATACACATATATATACACATATATATATGTATATATGTATATATATGTGTACATATATATGTATATGTATATATATGTGTACATATATATGTATATGTATATACATACACACACACGTCCTTCGATTATGGTTCGAGGGAGCTCGCCTTCACTTTCAGCGTTTCATCTCTCTCAAGGTCCACTCGAGATTTGTCGTAATGAAAAGTACCATGACCACAGTCACCTTGGTCAACGCAAAAATAGCTTACACTTTTTTTTTTCTCGTATATTCTTATTTTATTCGTTTATTTATTTTTATTTATTTTTATTTATTTTTATTTAATTTATTTTGTTTACTTCATTCCAATCGTAAACTATATTAAAATCGTTTGTCACAAATCGCAGCTTCGTTGAGAAAAGAGCGTCAGTCTGGAGTTTTCAGTGACTCGACACTTCCGTATTTGATTTTTGCTACCGTGTTGTAAAATGGGAGGATATTTCCCTCAATGCGTTGTGAGTCGTTCGATATATTCGGAATTAATGGCATGGGCGGAGAAAATTTTTATAACAAACGAGGAAGAATATAAAAAAAAGAATGCGGTCAAATGTTGATTGATCCCGGACATATGTAGACTCTCGTGGTAGGATCGAGGAGAATCGATAGTGCCTGGTAACTCCCTTGTTTGTTGTCTTTTAATAGTTTCTGAATAAAAAATGATATCGCCGGTCTAGTTATAGCGACTTATAATCGCTCGATCGCGTATTATTTCTGATACTCGTAGCTGCATTGAGACTGTGAGGAAAAATCACCCTAAAGGAATAGATGTATCGGGTGAATTTTGCTCATATTTTCGTAAGCGCTGGAAAAAAGTATACAATTTATGAGCTTGACGTTTGCATCGTTGAAAAGCAATGGAAATTATCATTTTTTCATTCCTCGAATTTATTTCGGCAAATCTTCCTCGCAAAAAACCTTGTCATTGCTCAACTCGCTTTTCCAGAGATCTAGAATTTAAATCTGCAAAAAAGGATTTTGTGAAATAATAAAAACGAAAAGAGAAAAAAATAAAAAACGTATTTTTGCTGCTCAAATGCAATTCTCCTGAATCGGAACTCACATTCTAGTTGGGTTCTCGTTCGTATTATATAAATTTTATTTGCATTCAATTTATGAGATCGAAGTTTGCACCGTTGGAGTGCAAAAAATATATTTTTATTTATCGATCGATTTTCTTTTGGCGATCTTACGAAAAACCCTCAATCGTTTCTTGAGTCGCTTATTCAGAGACCTAGAATTTTATCATGCAGAAACAGATTTTGTGAAATAATAAATATACGAGTCGATAAAAATATGAAAAATAATTTTTGTTGCATTCTAACGATGCAAACTCCGAGAGACAATTTCATTTTTCTGGTCTCGCTTTATTATACATATATATCGATATTTTAATTGGACGATAATATTTTTCACCGCAGAATCAGACAAATGGCATGGCACTGAAAATTCGTCGCCTAATTCGATAGGTTTCAATTATTACATCGGGCCCGTACTAACCGATGATTCTCAAAATAAACATATACGTCGACGATTTCGCGTCATCGATACACGCCTCGGTTTTGTCTGTTTGGACGTGTCGTCGAGCCTAAACGCCCTTGTATCTTGAGTGCAAACTTCGCGGGGCTTCTCTTTCCAACTGTAATAGGCGGCGGTCGAGAGTACCGGCGCGCTTTCTGCAGTGCGAGAGAAGCCTGTAGCGACGTTGAAGAGCCTGAGTTCGAATGCTCCGTTAGCACTTGCGTGTGTGCAACAAACGAGCTTGCTATTTCACAAATGTCACTTCTCTGACGACAAAGACAACGGCGGAACGAGGGGGGGGGGGGGAATCCGGGTAGTCTTAGGACTTCTCTTTTACGCAACGTACAAACGTGCGGAATAAAACCGCAAAACAAGATTTGCAGTACTTTTGTATCGAACAATCGAATCTCGTCAGATTTAAATGACGATTCCGAAAAAAAGGGAATATTTCATGGCCGAGGAATTTCTCGTGAATGTTGGACTGATCATAAAAATAATTATTTAGGTGAGATCTTTGGGTGAATGAGCTGAATTATTGGGATTAGGATATTCTTGGGCTGTATGCAGTTTTAAGGCTTTTTCTTTTAAGGGGCTACATCTACCTAGAGGCCCGAAATAAATGGCCAAATTCCGAATTCTTCTTCTGGAAAACGGTTCGCAATTTTTTAAGTGGATGAACCATTTGTTAACAACAATGACTTCAGCATGCTGTTCTTCAAGAGAAAAATGACGTTTGCTTTGGAGAAGCTGTCATTTTTGGTATTTTTCGAAATTTCGGAAGGTGGTTCGCGAACACATAGCCAGTTGGGTATAATCGAAGGAAAAAAATGTTGCTCTTGGTTCTAATTACATTTGAGCCTGGTGGAGATCCCGCCGTTTCGGGCCTCGCGCTGGAGGACTGCAACGCCAACTTCACCACCACGAACACTTTGAAAGATTTTCTTCCGAACAAATTATATTGTAGCCACAAACATGTGTGCAGCATGGTGGGAAAAAATAACTTATACCAACGAATGGGTTACTAGAAAAAAAATTCATCATTCTGACCCTTTAAGGGGTTACCCCCACTTGCGATTTTGAAAAAATCGATTTTTTTTATTGCATTTTTTTGAAGTATGAGTATCTGAGAATATGTCATGAATATTTCAAGTCGATCCGAACAAAATTGACTGAGATATGAGCGTTGAAAGAGAAGAATCTGTTCTTCGTGTAAACTGAAATTGAAACTTTAAACGCGTTTTTCTCAAAATGGCATTTCTGAAGTCGGTGACCAAGATTACTCGAACACTAATGAACCGATCTTCTTGAAACTTTGCAGGCTTATTTAATACATAAAAATGTAGTCTTTAATCGTTCGATTTTTTTTCGAAAAAAATGGCCGTTTTATAGCCAAAAAACGGCCGTTTTTTTTCGTTAAAATCGAACCATTAACTTTGACTATCCGCCATTTTGTGAAAAATGAATATTTTTTAAAATCCTTCGATTAAAGACTAGTTTATACTTATATTTGACTAAATCCATCCGCATTCTTTTTTCAGATGATCCCCTTCGCCGCAATGTTGGTCACCGCAAACCGTGTATATAAAAACATTATTTCATTGACGGCCATTTGCCACTAAACAATGTAATATTTTTCAATAAAAAAATTACTGAAAGTTCTTCAAGATGTGTTCTTTAAGATGGTATATTGATCGATTAAAAAAGTTTTGTAGTTTTCTTTAAAAAAATTCATGAAAAAGGCCTTTTTTTGCGCTACAAGTGGGGGTAACGCCTTAATGACCCTTTAAATTGGGCTCATTCAATTTTGGAAATGTTTCAATGAAGTTTTCAGGGAATACAGCTAAAAGGTGCTACTATCGCGTAAAAATATATTTGGAAAATGCATTTTTTTGTTCCCAGATGTAGCCTGTTAAGGAGGTACGATCACTTCCACAAGGTCAAAAAAGAGTCTAAATTTATTTTACCTACCGCTGTTCCGATGTTTACTTATGTTGATTATTCGTATTATCGATTATAGTGTTCCAAATGTTGTGGTAAATGATGAATTTATTGCACGTGAAAAAATAAAAACTGAAAAATTAGGTTGTCAACGACTCGGTAGTAATCTTCGTAATAATAATATTAACATATCCACCGTAAAAACGGACTAAAAAGAAAAAAAAAATTAGCCGGAAACATAGTAAAATAGGCTTGAATTACCTCAGCGGAATCAACACGATAGGCAGAATATAATTATACATATTATTGATACGTGATAAATAATGAAACTCCATAAATTGTTGTTTGCAAATTTTGTGGCGGGTTCTATTCAAATGAATTTCAAAACAAAGCTGGGTTACGTTCGCCAAACGCATCAGCTGTCACTCGCGACGGTGCTAAGTCGTCTCCATAAGACGACGTGCTTCGGTAACTCAAAGTCCTCGACTTTGCAGTTTTATTGCGAAAAAACTAAACGGCCAAAATAGCTCAAATTTTGGCAATATGCGCAAAAAGTCTTCGTCAAAATCATATAAAAATTTCAAATCCGACAGTTGGATTTGTAGTAATGATCGTACCTCCTTAAAAAACGTGTACGTTTCCAAAGCGCGCGTAAACAATTACCGAAAATTCAATCTGTCCAAACGTTAATTAGCCTGAAAACTGAAGAAAAATAAAACGCCGCCATCGCAGCCCCACACGGAGAGAATTTTTAAGTAATTTTTACTGTGAAATCACAGTAACTCGGTGACAAATGTGCAATTCTTCAGGTTTTTAGGAAATAAATTATAAATTTTCATGGAAATGAATCAAAATTTACTCTTGCGTAACAGAAATTTAAAATATTTTCCAGAATTTTTACTGAAATTAATAGTAAAATTTCATGAAACGTAAAGATTACGACAATAAGTTTAAAAAGTGCTAATATAAATGAAATTTTTCAGTGGAACATTGAGAAATTTGCGTGTTTTCCATAAAAATTTAAAAAAGGAAGCCGAAATTTTCCGTGCGTCCACCGGAATTTTACGTTCTTTATAGTAAAATCAGTTAGGGCTAGGTCGCCTGACCGTACGCGTGAGCTCTGTGTGCGAGCGTGCGTATACGTGAACGCAAGCTGTCGAGTGGGCTTGTGTATGACGCAGTATGACGAGCACGAACGACGCCGACCCGCGTTGCTTAGCAACAGCGGTACCGCGCATGCGCATTATAGTACGAAGCATGGGCCAAGAAAGCCTCGTGGTCTCGTGCAGTCTAACGTGTTCTACGCAGTTCTACGCAAGAAAACAAAGAAACGTGAAAAGAAACTTCGATAAAGGACGTCTACAATGGTACGGAAAGATGATATGCTAAAATAAGTAGCAATCAAGAACACAAATGTTCCGAAATACAGTATATAGAGTATATATTTAATCATAGGGAATTAATTTTTCGCTAGGGATTTTAGAAATTTCAAGTTTGTCCAGGTTATTTTTACTGTAGAAACTTGAAATTTTTGAGGCAGCCCATTGTTAAAATTCTACATGAGAATGTGTCAGAATTTTTACTGAAAGAAATGTAAAAAATTATGCTACTTGCTTAAATTCTTACATGAATGAAAGCAAAATATCAAAAGCTAGTGTCAATTTTTGACTATGTGCACATTTGTCACCGGTTTCAAATTTTTAATGTAATTTTTACGGAGATTTCACCGTAAAAAATACTTAAAAATTCTCTCCGTGCAGACGATTATCATGATTATTATTATTTCTGGACCACCGTCAAAGTTCGTACTTTACAAAGAAACGGCTAGAACCTACTTTCCTAATTTCAGCATAGTTTTTTAAATTCGTTTTTTGAACAGCTGCAACAATCAATTTAGCCGTTTTTTTTGCAATGGTTTACAAAATGGAGTGCATCTTTTTTTTCCCTTTTTTTTTCCAGTGAGATAGACCGTTACGCCAAAGTTGCATGGAAAGACGTGAAAGTCGGCGACTTGGTTCATCTTTCGAACAACGAGATCGTCCCCGCCGATCTTTTGTTACTGCGCAGCAGCGATCCTCAGGGTCTCGCTTTTCTCGACACGTGTAATTTGGACGGTGAGACGAATCTCAAACAGCGCCAGGTAGTCCGTGGATTTGTGGATCTTCACGATTCTTTTCGACCGTCGAAGTTTCGCTCCGTTGTCGAGGTCGATCGACCGAGCACGAAAATTTATAGGTCAGTTGAACTTGCGATTGAAACGGGCCGCCCGTGTTTGTCCCGTGCAAATACTCGGAGATTCCGCTACCGTCGTGTCCAATATAACATTCTATCGACTCATTGCATTTTTATGAAGGAACGATTTCGAGAATGCAACTGCTGTTGAATTTTGCGGACGTATTGAATTCGATGATTTATTGCGTTTGCGGAAAATTCTTCGAAAATAATTGGCCGAGTGACAATTTCTCGAACACAATTTCCGAAAAGCAATTTCTCGAAAGTATTATTTCCCGAATGAACAATTTTTCCAATACGATATCCCGAATGGACAATTTTGCGAATAGACAATTTTCCGCATGGACAATTTTTTTCAGGGAGGACGGTCGAATTGGAAATAAATTCAATAACTTCGATTTTGAATAATTAATATTTGCATTAAACGTTAATTAATCATTGATCGAGGCAATTACTTCGTGGAAAGTTTTTTACGTTTGACAATCGTAAGATTTATTTCGTTGTATTTTTTTGCATGAAAAATCTTGCGATCTTTTTCAGTTTGACTCGGTGAAAAAAACTTTGTTTAATGTTAAATCGTACTTTCGATTAGAAAAGTGTACATGTTAGTTGAGATACTAATTTAATAATAACCGAATAATTGAACTATTATAAAGTTGTGAAATTATTAAATTGATTGTTAAATTAAAGTTGGGTTCGTTTGGGTTTGTTTGGGAAACGTTCATTCGGGAAATTCTCCATTTTGGAAATTGTTTATTCGGTAAATTGCTTTTGCGGAATTGTTCTTTTGGCCAATTGTATTTGAGGAATTGTTTAACCGGGCAATTTTTATCGAGAAATTGTATTCGGGAAATTGTCATTTGGGCAATTGTTTTTCGAGAAACTTTCCGCAAAAAGATTTATTGAGATGTCCATGAGTAGAAATATCGGTCGGTTGGAATAATTGTTTCCATTTCTGAAGTTGAGGGAGGACACCACTGCGGCGGGCCGAAAAAGGCCGTTTTTTTTCGATTTTATGTTGTCTACTAGATTATTTTTTTGGGTTTTTGGAAAAAAAAAGGCATGTCGTTAAGCGTACATTGAACTTTTTTCGTGTAAAATTCTATTGAAAGAAACTAAAAATTAACAACGGGATTGAGGGATAATAGAGCCCTGTATAAAAAAAAAAATGTTGTCCAATGGCCGGATTGATAATCTGATAATGGTTGATCTGATAAAAAAATTAAACTTTTGTAACCTATATAAACGTCGTTTTTGTCATACGTAGCCGTTTTCCGAAAAAGAAAGTTGCACAAAATGAGTATTAAAATAAAGTGTAATTTCGTCGATATCTTTACTTATATTCGGAGGTTTTTAAATTGAAAATATGACAATTATAACTGGAGTTATGATTCCGGCCAGGTCGCGATTTAAACTTGGGCCATTTTCAATTTTTTTCACCTATTCGTGAGTACGTGTACTTTGAGAAAAATGCAAAAAAAAATAATAATTTCGACCCGTTGCAGTGGTGTGCCGTCTCAAAAGTACCAACATTTCTTGATAAAAACAAATCTTTAATATCCAACGAGTTTGCAAAAGGGCAATGGAAAAATCGACGATTACAGCTGCTGCAAAATGACGTTTCATTATAGGTCTTGACGCTGTTTTCGTGGTCTTGAAGTTTGCATCGTTCGGATACATCGAAAATTCGTTTTTATATTCTTACTTCCTCATTTTTATTATTTTACAAAATCTTTTTTTGCGGCATTAAATATTCGATCTTTAAACGAGCGACTTGAAAAATAATCAAGGATTATTCGTAACGAAGATATGCCAAAAGAAATATCAGTAATTGGAAAATAATCAGTTTCGTTGCATTCGAACGATGCAAACTTGTATTTAAGTTGGCATCGTTGGAGTGCAACGAAAATATTTTTATCGTCTTGTCCAATTTCTTTTTTTTTGCCACATAAGGGCTCCAAGAATCATTGAATCCTTTTTAAGGCGTTACCCCCACTTGTAGCGCAAAAAAGGCCTTTTTCATGAATTTTTTTAAAGAAAACTACAAAACTTTTTTAATCGATCAATATACCATCTTAAAGAACACATCTCGAAGAACTTTCAGTAATTTTTTTATTGAAAAATATTACATTGTTCAGTGGCAAATGGCCGTCAATGAAATAATGTTTTTATATACACGGTTTGCGGTGACCAACATTGCGGCGAAGTGGATCATCCGAAAAAAAAATGCGGATGGATTTAGTCAAATATAAGTATAAACTAGTCTTTAATCGAAGGATTTTAAAAAATATTCATTTTTCACAAAATGGCGGACAGTCAAAGTTAATGGTTCGATTTTAACGAAAAAAAACGGCCGTTTTTTGGCTATAAAACGGCCATTTTTTTTTCGAAAAAAAAAATCGAACGATTAAAGACTACATTTTTATGTATTAAGTAAGCCTGCAAAATTTCAAGAAGATCGGTTCATTAGTGTTCCTGTAATCTTGGTCACCGACTTCAGAAATGCCATTTTGAGAAAAACGCGTTTAAAGTTTCAATTTCAGTTTTTCAATTCACGGATTCTTCTCTTTCAACGCTCATATCTCAGTCAATGTTGTTCGGATCGACTTGCAATTTTCAGGACATATTCTCCGATACTTATACTTCAAAAAAATGCAATAAAAAAAACGATTTTTTCAAAATCGCAAGTGGGGGTAACCCCTTAATGATCCTTCCTAGGGATCCATAACCCAAGCCTGCAAAAGCAGAATTCTGTTGGTAATAAAAAGACAACAAACGATTTATCATCTCGATGTACAATGCAGAATTTCATTTTTCAGATTTTACGGAGCAGTCGTACATCCCAACGGCGGAAGAGTTCCAGTTACGACCGAGAATCTTTTGCTGCGAGAATGTTTGCTGAAAAACACCGATTACATCGAGGGTATAGTCGTGTATTCCGGCCACGAGACCAAAGCCATGCTGAACAACGGTGGCCCAAGATACAAGGTGGGAATTGTTACCCCAGACGAGTCATCACTTAGCACGTCACTAAATTCAAGATTCCACCGTACAATGGCATCACTGTTAATTTATTTCTTCTTATTTCAATGTTGAAATTTTCCATGCAGCGCTCGCGACTGGAACAACAGATGAATCTGGACATTGTGTGGTGCGTCGTGATCCTAATAGTTCTGTGTATCGTCGGTGCGATCGGTTGCAAAATGTGGCTATCGACGTACGCGTCAACGAGCCAAGTGCCATTTCTCCCTGTCATGCAAGATCCGAGCTTCGAGGGTATGCTGACGTTTTGGACCTTCGTCATCATACTGCAAGTCATGATACCCTTGAGTCTGTACGTTAGCCTGGAAATGGCGAAAGTTGGACAGGTCTACCACATCGGCAACGATCAGGTCCTTTGCGATCCGATAACGGGACGAAAGGCCGAGTGTCGCGCTCTCAACATCACCGAGGAACTTGGACAGGTGAAGCGACAAAACAAACATGCATCGTGGCTTCGATCGAGGGGATAACGCCACTCTAGCGGCAGAACATGAGGCCTAAATTTGACAATTTATTTTGGGAGTATGAAAAAAGGAATAGGATTTTTTTTTAGAGGGTTTATTTAACACGTATTAATGTATTTAAAAAAAAAGATTAAATAGCCTCACGGGAGGACGGTTTAATTCGCAAAATATCGATGGTAGAGAAAAACTGTAATAACCAAAGTTGTAAAGCACTCGATTTCCTACAAGTTCAGTCATTACCATTTTTACTTAAAGATTGTAAATCACGGAGTTATTCAACAAAAACAATTTCCCATTGAATTTACGACGACGGTATTAACTGAACGCGAGCCCAGCCCACAATGAAACTTACACATGTTGTTTTACACTAATAAAAGAACATTCAGTGTAAATTTCAGCAGGATCAACCTAGTCATTAGGGTTGAAAAATTGGAAAATTAAAGATTTTTCTTTTTTTCTAGTGTTGTAGTACGTGGAAAATTTTGGAATTTAAAACAAAAGATAGTTCGTAGAAAAACGCATCTTTTTTGTAGGAGACATTTTTTCGTACGACGAGCAGATCACTACCGTACGATGATTTGAAATTTTATCACGTGTGAAATCTTATCTCCGACTTAGCCGAGTTAGGGAGCCAAGAAAAATCTGAAGAAAAAACGCTTACTCAAAATGTATGATACAAAAACATCACCAACTTTGAAAAAGATTGAAGAAGGTCAGGCTTTTAGGCCGTTGGAAAACACTTGGAATACCTCATATTTATATATAAATAAATGATGAAAATGACTGTAAAAACTTTATTCTGAGTTGTATAAATCATTCGCTGACGCAGTTTTTTTTCATACTAATCATCGATAATGTTCTACTTTTTCAAGTTGGTAGTAGCAAATAAGTGTTTCTTATTTACGTGATAAAACTATTTAAGGCGTTACCCCCACTTGTAGCGCAAAAAAGGCCTTTTTCATGAATTTTTTTAAAGAAAACTACAAAACTTTTTTAATCGATCAATATACCATCTTAAAGAACACATCTTGAAGAACCTTCAGTAATTTTTTTATTGAAAAATATTACATTGTTTAGTGGCAAATGGCCGTCAATGAAATAATGTTTTTATATACACGGTTTGCGGTGACCAACATTGCGGCGAAGTGGATCATCCGAAAAAAAAAATGCGGATGGATTTAGTCAAATATAAGTATAAACTAGTCTTTAATCGAAGGATTTTAAAAAATATTCATTTTTCACAAAATGGCGGACAGTCAAAGTTAATGGTTCGATTTTAACGAAAAAAACGGCCGTTTTTTGGCTATAAAACGGCCATTTCTTTTTCGTAAAAAAAAATCGAACGATTAAAGACTACATTTTTATGTATTAAATAAGCCTGCAAAATTTCAAGAAGATCGGTTCATTAGTGTTCGAGTAATCTTGGTCACCGACTTCAGAAATGCCATTTTGAGAAAAACGCGTTTAAAGTTTCAATTTCAGTTCTTCAATTCACGGATTCTTCTCTTTCAACGCTCATATCTTAGTCAATTTTGTTCGCATCGACTTGACATTTTCAGGACATATTCTCAGATACTTATACTTCAAAAAAGTGCAATAAAAAAATCGATTTTTTTAAAATCGCAAGTGGGGGTAACCCCTTAAATGCGTAATTTTGCTCTTTGATTGTATATTTTATGAAGAATTAGCATCTACAGAATAAATTTATACCTCGTGTACACTTTTTCACGTTCGTTGAAGAAGAAAAAAAATCGTAATCCGCCATTCGACTCAACTGGGCTGCTCCAACCTCCTCAAGTATTCATAGCGTCGTAAATTCGATACCCAAAATTGCCGAATAACGTTTGAGATTATTTTTACTTCTTGAGCTAGAAAAAAAGAAAGTCTAGGATGTGAAAATCGTGAAGACAGATCGTCGATTAACGCTCGAATTTTGACGAATTATTCCAAAAGGTGCAGTACGTATTTTCCGACAAAACTGGCACTCTAACGGAGAACAAAATGGTGTTCAGACGTTGCGCCGTGGGCGATCAAGATTACGCGCATACCGGCGAAAATGAGAGTCTTGTGCCGTGCGAAAGACTGAAAGAGGACTTGCTAATCGGCAACCCGCGACATCGCCTCCAAGAGTTTCTCGTCGTACTCGCAATATGCAACACTGTCGTTGTCAGTTCTCATCCCCATCACGATCTCATGAATTCAAGCGGGGTCATCGAGCAGCCGCAGAAGAACGGGATTGCCGTTATGAGGTGAGAAACTGTGTTTCTTCGGGTTGCCATAAATACACCAAACAAACCCAAACGAATACACGTTTAATTATTTGTATCGAAGTGTATTGGCACCAAGCTTCAAGCTAATCTGACCTAAAAATATGCTGTCTCGTGTAAACTTTAAAACCCCCGTTTCGCCCCCTTAAGGATCGAATTTAGATTTTCACGATTCTCGAAAAAGAACGTCTTGTTTTTGGGTCAAATGTGAAGACTGCGTGGTCCGAATTAGGGGCCATTTATATCGTAATACTGCCTATCGTTAAGGGGTTATTTTAAACGCTGAAAAAAGCCTATTTTCATGCATTTTTTTTGATAGGGTTATATTATAGATATTGATATAAAAGTTGTTACACTTTCGAAATACATGAAAATTTTTTTAAATGTATTTATGTAACCCAAACAAACGATAAACGCGTTTTTCTCGAAACAACGTTTTTCGACGGCTTGTCGATAAAATTTTATGCTATAGGGCATATAAAGAATTTTCGAAATTTTTACATTTACTCTTTTTTGCCAAAAACGGTGAAAAAATGTTTTTTTTTTTTTTTTTTAAATGTCCGCCAGTTTGGTATTTTTGCATATATCTGAAATCGTATGATATGCGCTATAGCCATTAACATACTGAATCTAAAACCGTTTGATTTTTTTGTTTCGCATGATCCATCTCCGAGATTTCATCAACAGCGCAGACATAAAATTTTTTTAGGACATTTTTATTACTACCATTTTCGTCTATAAATAGTGACGTAAAGAAATAATAAAATGTTTTTAAAAATATATTTCGAAAGTGTATTTATCAAGTAACAACTTTTATATCAATATCTATTATTATTTGTATTATATGCATACACATGTATTTATTTGTGACAAATTTTATATAAAAATCTATAAAACAACGGGATCAAAAAAAATTCGTGAAAATAGGCTTTTTTTAGCGTCCAAAGTGAGAAGTCCCCTTAATCGAAAATTATAATTTGCTGTACAATTTTCATGTGTTTGCCCAGTCGTCGGGACACTCCTCCAAAATCAATGGTCTTGAAGTTTGCATCGTTGGAATTCTATTTTATATTTTTATTTCCTCTCTTTTATCGTTTCCGAAAATCGTTTCTGCAGCTATGAATTCGTCACCTTTAAATCAGCAATGAAAAAAATGACCGAGGAATTTTCGTAACGACAATTTGCCAAAAGAGATTCGAGCGATTGAAAAGTAATCATTTTCGTTGCATTCCAACGATGCGAAAGTTGAATCGCACGAAAACAATTGGCTGCTCGATTTTCCGGAAGAATTTATTTGTAAAACGTACGTTTGAAAATATTTCCAGGTATACGAGATTATCGGAATCGCGGAGCGTGACACCACCGCCAACCGGAACGGTCCCTGTGACGAGCCAACCCGCACTGTCCCCCATATCGTCCAGGTCCGAGCCGCCATTGTCGATAAGCGTGGCAAACTTACCAGCTAAGCTGTCCCGGTAGGTAAAAAAGGAACGAGATGTAAACGTGGCTGGCAAACGTCACCTTGACAGCCCCCTGGCACTGCTGGGTCTACCGTGTCTCGTTATTGTCGCCACGTAAACTAACCCACCATGCGGCGCTAGTAGTCACCAGCGTGACCCCCACTCCAGTCGCGCAGCGTCTGCATAATTTGCATTCGACGCGTCTGGAAAATTCATTGCTTAGAATATAATTTAAAAGTATATGTGTACATAGGAAGGGATGCAATATTTACACTCGTTGCAATATTATGTATTTAAAAATATTTATTGAACGACATAAACAGATAACATTAATATTTTTTAAATAATGGACTAGTCACGTTGTACAATGTTTTGCGATTTTTTTCTTGTCGAGATTGCTTTTTTTTTGTTCTGCGTTGAGACGTGCAGAATATTGCTGCATCCGCATCAATACGTAATATTGTATTGTGTGTAAAAGAACACTATCGGCGTGTTCTACACACGGAAAAGAGAGCTTTTCATAGTTATACACGTCGTCCAATATAGACTCGAAAACACGTGTTGAATTCCGATTTGCCACAAATCGCTCTTCTAATGTGATAAAATAATTACGATTTTACCACATTACGATTTTTTTTATTCGAGAACAATGACAGATCGAGAAAAAATTACGAAAAAAATGACGAAATAATACGGAGAGGTGCTTTGGGGAGTGGGGGTCATGCGGGTGACTACTAGCGCCGCATGGTGGGTTAGTTACGTGGCGACAATACGGGGACACGTTACTGTTAAGAGAATTTATCCCAGTGTCAGCCCCCTGCACATTGATCACGGACGTTGAAAAATCTTTGCAGACCGAGGCTTCTCAATGTGCCTGCCATGCCGAGCCTCAACATCGGTCTTCTCGTGCGAAAGGCATCGCCGATTGGACGGAGCGATAATCCACCTAGTCCGAGTTCGGTCGAGCAACCGACGCCCGGCATCTACGAGGCTGAAAGCCCCGACGAGCTCGCTCTCGTTCATGCCGCTCGCGCGTATGACGTCAGGCTAGTCAAGAGAACACCCCGCACCGCCATTGTTGCCTTACCGGACAAATCGACCCTCGCTTTTGAAGTATTGCACGTGAGTGTTTTCTCTATTCCCCCCCTCCCCAAATTCGACGAATATCGGCTGATTTTATTTTGTCCCAATGTGAGAGTGATCATTCAATGAACGTAGCAATGGCGGAGGACGCCACTGTGACGGGCTGAAAAAGCTCGTTTTTTCCCTATTTCTTTTTGTCTAATGGATTGTTTATTCGGTGTTTGGAAAAAGGATATGTTATTCAGCATACATTGAACTTACTTCGTGTAAATTTTTAGTCCACGAAGTGCAATTATTTCATGGCGTTGAAAATGCAATCAAACTTTTTGGGTTATAAAAGCAGGTACATGTACAAAATTATAAAAACCAACTCATATTATCAAAGGCCTTAGGCCACAGTAACGGGTACAAAGACATGTGCGAATTTAACTATTTTTTTTTCGTATGAAAAAGTCAACCACTCATAAAATTAGTTACACATTTATTTAGTATGGATATCAAGCTGTTGGAATATATATACATTTTTTTTCGATGTACGAAATGGACGACTACTAATATTTTCTTTTATCTTTTTTTAGGCGCTCCGCGGCGTGACATTTAGCATCCACAGTTTTTTACCTAGAACGAAAAACAAAAATTCTCGTCAATCTACGTTTGAATACCTAGAGAAGTGCGTACGAAATTTAAAAAGTATTGTTTTATTCAAAAGCTGCAGGTATTTGAACTTGAGAAATGATCTTTCAGTGAAAAATTTCGTTATAACTGTTCATAGAAATTCCGTACGTAGTTCTCTGCGAAATACAATTAGGAAAATAAATTTTAAATTTGAAGTAAGTCGAGTGAAAATTGTTCAAGTTATTTGTCACGCCAATCGGAAAAAAGCTGTTTCGAGAAGTTTCGAGTAGTCGGCCATTTCGTACATCAAAAAAAAAAAACTTGTAACAGCTTGACATTCATACTAAATAGATGTGTAATTAATTTTACGAGTGAATTACTTTTTCATACGAAAAAAAATTGTTAAATTCGCACATGATTTTATACCCGTTACCGTGGCCTAAGGCCGTAATATGAGTGGGTATTGATTATTTTTCAAAAAATATTTATACGTTGAGGCTTATAATTGGGTTTGTTTGGGTTTCTTGTATAATAATTGTTATTAGAAGTTTGTATAATAATTGTTATACCCAATTACGGAAACTTTGGCTTTCTAAAATCGGTATTTTAAAACTTTGGCTTTTTATAATCGGACAATTATAGAGTTATGATTTCGGTCACAGAAAAATCGTTTCGAAAAAAAAACGCGATTGAAAGTTTTAGCTTTTTTTTTTAGTTTTATACCTAAATTGTATAGTTTAAATTTTACACGTGAGTATTCAGTTTTTTCAGAAAATTTCAGTTCTTTTCCAGTATTTTTTTTTTCGGTTACTTTCGGTTCGGTTCTTTTTCAGTAAAATGCAGTTCAGCTTTTTTCAGTAAATATTAAATCGTAAGTTTTAGTTTTATACGAAAGATCGTCGCGTTACCAGCTCTCTCTCTCTCTCTCTCTATCAAAATCGTTTTTCGATATTCTTCAATATTCTTAATATTCAATAATTGTTAAAGTCAATTTTCAATATTTTCACTTGATGTCTTTTTGCAAATTCTCGAATATCTATTCTTTGAGAACATGCGAAAAAAAAAACGATTCTTTTACCCGTCGCAGAGGTGTCCCGCCTAATGGAAATCTTATTTCCTCTGACGACGAGGAATACATCGTCAACATACTCGATCTTTATTCACGAAATAATGATCTTGCGTAATTCCGAAGATTCGCTCATTTTTTTAAATGAAATCAGCACGATTCTCCCAAGAATTCGCAAACAATGAGATAAACAATCCTAATTAAGCATTTAATAACGTACCGAGAACTTACGCAATAGCTTGTGCATTTATCTTGTCCGCGTATCCTTCACTCGTCCCGATTGCGTCACGAGTGATTCGATCAATAGGCGCTCAATTTATACACGAAAGTTGGAGGTTTCCCCATTATCTTAAGCCACCGTATTGTTTATTCATCGCGACTCAGCGTGTTTTCTAAATATAATCCCCTTTGAAGAATTCGAGGCGGCTACATTGTGTAACGATATTTGAAAATACACCTTCACAAGAAATTCCATTTTCGAGGATAAATGAATAATCCGAATCTAATCGAATTTTGGAACGCAGTCGACAACATTTATCGAACAATGGTAGTAAACAAATTTACGGAGCTTCCAGTGGATGGGCTTGACAATTTTTTTTAAGGCGTTACCCCCACTTGTAGCGCAAAAAAAGGCCTTTTTCATGAATTTTTTTTAAAGAAAACTACAAAACTTTTTTAATCGATCAATATACCATCTTAAAGAACACATCTTGAAGAACTTTCAGTAATTTTTTTATTGAAAAATATTACATTGTTTAGTGGCAAATGGCCGTCAATGAAATAATGTTTTTATATACACGGTTTGCGGTGACCAACATTGCGGCGAAGTGGATCATCTGAAAAAAAAATGCGGATGGATTTAGTCAAATATAAGTATAAACTAGTCTTTAATGGAAGGATTTTAAAAAAAATTCATTTTTCACAAAATGGCGGACAGTCAAAGTTAATGGTTCGATTTTAACGAAAAAAACGGCCGTTTTTTTGCTATAAAACGGCCATTTTTTTTTCGAAAAAAAAAAATCGAACGATTAAAGACTACATTTTTATGTATTAAATAAGCCTGCAAAATTTCAAGAAGATCGGTTCATTAGTGTTGGAGTAATCTTGGTCACCGACTTCAGAAATGCCATTTTGAGAAAAACGCGTTTAAAGTTTCAATTTCAGTTCTTCAATTCACGGATTTTTCTCTTTCAACGCTCATATCTCAGTCAATTTTGTTCGGAACGACTTGAAATTTTCAGAACATGTTCTCAGATACTTATACTTAAAAAAAATGCAATAAAAAAAAATCGATTTTTTCAAAATCGCAAGCGGAGGTAACCCCTTAAGGAGGTACGATAATGTAATGAATAACCACAAAAAACCTCAAGGCAATCGGTTCATTGGTTTTCGAGAAATTTTGAGTACCTATTTTTTTACGACGCTCCAAGGATCATACAATAACCTTGTATATTTTTCATATTTTTAAATAAAGAAAATTAAACATATTTTTTAATGTATATACTTTTAGATAATTAAAACCCCAATTCGAAATTTCGAATAGTTTTCCTGGAAAAAATTCGCAAAAATGATCTTTTTTTCCGGCTCCTAGGTGTATAGCCGCCCTTAATACAACATTTCTAATAAGAGAAAAATTGCTTCGACGATTAGGTTCTGCCGTTCGATTCGAGCCGAAAGTGCATGTCCGTCGTGGTTCGTCATCCGAATACGGAAGAAATAATACTCTACTGCAAAGGAGCGGATTCGATGATCCTCTCGTCGTTGACTACGTCCGAGGAGGAAAGTGCCTCGGTCACGAAAGTACGACACCAGCTGAACTCCTACGGCCGCCAGGGTCTGCGAACCCTGGCAATGGCCCGAAGATCGTTGTCGAACAACGAGTGGGAAGCGTGGAAGCAGCGACACGCCGAGGCCGAATTGGCGCCCGAAAATCGCGAACGAAAGATAAGAGACTCGTACGCGAGCCTCGAGTCGCATCTAACGCTGCTCGGAGCAACGGGAATCGAGGACAAACTGCAGGAAGGGGTGCCGGAAACGATCGCGGCCCTTGTGGCTGCTGGAATCGTCGTTTGGGTGCTCACCGGTACATTTCGATCTCAAATACCACAAACAACACCTTTATTTTCCCCTACCTTTGCCTACTCGATGGTCAATATTTTTTGCTCGAAAATATCGCCCGGAAAATGAACAGTAAGGGGTAACACCTGGCGGCAGAAAATACTTTTGCAAAGTTACATCAGTTTCCATAAGACAACATTTAATTTGTGAATGTTAATTGTTCAACAACGAGCTTCCTAATTGTCGTGAAGTGGCAGAAGAAACTTTTGCAAAGTTACATCAGTTTCCATAAGACAACATTTAATTTGTGAATGTTAATTGTTCAACAACGAGCTTCCTAATTGTCGTGAAGTTTTTACACGACCTCTGAAATACTTCACACAAAAACGTACCAAACTTTCAGAATTTTATTGTCATTTGCGATTGGGGACTCAACATCCTAAAAGTATCAAAAAAAAATTTATTACATTTTTCATAAAAAATGGCGGCCACAGAGCCCATCTTGGAAAACGTGTTTTTTTTACGAATAGCTTCACGGGAGGACGGTTTTCTCGTGAAGTATAAGACTTGGACAGTGTAGTTCCGTAAAGCCCATACCTCTGATTAATTTGGAATTTCGTGTACCCATGTATCTTGACTCGCTGATTACGAATGCCATGGTGAACATACCCGCAAATTTTATTTTCAAGGTCAACACTCACGAAAACTCATTTGTTAACAGTTTTTCTGTTTTATTTTAGAAAATATTCATTTTAGAGAAAAATGTTTCCCATCAATTTATAGCCTGTGAAAATATTGATCTTTTATGTTCTATACGGTTTTTTAAAATTTAAAACCATTCCGTTTCAAGACAAATGGGATAATGGTCCAATAAGTGGAAATTCCTTAGCTCCATTAATTTCGATATTATCTGCTTACGCACTTTACCGCGGGAAGGTTGGAGTCTAGTCTTTAAAGTTCATGTTTTTTTTGCTTTTTATTTTGTTTTAGTTTCTTTTTGTATTCTATACTATTTTTGAATTTTTTGTGATTCAGTCAATTTTAAAGTGCATGTTCTTTATTTATTTTTTTGATTTTTTTTTCTTTTATTTTAGTTTCCTTTTGTATTTTATACTATTTTTGCATTTTTGTTTGGGTTTGTTTGGGTTTGGGTTTTTTTGGGCTTGCTTGGGCTTTTTATTTAATTTTGTTTTTCTTTTACTTTGGGTTGTTTGGGCTTTTTTTGTTTAGATTTGTGTTTGGATTTTTTTGTTGGTTTTGTTTCAGTTTGAATTTGATTTTTTTTTCTTTGGGTTTGTGTGGGCTGATGGACATTATCTGTATTATTGCTGCTACCGATCCGTTACTATAGATAAATAGATGAAATCGAACCTAATGAAGCTAAGCAATTTTCACTTATTGGAACATCATCCCATTTCTCTCGAAATGGAATGGTTTTAGACAAAAATTGTATGGAACATAAAATATCAATATTTTCATAGGCTACAACTTTTGTGGGAAACGTTTTTCTCGAAAATGAATATTTACTAAAATAAAACTTAAAATAATAAAAAAATTAATCAGAGGTACGGGCTTTTCGGAACTTTATCCGACCTGGAACAAGAACCGACAAAAATTATAATCTATATATTATTAGCTGTGGGACTACGTGGGGATTTTTTTAAATGAAATTTTCAAACAAATTACGCACTTTGAAAGATACAAACCGATTTTTTGCACAAAAAGTAAGCAGTGAATTGTTAATAAAAAAAAAAGTTTACATTTGATCATGAAACGGCTACGTACTCCCATAGAGAAGGTAATTGTGGAGCTAGTATGAAAATTTCAAATCGATCCATGCAAAGGCGTTCGAGTAATCCGTCCTCCCAGTTTGAAAAAAGTGCTTTCGATAAAAACGCGTTAAAAGTCGTACGAGCGCTTGAATCGGTGTTATTAAGTTAAAAAGTTTGGTGTTATCTTTTAAACGAATTTGATTTCTCCTAAAAAACGAGACGTCACATCGAATTTGTTTCCCAAACGATGTAAAAAAATCCCATGAATTATATTACAGATAACCTCAAAAAGAATGTATTAAAAAAAAAACACAAGATTTTTGTCCCAATTTACGACAATTTATATTATATTATTTTTGATATATAATATTATATTATTTATAATTCGTAATATTACATTATTTATATTATTTATTGAAAAAATGGCTACTTATTGATTTGCAGGTGACAAGCCCGAGACCGCTGTCAATATTGCCTACGCTGCTCAATTATTTTCACCCTCGATGCAACTCCTTCGTCTTCAAGCGAGGTCGAAATCGGCCGCGGAGGCCCTTATACACGGTTACCTCGAAACGATCCTCAAGGAAGACACAACCGGAAACGGGACTGCGAACGCGCGAGGAATAACGGGAGTGTCGAACGGTATCGCCGAAATGACAACTGGCATGGGTAACGATGTCAACGATGCGGAGCGTATTGCTCATAGAATTGGCAGCCCGTGGCCGAGACAACGTGCTCTCGTGGTCGACGGTAAAACTCTCACGTTCATCCTCGATCCCAGATCGGGCCTCACTGCACCGTTTCTCGAACTCACGAGAAGCTGCTCCAGTATTCTCGCTTGTAGAGCAACCCCGTTGCAAAAGGTAACTCGACAGAAATAAAAAAATCGTACGCTGTCTATTTGAAAAAAGAATGTTTTTAGTCTTCATTTTCATACCTCGATAGTCGATAACTTCCGATTCGTCAAAAGGTCGGTTTTATATTCTCCGATTCGTCAAAAAGTTCTCTGCAGAAAATAAACTCGCGTATACGTTTGGACGGTCCAGATTTGGTTGCTTCGTTATCACGATCGAATGCGTTTGTGAAGTAACGACTCGAATTCCATTTATGACGTTGAAATATGCATCGTTCGAATACAACGGTTTGGGGAAAATTTTGCCATTTTCATTGGTACCGAAAAACTTTCCTTGCAAATCACGGTAGAACATTTTTCATGAGAGTACATGAAAATATTCCAGTAGTTTTTGTAAAGTAATTCGGCAAACAAAATGTTATCAGTTGAGGAGAAGTAATTTTCGTTGCATCGTAAGGATGAGAAATCCCATGATCATTTCCGAATTATTATGAATTCATCACGAGTCCAATCCAAAACAATGGGAGTACGAAAAAGTTTGTAGACCATTTATTGTCAATTGAAACCAACATTAATGAATGTTTGAATTAATTTCGAAGAGTTAGCTGCAAGGAATAATTTTTAAATAAAATGCCATGTCCATTGTAATTCTGTATTTTTGAGATCGACACATAAAAATGAAAAATACGATACTCCAAATTGGACCTTACCGTGGTATACTTCAAATGAAGATTTCCACAAATAAATCCACAATTTAGGCAGACCTCGTCTTGTCGCTTAAAATACGACATTCATATTTCCAGTCCAATTGAGTTACATTTTTTTTAAATCCATATGGATTCACCGTTATCACCATTCAGTGCATGCTGTAAGAACTTATCAGCTATCAAGATTATCGATATTTTCTAACCTTTGTTTATCTTAACTCTGCACAGGCCTACATCGTGAGGGTGGTGAAAGAAAAAATGGGTATGCGAACGTTGGCAATCGGCGATGGTGCCAACGACGTTAGCATGATTCAGACAGCCGACGTTGGCGTGGGTGTATTCGGTCGAGAAGGGACCCAGGCCGTGATGGCCGCCGATTTTGCTATTGCAAGATTTTCAATGCTCTCGAGGCTTCTTCTTCTGCACGGCCACTGGTGCTACGACAGACTCGCTCGAATGATACTTTACTTCTTCTACAAAAACGCGACTTTCGTCTTTTTGATCTTTTGGTACCAGGTAAATTATACAATTTCAGCTTTGTCGGGAAAATAAATACATTTGATTGTTTTGTCAAATAATTGGGATTACTCGGAACGGCCAAATTGGCAAAAAATTGGCCGAAAAAATGAATATCGTTACTTCGTATATTTTTGTTTGTTGACAGGACCAAGTATTGTGGGGAAAAAAATTTACGCCGAAGTTTACATCGTTGGAATGCAGCGATATCTTTTTCCTTATTAATTAATTTATTTCCATCAGTAACGAGAGCGTTTTTTTGTTTGCAAATTGAAATTGTAAATTTCCCATGAGAATAGATAAAAACGTGTCAGTGAATTCCATAGACCAAATTGGCAAAAGAGAATTGATGCAATTGAATATAATTCATTTTCGTTGCGTGACAACGATGCAAACTTCAACGGCGTAAAAAAAATGTTAGGTACTTGAATATTCATCCTTGTCAGAGCTGGGCGTAATTCTATTTATAAATACGAATACGAATTTGTTCACATCGTGATTTTCGTGTGAATATAAATACACATTTATTCATACCTCACTTATTGTAAATACGAATACAAATACAATTGTATTCACAAATATTGTGAACATACAAATATATTCACATAAAATATTGTGACCATTCACAAAAAATGTGAATATTTACGAAAAATCCGGTAAATTAAAAAAAAATCACATCAAAATCTGTGAATGCAAATGTATTCACAAAAAATTGTAAATACGAAAAAATTCACAAAATAAGTTGTGAATTTTTTCGTATTTAAGACAAATTAAAATCGAATTCACGACAATTGTATTAAAATTTACACCACAAGTGAGTTCTTACGTATTTTGAGAGAAAACATTGCCTCGATACAATGTTTTCTCTCAAAATACGTAGGAACTCACTTGTGATGTAAATTTTAATATAATCGTCGTGAATTCGATATTAATTTTCTTCAACTTGAGGAAATTCACAACTCATGTTGTGAATTTTTTCATACTTATAATGTAATATTTGAAACTTACAACTTTTTTTGCAAAAATTTCTTTGCCTCGACGAAATTTTTTATCTCAAAATACGTAAGAACTCACTTTTGGTGTAAATTTTTATCTAATCATTGTGAATTTGATTTTAATTTGTCTTAGATACGAAAAAAATTCACAATTTATTTCGTGAATGTTTTTTGTATCTATAAAATTTTGTGAATACATTTGCATTCAGACATTTTGATGTGAGTTTTTTTTCAATTCACAGGATTTTTTGTAAATGTTCACATTTTTTGCGACTATTCACAATTTTTTCTGTGAATATATTTGTACGTTCAGAATATTTGTGAATACAATTGTATTTGTATTCGTATTTACAATAAGTGAAGTACGAATAAATTTGTATTTATATTCACATGAAAATCACGATGTGAATAAATTCGTATTCGTATTTAAAAATAGAATAACGCCCAGCTCTAATCCCTGTTTCATAGGAAACGAAGGAAAGGCTTACGCGTTCAAAGAATAAACTCTAAAAAGCTTTTTTTTCTTCAACTTTCAGCTGTACTGCGGATTCTCGGGTGCAGTTATGATCGACCAGATTTACTTGATGCTTTACAATCTTTTGTTCACGTCACTGCCACCTCTCGTAATTGGAGTATACGATCGAATAGCACCAGAGAGAATTCTCGTCTCGACACCCGAACTTTACGCACGGGGAAGGCTGTCTCTCGTCTACAAGCCTCAATCATTTTGGATAACGATGGCCGACTCGCTGTACCAGAGTATCGTCATATTTTTCATCACCGAAGCCGTGAGGAGTTCATTTATTTTCAAGACTCGTCAATTCCCACGTATGACGCAATCTCGTCCCAAATGTACGAACGATTTTTCTTATCTTTCAACGTCCAGGCTTATCACGATTCGGTGGTCGATATCTGGGAATTTGGAACTACCATAACTACCTCCTGTATAATTGTCATGTCGATTCACGTAGCTCTGGAGATTAGATCGTGGGTGAGTACGATTAGACTGGCGAAGCAATAAAAATCATATTAGAATATCAACGGCGCTCGATAATCGTAATAAAACTAATTTTCTTTCTTTCATTCCAGACGATTATTCACGTGGCCGCGATACTGGCCTCGATAGGAATATTTTTTGGTTTTTGTCTAATCTACAACACCGTATGTGTCAACTGTATGGGTCTGCCTGGCTCTTACTGGATCATGCCCGTTGCCATTTCTCGACACGTGTACTGGCTCACTGTTTTGCTCGCTTCTGTTCTCGCCATGTTGCCAAGGTACACACAACGCCCCCATTTCTTGTGCCTTTGAACTTTGCATCGTTGGAATGCAACGTTTATTTAGTTTTGTTACCATCTAAACTCTCATTTTAGGACTTGTTATTTTAGAAATAATACTTAGGTTACGGATCGCCGAGAAGAATTTTCACGATTGTTGCTTAACAATATTGGGACGAATACATATTAACCCTTGTCAGTCAAACCTCCAGATCGTGACGTGATCGTGGCACGAAACGCGCGTAACACAGCGACCTGCGACAGTCACTGCAGTCGACCCAACAGCCTCGAATAACGAGAGGCCCGTGCGACGTTGCCAAAGCTCGTGTCCATTTTGAAAGAATTTTTAAACATCGAAAATGAGCTCTCCGATGATCCTAACTCCTCCAAATTAACATGGCAATAACGACTATTGTCTACCCTATACTTCAATAATTTGCCGATATTCATTCGTACACGTAATTAATATTTTGCTACAATAAGTTGGCACTGGTGACGTCGCACGATATATTAGCATACGAACTTCGTTTCTCCCCCCACCCTTCAAAAGTGACTCAGCAATAATCTTAAAGATGTTTCCGCGATTTTTGTAGGCCAAATGTGCTAATAAAATTGGGCAACACGAAAAACACAAATTTACTTTGCATTCCAACGATGCAAACTTCAACAGCATCATGTCTTTTTGTTCCCTTGGAACGTCGTTCCTTCCGAAATTGTCTCGTCGAAAGAAAAAAAACGAAAAAAATGTTTCATTCAAATATTGGGACGGATGTAATTGGTGAAATTCCATGATTTTTTCAACACAGATTAGTTTACAAAGCCGCACGCAACACTGTTGCACCGGATATGATGCAGCGGACGGCGATGGCGGTATCGTCGAAGCGCCGGGCCCGAAATCGTCGCCAGGGGATCGCAGGAAGAAGCGAGGGTGGTCTCGTTGCTGGTTGGTCCCGTTCGACTCAGCACGCAACAATTAGGTAACGGTGAATCTGTGTAAGTGTGCTAGTGCCAGTGAGGCAGAGAGAGAGAGAGAGAGAGAGAGAGAGCAATCGAGCATATAAAAAAATACACACACAGATATATATATATATGTGTGTGTGTAGATGATATCGGACGATCGTATGAGACATTAATATCTGGGTCATTCGTGAGCTTCGTCATGGATTTCCAGCGAATTGGTTAATGGTGCGAGATCACGAGTATCAACATGTTTCGCAGATCCATAGATATCGGTGTACCTAGTCGAATATAATTACGAATATAAATGTCATTCGTAAAGTGAGGTATAAATAATTCTAATATCAATTTTCCTTTCCAGACCGGGCAATAATGCCGGCAAAACAAATGCCTTGACGACCATCGTAGCTTAGTCGGTACGGTAGAAATCGCAGCTGCCAAGGCTTACCCCGAAGGAACGAGAAAAAATCGAGAAAGAAATCGTTACTTTTTCTTTTCGTTTTCCAAACCGGAATTGTATTATCGCCGAATCTCGACGAGAGCAACAACGCGAACGGAAGTACACGGGCCGCGAGGAATATTTTTCGTTCTCTCGAGGCACGTTCGTCGTCACGATTGATATGGTTTTTCACGTGCCAGATAGGAAAGTAGTTCCGCATTCGGAACGAAGAACTTTGGTGGAAAAAAAAATTGCATTTAGCTTGGGGAAGGGAGGAAAAGGATTTTTTTCTTCCAGTGTTTCGACGTTGGAAAATTGCGAATGTGAGATTTTTCGAATGGGAGAAGAGAGGACACGATCGAACGTACATATTGTCGAAATAGTCACTTTCGCTCCGTTCGACATTTCCCTCGCCCCGTAATCCATTTTTACACGAGCGACGCGTGTGAATTATATTCGCGAGTACGCGACGCATAAAAAGTGTGGCCTTCCGGTTTCGTCGGTCTGTCCTCTCCCCTCGGAAATTCGCCAAGGAGAGATCGCTGTTCGTTGCATTTATGGGCTGTGACTATTAGGGGGACCAAGTCTGCTTAGTCGAAACGCGCGCGTCAACAGACCAATATAGCTAAGTTGTTGATCGCGACATTGCGAGCTTCTTTGTCGATTCATCATCAGCTGTGTCTAAAGAGGCAGATTTGTTTCATTGCGAACGAATAAATTGATTCTCACGTTGAAATCAATTATCGAATGCGACAAACTTCGCGTGAATTATTCTGAGTAATCGTTCACACGGATTCTGCGTTTCCACTGTAATTATAATTTATTTCGGCAAAATTCCACATTAGAAACATTGGCAGCCAAAAGTTTTGTCACCGAAAGTACTGAGAATCGATTTTTTTTCGGAACAATTGCGCGGTGGCTATGATTTTGTGACAGTGGATTTTGCCTCGATTTTAGTCACGCGTGACATTTGAAATGCCAAAAATAGGCGCGTTTTTATTGCTTCGCCTTCGAGCGTAACGAATCGGAAAAACAAATGCCGAGATCGTCGATTGATCTTTGGTTGAGAAATATTGACGAATAGCGAATATTTAAAGTCCATCATATGTACATGTAAAAAGATAATAATAGCGAATATTCAGGAGGCGGAAGATGGTTGCAAATTCCTCGTATACGCGAAAAACTACGACAATCGGACATTTTTTCATACGGCAACGTGTGCAGGATACGTAGCAAGGCACCGAAGCAAACACGTACTTGTCATTTTGCGAAAAGTTGCGCTGAAAATTTACGGCACAAGATTGCATTATTGGTACGCAACGAGATCTTCTTTTTTTTTCGTTTCGGTCAATTTTTTTTATCACGTTTGCGCTACAGAAATCACCGAAACATTTTTGGAGAAGAGTTTGGATAGTAAGGAGAACGAAGAAATGAAAAGGGATTTTCGTTGCGTTCCAACGATGCAAACTTCAACGCCACAAAAATGTTTACGCCGTTTTCTCGAGTTGATTAAATATGTTGCACATGTTGGCGTGAGATACCTCGCGCGTGTGAAAACGAGGAAGCGCAGAGGCGTTCGGCGCACTTTTGCGAGAACGAAACAAGTTTTAGTGTACAGTATTGTTAAAATAGATGTATATGTATATTTTTTTGTCCACGCTTGCCCAACTCGACAGCAAATCGTATATCGAGTCACGATGTGAAATATTTAAGTATTCATTAAATCACTTCGCGTACAAAGAGAAAATGTATGACGTGTACACATATATATATATATATATATATATATATATATATATATATATATATATATATATATATAGATATTTTTTTTAACGTGTTTGAAGGCTACGCAGTGAATCAATTGATACGGTGAAGCACACAACTTTTGTGGAGGAAATCGCGGTTCGAAAGAGAACCCCGGCATCGAGGAGGAAAGTCTAATTATCTCGTAATGAACGACTGGCTTCGTGAATAATTAGATTGAAGATTTTTAAGATATATCGTACACGTTGCGCGAAATCGTGTTCTCAAGTAGAACTATCGATACGAAAAAAAAAGCTATTGTAATATTTTGATAAAGAAAGAAATAAGAAGAAAACCGAATTGAAGTTGTTTGCGTATAACTATATTATTTATCATTTATACAGATATATATATATATATATTATATATTCAATATGTTGCATAGATTATTGATGTAATTAAGGAGAAGCGAGAAACGAAATGGCCTGAGTATAAATGTAATCATTAGCGACACCGATTGTTATACGAAAACGAGAGAATGCGATAAACAATTTGTGTGTAAATACGTGTATGAAAATACTACATATTATATATATATACGTATACACTGAATATTTCTTGTGCATTATTGCGAACGAAATCCTCGAGGCTGAATTATAGTCTAGAGGCCTAAACTTCATGGTATTGAAGTTTGCATCGTTGGAATGAAATTATTTTCGTATTGCTGAATTCTTTTGGCACACTTGGGCTACAGATGTCACGAAAATATTTTTGGAGATCCTTATCAGGGATCCGTAATCTAAAACTGCAAAAAATTGTTTAAACAGCGGAGAAGAATTAAAAAATAAAACGAACAGAATTTTCGTTGCGTCTCGACGATGGAAACTTTAGTACCATTAAACTTCGCACGTTTTTTCGGGCTTGATAAAGGAAAGAGCAAAAACTATTTTTTACTATCCATTTTTTTTTAGTCTTTATTGATGTTTCGAGGAGGTACGGAGAAATATTTTGCGCGAAAAAAATTAAAATTAAAGAGTTGCGGGCCGGTAAATATGACCGTGGAGAAAAAGGGTTGAGGCGGTTGACGTGGTTCCAAAGCTACCATTCTGAAACGGAAATGAAAGCAATTTTTGTTTTTACCTCTCCGTTGGCAGAGAGAATTCGACAAAATGGAAAAATTTTTTATCCTGAAAACTTGTACGCTGGGGTTTTTGAGGTTGCTGATTACGAATCCGACGAATTTATCCAAACCGAGCTGTTTTTTGCACTTTCGTCCGCCATATTGGATCCGCCATTAAACATTTTTGAATTTTGTGTTCAGATTCGTAATAAGCGACCTCGAAAGTCCCAGAGTACGAATTTTTATCTAAATCGGGTAAAATTTTCGATTTTGGTCCGCCATTCTAGCGCCGCCATTTTGAATTTTCAAATTTAAAGTTCAGTTTCGTAATAAGCGACCTCAAAAATCCCGGAGTACTAATTTTCATCTAAATCGAGTAAAGTCCGCCATATTGGCGCCGCCATTTTGAATTTCCAAATATTGAGTTGAAATTCGGTTTCAGCGAGCCCAAAAACCCCCGAGTGATGCTCCGATTTCAAATCAGAGCAAGTTAAATAGGGAAATAAAGGTTGACGCACTATTGCGTCAATGCCACACAGGGCACGGAATTATTTGACGCACCACTGCGTTCACCACAACGAAGGGGTTAATACGAATGTCATTGTGACAGGTGCCAAAGAGAAAAAAATTAATGGAGATTGTCTGAAAAAGAAGCTGGTAATTCTTTAGATAAGTCACTTTTCCGAAAATGTTTTTTTGCTATTTTCTCATTAATTGGGTTATAAATTGTGATATTCAGTCGAGGGAGGCTGAAATGTTTCATTAACCATTTTTTTACGAGCAAAAAACCGTTCGAAATAATTTCGAATTTTTCAAAAACGCAATCAAACCCAATATAGGCGGCTAAATATAAAAAAAATGCCCTACTTTATCACGTGTTTTCGCCAACTTCGAAACCCCCGTCACATTCTGGGGGGGGGGGGGGGGTGAATTTCAGCTTCCGCCGACTGAATATCATCCTTCGTAATCCAATAAATGAGAAAACAGGAAAAAAAATAATTTTAGGCTCATTTTTCAGAAAAGTAATTTATTTAAAGAAGTACCAAAAAGTTAATACTCGCTCTATTTTTTCAGTTAAACATTTTTTAATAGTCATAATAATAATCTTGCAATTGCCGGGATACAAACGACAGAGGGATATGTACTGTAGGTCCATACCAAATTTCAAGTCAATCGGTTGAACAAAAATCGAGTTTTTACGTCAGCCAGATTGAAGAAAATAGTTTCGAGAAAAACGCGTTTAAAGTTTTGAGCACAATATCAGAGGACCGCAACTATCTTGGTGGTATAATGGCATGTTATATTTGCGTCATATTAATTGGCTATTCCTGCCTCGTAAGGTGTGCCTTTCTCGACTTCGAACTGACGATTGAAGGTCGTGCTTCCCCTGCGAGCAGTTCTAGCTTCTTCAGAAGCTTCCGAAGTTCGTAGCTTCGCCCATTCGATCCTATTCTTGTCTCGTTTGTTCTAAATATTGCGAATTCCAATGTTCCCTTGTGAGGGCATAACCTATACTTACCTTAAAAAAGGACATAACCTATACTAACCTTAAAAAAGGACATAACCTATACTTACCTTAAAAAAGACATAACCTATACTTACCTCCAAAAAGGGCATAACCTATACGTACCTTATAAAAGGACATAACCTATACTTACCTTAAAAAATGCAAAAAAAGAACGATTTTTTCAAATTTCTACCTAGCCTGCCTTAAACATTGATTTTTCGCGCTACATTTTGTCAAGCTAAATTAGGTGATTCGTTTCAGCAATCACGCATTGTCATTGAACCAAACGTGGATCAGTTCAGTGATCAAGGCGTATCGCGATTAGTCACATGAAAACTTTCCCAATCTCTGAAATTTCGACGGAAAAAACTTTTGTCTTCCAACCGCAGTGAGATAAAAGTTGTTTTTAATTTACAAAACAATCATTCGAAAATTCTCGAGAAAGTGGCCAATTGTCGGGACGTTCGGGTCTGCAAGTAAATTGCGATCGTGGCGGAGATTTAATGCGCTAGGAAAATAGAGAGGAGAGACTCGTGCGCGCAAGTGAACGAGAGAGAGGGACTTTTGGCGCGCCACGACGTCTGCACTTCCGTGGAGCGAGCTGTACCATCCCCTCTCCTGTTTTACGAGAGTGCTCGAGCCAGTTGAGTCGCTCGGTAAACTCAGTGGCTCCTTGTGGGCTCCTCGTGAGCGACGCGTTTGTCGTTATTCGAGTCGGACGGAGAGACAGAGCATACCTCAGGTATATCTCGTCGCCGTGTATTTTTTTTTCTTTTTCTCTCTAGTCCGAAACGTCGCGACGCGATATTTGCGGGCTTCGCCGATTGGATCGATTTAAGGACGAAGACGCACGTGGTCGGTTTTCTCGTGAAGTTAACTCGTCGAAAATAGTGCTTCGAGAATAAAAACAGCAGTGTAAATTCGTCGATTTTCGTGTCAGTTGAGCTTTATATTCTTCTTGTGCATGTCCTTGTACGTCTGCTGCGTGTATATGTGTGCACACAGACACACAGATACATAACGAGACTCCGCATTGCTTCGGTGCATCCTGCAGTGCATATCAGCTGTTCTACTCCCACTCAAAAATGTTCGCCCTTTTCCGTCGTTCGCCCTTCCACTTCGAAAGGCCCCCTTCTCTCAAACCTCGTTACACGGATCAACGGCGGACTTTGCGCCCACTTTGCCGTAGGATTTCGCATTCCCGAAATCAGTGACCCGGAACAACACGGTTTTAATTAACGTTCCTACTTTCGTACGCTGTAAACCACAGGCTCTATTCGACTGGCAATATGACTCGTTCCACTTGGTCGAACGCATTTTTGGAAACGAAACTCTTAGACGAACGAGAGCGTATAGTTATGAGTTTTATGAATCGGGAGTGAGATTATCGATGGTACTGAAGTGTGCATCGTTGGAAAGCTACGATAATATATTTCTTTCGTATTCACGTATTTTTTTTATAACACATCAAGGCTACGAACTTCGCCGAAACATTTTTGAGAATCCTTAAAACTTATAACGAAAATGTTGCAAAACAAAAGATTTCAGAAAATAGGGAAAATCATGAATAACGCTCGGTGCGTTCCAACGATACAAACTTCAACATAATTATCGAATTGTCGTTTGTTCGACATTTATGGTTTATGATCGAATTTGTACTCGGAGGATTTCATAGTGAAGGATTTGGTAACTTTTTAAATGAGTGATTTTTCCGAAAAAAATGGGTTTGTTTGGGTTTGACCCAAAATAAGTTCGGTTGGGTTTAACCAAAAATAAGTTTGTTCGTGTTTAACCCAAAAAATGAGTTCGTTTCGGTTTAACCCTAATAATGAGTCTGTTTGGGATTAACCAAAAATAAGTTTGTTCGGGTTTAACCCAAACGAACTTATTTTTCGGTATTTTATTCCACTATTCCATTTAAATCCTTGGTAATTCGTTAGATAAGTGACTTTTCCGAAAAATGAGTTTGTTTGGGTTTAACCCAAGAATAAGCTTGTTTGGGTTTGACCCAAAACTGAGTTTGTTTGGGTTTAACCCAAAAAATGAATTTGTTTGGATTTAACCTAAAAAATGAGTTTGTTTCAGTTTAACCAAAAAAATGAGTTTATCTTGGGTTTGCTTGGGTTGAACCAAAAATAAGTTTGGGTTCAACCCAAAATCGAGTTTGTTTGGGTTTAAGCCAAACAAACTTATTATTAGAAGAAAAGTCACTTATCTAAAGAATTACCAAGGATTTAAATGGAATAGTGGAATAATGTACTCCGGGATAGTATCAAATAAAAGAGAATATAGTTTATAGTAGTTGAAAGAAAATGTGTATAGTTTTTAAAAAATTGCCCCTGATAGAGCATTCAATTGTTGCCATTTTTTTTTTCGTACATTTTTGTAGGCACTGGTAATGTATAATGCAGAGAAAATAGTCGAGAATGTCTGTACTGCCCGAGATACTAATTTTCTGTTTACTCTTAACCCCTCAATGAGGGTGGATACTGGACTACCAATTTTTTTCGGATGTTTTTAGGGTTTGTAGTTTCGTTTTTTCGTTTAGTTCAGTTTTTTAGTTTTTGTTTAGTTTAGTTTGGTTTTCAGGGCCTTTTAGGGTTTTTAGTTTATTTGGGCCAGATATAAATTGCTGGCCGAAAGCTTTCCAGCCCCCCTGATAAAAAAAACGAACAATCATTTCTATGTGAAGTTTCCTATATTTACAGTATGCAAATAACAAGAGTAAAGGACGGCTTTTGGCCAGCCGTGTGCCAGGGTCGAAATATACACGACAAAAAATTACAAAAAATAAAAACCAAAAAAAATCGTTTGCAAACGGAATGTGGTCTTGGAAATAAACGAAAGAGAGGAATAATTATAGTCCGAAGAAATTCAATTCTTTCTGCAGCAAGATTTCATATTTTCTCTTTATTCTGCTTCCAGAAAGAAAAACAATTTACTTTTGCTCGCCGTAGTTTTTCGTTTTGAAAAGTGAGGAAACTCAATAAAAAAGGACTGCTTTTTCATCGGTTAGAAATCTGTCGGATGCTCATCATCCAGAAAATTGCAATGATGTAATTTTACGGTTGAATTTACAGTTATTCGTCCGCCTATTTTGATATTGACTGTACACGAGTAGGAGGGCAATAAGATCAAGCGTGTGTTCTGAAAAAAAGCTGCAAATAACCCTTCTTTTTACTTCACCATTATTTCCACGGAAGTTCACGATTATCCGCGTCCATTCCGGATTCTTTATTCGCTTTTCGTTGCCATCTCGACACGTGCAAAATGTGACAAAGTTTGCAGCATCGAGACGCCTATTTTCGTACACGCTGACTAACGGGAAGAGACATCAGCTAGGACGTCAAGTGGACTGCGAAATATGCAGAACGTCATGTCGAAAAATCCACGAATCTAGAGAGTTTGCGATGCTCAATCAGGCATTTAATAGAAAAATGATTCGTATAATTAAATGAGGTTGAAGTTTGCATCGTTGGAATGCAATGAAAATTAACAGTTCCAAATTTCGATTTATTTTTTCGTACTTCGCCAACAAACATATTTCGTGATACTTATTCAGCGATCTACTATATAAATCTACAAAAGAAAGATATTTTGTAAGGAAAAATAAGGAAATTAAAACTGTAGTTTTAATTTGCTTAAGTAAACATTTACGTTGCTTTTAGTTTAATTTAATTTGCTTAAAGTTTAATTTAATTTGTTTTTTAATTTGCTCAAAGTTTTTTTTATTTTTAATTTGCTTGAAATTTAGTTTTTTTAAAGTGAAAATAAGGAAATTCAAACTGTGAAAAATAAAAAGAAGCAAATCAAAACTGTAGTTTTAATTTTCTTATTTTTACTTTTTACAGTTTTAATTTCCTTAATTTTACTTTTTACACTTTTAATTTCCTTATTTTTACTTTTTACAATTTTAATTGTCTTACTTTTACTTGTCACAGTTTTAATTTTCTTATTTTTACTTTTTCCAGTTTTAATTTCCTTATTTTTCCTTGCAAAAAATCTTTTGTTTTTATAAAAAAGAACTTTCATTGTATTCCAACGATGGAAACTTCGACACCGTATAATTAACTCGTAAATTTCTCGTAAAAACGAACGAGGGGTTTTTTCCAATGATAAAACCGCATTTCGACAAATTGAGGCGGGATTCTACTTTGAAACCATGAAAAAAACGCTATTTTCGTGAATTTTTTCTGAGAATACTATTAAAGATATCGATATGGGGTTTAAACTGTTCAATAAATACACTCTTTAAGTACATAAAAAAAAAAATTTTAATGTATTTTATTCATTTTTTGTACACGTAAAATATGTTTAAAGCCAACGCCTCGAAAAGCAGGTACCGTTGCCGTGGTCGTGAAATCTTCCCGACGGATGGTCTGAAACAAAAAAATCAAATAGTTTCATGTTCAGTATGTCTTCAGGAACCGACCTAACTAGAATATTTTATATACGTGCAAAATTAACAAAATGGCGGCTAAAATACGAAAAAAAAATGCGTTTTTTTGGGTCTTTTTTTGCAATAAAAAAATAGTTCTAATCAAAATTTTAAGTTGATTGTAGTTAGGTCGGTTGGTACACACATATAGAATATGTGTTCCAAATTTCATAAGGATCGGTTCAGTACTTTTTGAGTTATCACGACCACGGTACTTGAAAATGTCGTTTCGAGAAAAACGCGTTTAAAGTTTTGGTGAGTGATAAATCGTAAAAAAAATTATCTTACCCTCATTCAGCGATGCCTGGGCCATATAATATGCCTTCGACGTGTTCCAGGTGGGTGTTTTCATTCAATTTAGCCTTTTCAAAGTTTCAAAGTAGAATCCCACCTTAAAGCTGACTTTTTGATGCAAGTGCATAATCTTGACCTTCGATGAATTTCGGCTCGATCTTGGGCGCTCTTTGGCAACGTCTCTCAGAAGTCCAACCAGGTGCAGTCTTCGCTCTAGAGTGCAACAAACCGTCACTATTACGGCGTCACTTGGAGTCGTATATCGCCCAGAAGCGCGCGAGTGTACGCGTATATAACGTCTAGAGATTTATTTAGTCACAGAAATCTCGTGACGTGCTCGCCTCGCTTATTTTCTCGAGCTCGACGCACATGTGTGCTCAGCGTAGGTATTTCCTAGCGGAACACAAGCAGTCAGCTGATCACGGTTCACAATCAACCCGCCTCTATTCCCGATCATTCTTATCGAACCATCGGAGTGGGCGTAACAATGCATTTGTTTTATGACACTGAAATTTGCAACGTTGGAGTGTCCGTTTTTTTTTGTTTGGCACATTCGCGGCTCCAAAATCACTCAAACTTTTTTTTAAGATCCTTATTGGAGATCTTCAGTCAAAATTATTTGATTTTTCGTTGATTTTATTGAATTAAATATAATTACTGTTATATTTAATTCAATAATTATATGATCATTATATTTAATTATAGTTACATTTAATTCGGAGGATTAAAGCGAATTTTAATGGGAACATTTGGTTTTTACATTTTAATTGGAACATTGGAACATTTTTATATTGCCAATCATAAATCTAATTTGACTAAATCAAATTTATCTCTTATCGACCGTTTCAATTGATAAAATGGACAAGCATGAGTTTGAGATTCAAAAATATTTCGAAAGCAACGCCTCGACAAAATATTTCTCAGCGCTAGAAAATATAAGCTTCCACGAGTCTAGCCCTGACTCGATCCTTGAGGCTTGTTGGCACAAAACATTCGATATACACGACGCGACAACGACGAGTGATTGGCTTCGATAACAATAACTCTTGACGTTTGTTCAGCAAGACACAGACTGCGTGACTTTAGTTTCTTTTCAGCACAGAAGTGTCTTCCATATTTTTAAGAAAGTCGCAACGTTAGCCCCAAACCAAGGTTAAATTGGAAAAAAATATATTCCATCGTCTAGACTTTACTGAGAATTGACGAATTTTTTAAAATTTTTCCACCGAGAAACATCAGCGATACAAAATAGGTTGACGTACGTGACTTTTTGTCTGTTTAGAAGATTTAAAGATTTAGAAAAAATACCATCTTGCCCATCGTAAACTATATTTGTTCTGCTTCTAGAAAGTTATTTTATAGACAGTTATAAAGCTGTCTCTCTATAAAAATAAAAAGAGAAACTTATTTTGAGCTACGAATAAAGAAGTTCGCATCGTTGGAATGCAACGATTTTTCTTCTTTTCGTATTTCTCAATTTTTTGGCACCATTAGGCTATAAACTACACTCAAATATTTTTAAAGAACCTTATTAAGGGTTCGTAACCTAAACTATTGACTGCTTACTTAAAAGTTGTTTAAGTAGTCAAAAATTGTTGACTGCTTGAACAACTTTAATCGTGAACTGAAGTTGACTAATATTCAATATTGAACCATCAAGGTTTGATGAAAGATTTAAAAAAAATTTTAATTTCATTCTCAGTTGTATAAAACATTCGCTGACGCACTTTTTTTATACAAACCATCGACAATCATATACTTTTTCAACTTGATAGTAACGCAAAAGTTTTTCTTACTTACGCGATAAAAATGTAAAAATGCATAATTTTGCCCTTTAATTATACTTTATGAAAAATTAGCATCGACGGAATAAATCCATACCTCGCATGCGTTTTTTTGAAGACCGCTCCAACCTGCTTAAGCTTGGCGAAAAACTCGAGGCGTTCGTAGAGAAAAACATTTCTGTCCTTCTTACACACGAGTTCACTATATTTCGTTACGTGCACTTTTTAACTCACCGCACGTTCTCGTATCCTATATCTTTTATCTTTCGTTTCATTTTATTTTTTTTCGTCTCGAACAAATGCGTGATCGCTCATAGCCAGGCTACAAAGCGTTTCATTCAAATGGCCGCCGTCCACAAGGTCTCGATCTTTATGCAAGAGTTTTTCAATGAACGCGTAATTGTCTCGCTCTGTCGTTGAGTCTTGTTTCGCGTGTTTCTTATCAGTTCCTCATGCAAAATTCTCCTCAAAATGTTCCGTAGAAGTGAAATCCAAGTTTGAGTGTCGATTTTGTTAACCTTTGCCCCGATGTTACGTTAAGCTCTGACTTGTTGAGTCGTCGAGTTTATTCATTTATCGTAGCTCCAATTTAATTATATTTATAATAAATCGACCAGTGCTCCAATTATGAAAAAATTGATATTACGAGGATAATAAATAACTCCTATCGAATACGAAGAAAAAAGGTTAATGAAGGAAAACACGGCTGCTTAAAAAATATTTTGTGACACAAATATACTCGCGTTGAGCCTGAGCATTTCTGATATTTTCGATAAATTCAATCGTGATTACTTAAAGGTTTGGCTACTGCGATGTCCCGAAAAATAGAGTCATAAAAAAAAATCTGAAGATTGACATTTTTTTTGCATATTTATTTGTATGTATATTAAGAAAATTGTGTACCAAAGTTGATAAAAAAAAAGGTTAATAATTATAGAAGTTATGAACAATGTCCTGAAGGACCTTTGAACGTGAGGGGCTCATGGTATTACAGTTTGCATCGTTGGAATAAAACAACATTTTTTTTCGTATTGTTCAATTTTTTGGCATCTTTAGACAATGAATAGCACTGAAATACTCTTAAATGTCCTTATTAAGGATCTATATAACCTAAGACTGCAAAAGAAGAGTTCAGATGGTAATAAAAATGAAAAGATAAGGGGGGATTCGTTGCACTCCAACGATGCACACCATGAGGCATCACCGGTGTACTTGATTTTGGCTCATAATTTTTTTTAAACCATATAACGGTCAAAACTTTTAATAGAGCATGCCCTAAGTCTGAAAAAGAATGATGTTAAAGTTTGCATCGTCGGAACGCAACAACGATCAATTTTTTTCCATTGTTTGAATCATTTTTCAATGCGAAAATCCCCAGACGTATTTACGAATTCGTATCAAAGATTTGCAATCTCAATTTTCCAAAAAAGAAGTCTTTGGATAAGCATGAAAGCAAAGAAATGAAAAATGAACAAAAAATCGTTGCATCCCACCAACACAAACTTCAACGCCATAAAAAAGGTGAAGAAAACTTGGCTTTTAGAAAAACCAAAAAATCGACAAATTTCGTCCTCGCCTAGAAGTATCGTCCCTTTAAAGGCCGTGGGTATTCTGCAACACTGTGAAACTGAACCGAAGCGACAGTGCATAGGATACTTTTCACTTTACAGTATTCCAGCAACGATGACGTGCTTGTTCAGCAATTAGTCACCGTAACAGCCCGAAGCATTCATAATAGATCAAACATGATACATTTGCGTGCGAGTGAGTCTGACGTGCCTCATCGGCAGTTATCCCACTCCGTCCTTTTTTCGACGGAGGAGAAGACCAGAAAACACTTTTTGCCTCAGCCCTCGCGCCAACCGCGCGATGAACACTTTTTTCATAGCCTTCTATTCGGTTTCTTGAGATCTGGATAGCGGAACACCACTCTAGCGACAGAAAATAAGGCCTAACTTTGACAATTTATTTTACGAGTATGAAAAAAGGAATAGGATTTCTTTTGAGAGGGTTCATTCAACACATATTAAAGTATGCGAAAAATGTATTATAATTTTCATACAAAATGGGAGCGACAGAGCCCATCTTGAGAAACGTATTTTTTACAAATAGTTTCACGGGAGGACGGTTTTCTCGTAAAGTATAAGTCTTGGAATAAAAACCAAGAAAAATTATAATCTGTGTATCATTAGCTATGGAACTACGCAGGGATTTCGTAAAATCAAGTTTTGAAAAAAAATGCCGCTCTTTGAAAGAAATAAATCGATTTTTTGCCGAAAAAATAAGCGATAAATTGTTTATGAAAAGAAACAGTTACATTTAATCAAAAAACGGCTACGTACTCCCATTGAGAATGTAATTGTGAAGCTACTATAAAAATTTCAAATCGATCCATGCTAAGGTGTTCGAGTAATCCGTCCACCCAATTTGAAAAAAGTGGTTTCGAGAAAAATGCGTTTAAAGTTGTACGAGCACTGAAATCCTTGAAATTTTTGTTTACCTTTAATCTGCAATGCCTGCACCATACTTTTGTCCAATTGCATATTGTTTTGACGACCCCAAGGTATTTTTAAGCAAAAAAAAACGATTCCCCCAAAATCCTAGAGTGGTGTTATGCCTTAAGGCCTTAGGCTACAGTAACGGGTATAAAATCATGTGCGAATTCAACAATTCTTATTCGTATGAAAAAGTGATTCACTCATAAAATTAATTACACATCTACTTAGTATGAATATCGAGCTGATAGAAAATATATATCGTATATATTTTTTTTCGATGTAGAAAATCTCCGACTACTCGAAACTTCTCGAAACAGCTTTTTTCCAATTGGCGTGACAAATAACTTCGAAACAAAAGACTTGATCGAAAACTTTTCATTTTATGAGCAGTTTATGAGCAGTTATAACGAAATTTTTCACTGAAAATTCATTCCTTAAGTTCAAATACCTACAACGTTTGAATAAAGCAATATTTTTTTAAAACTGAAAATTTTTTTTTTTTAATAAATTTAAATTTAAAAATTTTAAATTTTAATAAATAAAATTTAAAAATTTTTTTTAAAATTAAAATTACAAAAAAAAAATCATTCAAAAATTTTTTTAAATTAAAAAAAAACGTACTTCGATTATCCGTCGACGAAATACAATTCGAACGAAAGACAGCAGGAATGCAGAATAGTATCGATGGACAAAACTAGGGCTTTTATTTATATTGAACTTTTTGTACCGTAGTTAGACTTTACGAAACGATCGATCACCTCGTTTTGTACTTCGGTTGACCTTTGCCTCGATATAGATGTGCATGCGGCTGTCCGGATCCATATACGGCTCACTCCGTAGTACACCAAGTGTGTGCAGCCAGGATGGATTTCCGTGCAGCCTTTTGTTTCAAGGCAACGACCACGAGTCTCGCGCCGTGTCGTGCCAGACATGCAACAGTCGCACACATGTTCCCACACTCACTTTACATCACGCTGCGCGTAAATTTCCTTTCCAACGTTTGTGACGTAATTCCTCGTGAAATTTCCAGGAAATGTTTTTTTACCCCCTTCCTCACTCTGCAATAATCTTTGTGTCAATCGTGTGGAGCTTCGTAGCGAAGGATGGTATCGAAGTTAGCATCGTTGGAACGCAATGAAAATGTTTTTCTTATCGCCTTGCTCAATTTTTTTAGCACACTTGGGCTACTAAAATCATCGAAATATATTTAAAGATCCCTTTTAGCTATCCGTACCTTAAGCCTGCGGAAGAAGAGATAGTAAATAGAATGAAGAAACGAAAAAATAAAAAAATTAATGAAAAACATTTTCGCTGCAATCCAACGATGCAAACTTTAAGGGTAATCAGCGTGTAACGGGTCGAAAAATAGATGAAGTTCGCGATTTTTCTTCAATGGTTAAAATACACTGATCAGTGTGATTTTTTCATGTAAAATCAAAGCACTCATGAAGAACAGAAAATTAATTATTAAACGTTGAACAAAATTTTTTTTTATAAAAAAAAATGAAGATTGAAAAAAGCGTCCATAGCAAGATAAAGAATAGCGTGAAAAATGTTGTGTTAAAATTTGAGACGGATGGCTTGACAACTCTTCCTTTGAGAGTCTACACCGTTTTGAAAAGCGACATTTCGAGAAAAAACCCATTTAAAAATTCGAGTATGGAATTTTCATATAAATGGTCTAATTACGATCAATGGGCGATGCCCGTTTATAACCATCCATATTTATAACCGAGATTTTTCGTTCAGTAACACTCATACGCAGAATGTGAACCAAGAAAAAGTGAGGAATGTTGAAAATTTATGAAATGGTACGATTTGAAACAAAAAGATTGAATTTTCCGAAAATGAATGTCTACATTGTGCAATAAAAAATACTTTTTATTTTCTATTTTTAAGATCATTCGGGTCATTTTTTAGACAATAAGGTTAGAAATATTTACACCAAATTTCATCAGAATCGGTCGATTAGTTTTTTAGCTATACGTCACGCCAGTTTTGAAAATGCAGTTTAGAAGACCGTACCATGTTTAAATATTAACCAAAAAAACCACGTAACAGCCAAAAGTAGTAATAAAACATACCCTAAGTCTAAAAAATGGTGAGATCTTTCCTTAAAAGAAACATCATGAAATTTAGCCAATTTTTTCCTCGCCTAAAGCTACACCCCCCTTAAGTAACGTTCCTCATCAGCCAAACATCTAGCCTCAATATGGCAACAAAAAATTGGGCAATACGAGAAAGTAACAATTTCGTTGTATTGCAACGATGCAAACTTCAATTCCCCATCTATATCCATTTTCCATCGCAGGGTCTCGCCATCTCCATTAAGTTCCGTTATTCTTTCGTATAACTGCTATGGAACGTTTCTAATATCAGTGATTGATGGCTTTTTCTTAAGGCCTAAGGCCACAGTAACGGGTATAAAATCATGTGCGAATTTAACAATTTTCTTTTCGTATGAAAAAGTGATTCATTCATAAAATTAATTACACATCTTGTTAGTATGAATATTAAGCTGTTAGAATTTTTTTTTTTCAATTTACAAAAAGGCCAACTACTAATATTTTCTTTTGTTATCTTTTTCTTTAAGCGCTCCGCGTCGTGACATTTAGCATCCACAATTTTTTACCTAGAACAAAAAACAAAAATTCTCGTCGATCTACATTAGGATATCTCGAGAAGTTACGTAAGGAATTTAAAAAATATTGTTTTATTCGAAAAGTTGTAGGTATTTGAACTTAAGAAATTAATTTTCAGTGAAAATTTCGTTACAACTGCTCGTAAAATGAAAAGTTTTCGATTAATCAGAAATTCTTTTAAATTTGAAGTAAATCGATTGTAAACTGTTGAAGTTATTTGTCACGCTAATTGTGAAAAAGCTGTTTCGCGAAGTTTCGAGCAGTCGGCCATTTAATACATCGAAAAAAAATATATATATTTTCCAACAGCTCAATATTCATACTGTACAGATGTGTAATTAATTTTATGAGTGAATCACTTTTTCATACGAAGAAAAATTGTTAAATTCGCACATGCGTTGTTATACCCGTTACTGTGGCCTAAGGCTTTAATCGCAATTTCCGATCGACTTCCGTTCTAAACGTACTGCTTTACAAATATCCGATTCAGCTGAACGTCATCTATATAAAATTAGAAGCAATCAGAGCGGTCGTTTGCCTAATGACACAACGAATGACATCGTTAAGGATGTTGAGCCCCTATGAAACATGTTAATGTTAATTGTTCAATAAATAGCTTCTTAATCGTCATGAAATTTTTACATGACCTCCTGAATACTTCATGTAAAAACATACCAAATTTTCAGCATTCTATCATCATTACTTCAACCTCCTTAAGGGTTGAAATAAAAAATGATAAGAAAATTCGGAAGATTTGGTATGTTTTTGTATGAAGTATTTAAGAGGTCGTGTCAAAATTTCACGACGATTAGGAAGCTCGTTATTAAAAAATTAACATTTTGTTAAGAACAATTCTTAAAAGAAATTAAAAAAAAATTATCAATAAACTTCGTTTTGTTTCCGTTGCTTTCAGTATATTATAGACATTATAAAATTGAGAGGTCAAAAAAAAAACTTATTGCAAAGTTACATCAGTTTCCATAAAACAACATTTAATTTGTGAATGTTAATTGTTCAATAACGAATTTCCTAATTGTCGTGAAATTTTTACACGACCTCTGAAATACTTCATACAAAAACATACCAAATTTTCAGAATTTTATCATCATTTGCGATTTGGGATTCAACATCCTTAAGCCCCCCCGAGTCGAAATTTAGACCCTCCTTTGAATGCTCGAGAACCTATTTCCTTTGTAACGCACAGACCGCCGCCCTCCTTTGACTCCCCTTGAACCTATATGGAGAAATTTGCACCGTTAGCGACCCTCCTTTAGCCCTACTGAACCTTCTATTCAACCTCCTGAGCCTCCTTTAGGCCTATGGGCTCGGCTTGCGTGAACCTACACAACCTCGTTTTAGCCTAAAGTCCTATCTGTACCCTACAGAACCTCCTTTGAATCCAAAGCACAAGGAAAATGAAAGATTGGATCCAAAGGAGGTTCTGTAGGGTCAAGCTATATCTGAAAAATTAATTATATGTGTGAATTAAAAATATGATGTTTGATTATTTATTATAAGATTGATTTATTAATTCGAAACATATACATACATTGTCACAACTATAAATTATTTCGTGTAACTTAAAAAACGTTATATTAAACCTACTCAAGTTCCATAGAATTTATAGGGTATCCGATGTACGATTGATTGTCGATAGAAATGAAGACGCATATTGATTGTAAGGTCGCTACAGGTATAAATAACTTGTCCTCAGTTCTATGGCACTTGTTTCATTATTATAAATAAATGATATATAGTTTATCTGAAAATATTTTTTAATTATAATTATCCCTTCTTTGGAATATCGGTGAACTGCGGATGGGAGAGAAGGGGGGGGAGCGGAGGGCAGCATATTGAAATAGGCTTAAAGGAGGGTTAGTAGGGTCAGAAGAGGTTTAAAGGAGGGCTAGGAGGCTCTGCGAGCCACCGGTGAAAGGAGTCAAAGGAGAGTTAGTAGGGCGAAAGGAGGTTTAAAAGAGGGTCTGTAGGTTTGCGTAAGCATTAAATCAGGCTCACTAGGGTTTAAAGGAGGTTCAGATGAACCTACTAAACCTCCTTTGAGTGAAAAAGTCCAATTTCTGCCACTTTTGGAGGTTCAGTAGGTTCTGATATACATGTTTTTGAGATTTCCATTTGAACCTCTTGAACCTCCATTGAATGACAAATTGGGATCGAAAGGAGGTTTAAAGGAGGGTCTAAATTTCGACTCGGGCCGTTGTTTGTTCGTGGAGAAAAAAAATCATAAAACCGCCCATTAGAGCGGCAACGTTTATTTTTACATTGTCGGAAGCTTCACTGTCTCAACGTCGTTGGAAAATTGTGCACGCAGTGGACAGAGTAACGCGAGCTGATAAGCAAGATCCGGAATTCGCGAGACTCCGAGCAAACGCGAAGACACCGTGAGACTCGAACCGGAGACGAGAGTCCCGAGTGCTCCAATGGCGTGTAACGTTGCCACGGTAAACGGTGACTACGCTAACTCACAAGCGAACCTCCAAGCCTGAATGATAAACGAGTATTGGTGTGGCGTAGTGGCACGTTGCCTTCTCCATGCGGTGTGTAGTAACGCAGGAAGGAAATCGTCGAGTTTCATCGGGTTAATCGAATGGAAGACGTTGCTTAAGTCCTGACGTAATTTAACGCTTAAGTCGATAACGTCAAGCACGAAAACGAGGTCAAAGTGATAAGTTCGTTTTTTTTTGTACTTCGTTCAGCAAGAAACACAAATCGAGATCGATGCCTGCGGATTATCGATTTACACATAATTCTACACAGCGTGCGTGTAAACGAGTTCGACCGATCAGCGTTCCATCAGCGTTGGCTTCGTTCTAATTGCCATAAACGACAACCTTGCGCAACCGGCGTGGAAATTATTTGGCCAGGTTCGAACCGAGAAAGATTCGTGGCCTAGTTATTGGCGTGAGTTTGCTAACGAAGGATAATTCACACGCTGACCCGGACGGTAGTTAGCTCCGTTGAATCGGTCGAAAAAGTAGGCGGGTATGGGCTCAACGATCCGAGGAGAGATCTAAAGCTTGGAAGACCAAGAACGTGCGCATGATTCAAAATATGACGATTCGTCCATTCTGCAAGACTCGCAAATCAGTGCAAAACTTTCGGTTTTTTTCTCCAAGTTATTCAACCACCAAACGTCCGAGAGTTCGCGTCATCAAACTAGGCTGACTGAACGATGCAGCCACAACGATCGACGATCGTAGAAGGCAGGCCAAAAACGTCAAAACCATAACGCAACGAGTATTCGTCCAATTGCGATAATAAATAAAGATGCTTCGAGTGATTAAGGCGGAACAATCGTTTGGGTCGATGATAAATCGATGAGACAATTCAGCGAGTATAATAGCATCGATTGGCAATATTGCACGCGGCGAGTCACCGAGTGGCGTAATCGCGTGGTCACTCAACGAGATAATCCCTCAGTGGTGGAAAAAACGAGCGTGTATAATTGCGCGAATTCGAAACGAGGAATACACGCTAGTTGACCTCGATCCTTCATTTCTTGCGGTGCGGCAAAAATACGTATCGTTTTTCGAGGTCACGCCAGCATCTTCCACACGAATGTGCAACTTGATGCATCCCTCGCGAGGATACGAGGTTTTCCGGAAGAATTCATGAACGTCGACAATGAGGGACGAACGAAGTTGCGGTGCCTAGCTTTTTTATTGATGCGTGCAGGGGGAAATACATCGTTCCATGAGGAAGAACCGGTTTTCAGCGGGTGTCAATTCGCGCCTCTTGACGACTCGAGTCAATGGTCACGGGATGTTCGGGGATGTGAAAAAAGGTGGTTGGTAGGAACTTATCTCGGGTACACGTGAAAAGGGAGAAAAAACATGACCGTCACGTACACCGCCGAAGTAGCCACGTGCCGAGGTCTTGGATGCTTCCTCAAACTTCTTCTGAGGTGAGAACAACGAAAAAAATACCTTGCCCATAGTCGGGATTATTGCGAGCGCTGTAACTTTTGAAAAATTTCAAGGCTACGTTCAATACGTCATTCTAGGAATATTTATATGTGTAAATCCTTTAATCATTAGGTACGTAATACCGAACGAGTCTCCTTTGGAGAACTTTGAGAATGTCACGCGTGCGTGCATTTTTCAAGTGTTACGTGCGATTGTTATTCACAGGCCAATGGCGCAATGGAATTCTCGAAGTTGTTCAGTGATCATGTGTAGGGATGCTTCGAGTATTGCGTATATTGTGTCTAGTCAATGCGAGTCAATCGTGTCATTAAAATTAAACGATTTTATCGTAAGATTTTATTTTGTCGATTATGGAAATGTGGCTTAGAGAGAATTTTATTTATTTTTTCGTATGGAAAAGTAATAATTTAATGCTGTGAATTTTTATCTTCGAAAATACAAGTCTCAGTGTGAAGAACGAAAATTTTTTCATATTCGAAGGAAGAATTCGTAGAATGCAATTTAGGAAAAATGCATGTACAAATAATTAGAATTAAATAATGCATATTTATATTGAGGAGGTTGGAGCGGTATTCACAATCCAGGATTATATATATATGAGGTATTCCAAGTGTTTTCTAGCTGCCTAAAAGCCTGACCTTCTTCAATCTTTTTCAATGTTGGTGATGTTTTGTATTATATATTTTGAGTACGTGGCGCTTTTTTTAGATTTTTATCGGCTCGCTAGCTCGGCTAACTCGGAGGTAAGATTTTACACGTGATGAAATTTCGTAGTGATCTTCTCGTCGTACGAAAAAGTGTCCTGTACACAAAAGATGCGTTTTTCTATGAACTATTTTTTTTTTTAATTTCATAATTTTTTACGTACTAAAACACTAAAAAAAGAAAAATCTTTGATTTTCTAATTTTTTAACTCTACGTTGATCCTGCTGAAATTTACACTGAATTTTCTTTTATTAGTGTGAAACAACATGTGTCAGTTTCATTCTGGGCTCGGCTTGCGTTCAGTCAATACCGTCGTTTTAATTTTAATGGGAAATTGTTTTTGTTGAATAACTCGGTGATTTACCATTTTTAAGCAAAAATGGTAATGACTAAACTTGTTGGAAATCGAGTGCTCTACAACTTTGGTAATTACTGTTTTTCCTCCACCATCGATATTTTACGAATTAAACCTGAAAAAAGCGGCTATCGCATTATCTCGTTCATTTTTTACTTTAGGGCATAAACGAACATAAACCAACTTGTAGTAAACGAAATTCTCGACAATTTTGGTGTGCACCTTGTTTTCCCTAAAATCAATATTTAAGGTCGTACGCCAACGGTAAAAAAACGAGAAGCGTGAAAATGTTATTTCGCGAACCATTCGCTCTTTTCTTTTACCGTTGGCGTACGACCTTAAATATTGATTCTAGGAAAAAAGGTAGAAACAAAAAATATCCGAATTTTCATTCTCTACAAGTTTGTTCATGTTAGTTTATGCCCCGAAGTTAAAAATAATGAGATAATGCAATAGCCGCTTTTTTCAGGTTGAATTCGAAAAATATCGACGATGCAGAAGAAATTGTAATGACCAAAGTTGTAAAGCACTAGATTTCCTACAAGTTTAGTTATTGTCATTTTTACTTAAAAACTGTAAATCGCCGAGTTATTCAACCAAAACAATTTCCCAATAAATTTAAGACGACGATATTAACTGAACGTAAGCCCAGCCCAGAATGAAACTTACACATGTTGTTTTACACTAATAAAAGAAAATTCAGTGCAAACTTCAGCAGGATCAACCTAGTCATTGGGGTTGAAAAATTAAAAAATTAAAGACTTTTCTGTTTTCTGAGAGATGTAGTACTTGGAAAATTTTGAATTTTTTTTCTCATAATAGTTCATAGAAGAACGCATATTTTTTGTAGAGGTCATTTTTTCGTACGACGAGAAGATCACTACGATAGGATCATTTGAAATGTTGTCATGTGTAAAATCTTATCCCCGAGTTAGCCGAGTTAGCAAGCCGATAAAAATCTGAAAAAAATGCCACGTACTCAAAATTTATGATACAAAAACATCGCCAACTTTGAAAAAGGTTGAAGAAGGTTAGGCTTTTAGGCCGTTCGAATACACTTGGAATACCTTATATATGTTATGTTACTGTCTAGCCTATACTGAGTCTTTACGAATTAAAAAAAAACCACCACGAGGAAACAGAGATAAAAAAATAGTTTACGTGCTGTTAGATAAGGAAGACAGTCACGCTTTTTTTGGCTATATAACACCAAGATAAACCGTTCCCTACGACGGATTAACGCAAACTAGAACTTTGTAAACATTTAGGGAAAACGCCCATCGGCCCCATGGTAAACTATATATATTCAATATTAAACCATCAAAATATTTGATGAAAGATTACGAATCTTGGCTGGCGAATGAAAAGTAGCGTTGCCAACCTCAATATCCGCGAAATTGCCGTATTTCGGCAACACTCAATATTAATTAATGGTAATAAGAAATGATATCGTGACATTAATATAAATAGGTATAATTATAATTGACTCAAAAATTCTTCTGAGTTGTATAAAACATTGCTGACTTTTCCTTTTACTTACATCTCATTTACTATATATTCTTATTTACGCAATAAAAATATAAAAACGCATAATTTTGCCCGTCACTGATAAATTTTATGAAAAGTCTATGGAATAAAGGCTTGTATCAATTTTTTCGAGGTTCGTTGAAAAAAAATCATAAACCGTCGTTTGACTCAGCTAGATCGCTCCGACCTCCTTAAAATTAATTAATGGCAATAATAAATAATCTCGTGGCACAAATCCAAATAGGCATAGATATAAATTACCCAAAACTTGTTTCTGAGTTGTATAAATCTGACTGACGCAGTTTTTTTTTCATAATAATCATCGATAATATTATGGTAGACTTTTTCAAGATGGTAGTAGAACATAAGTTTTTCTTTTTCGCGTACTACAAATATAAAAATGCACAATTTTGCCCTTTAATTATACATTTTATGAAAAAGTAGCATCTACAGAATAAATCTATACTTCGCGAGCATTTTTTTTAAGGTTTATTGAAAAAGAAAATCATAAAGCGTCATTTGACTCAACTGGACCATTCCGACCTCCTACTAGAATATTTTTGTTTTCGAATTCGATTCGATTCGACCCAGGAATAGGATTTCGTAATCCTACATTCTTCTTATCAACAATTCTGGTCGGCGTCAATTGGCCTTATCTAATTCCAACACTTATCTGGGCTTTAAATTCGTGGTTGACGGAAACGTTTTTTAAAATTGTACTGCTGTCGTTGAACATATCCAACGTTCTTGACAATTTTGTGAACTTCCGAAAAACTGCAATTAAAAATCGTTTTGTTCAATAAACCACGAGCCAATCCACCAATATCGTTTCCTTTTTGCGCTATCACAAGTTTCTCTTAAAAATCACGTATCTCAAATTCACGACTAAACGATCGATTTAAAGTGCCAACTCGGCGGTAAACACTTGCAACGCACTGGTGCTCACAGGGTTGATGGAAAAATCCATGAATGATAGAACGCGCAGTACAATCATATATTGTAGTCGTACCGCAAGTGAGTCCAACTTTTTCCGGGTAAATGACAATTAGTGGAACAGAGAGAAGACGAGGTTGAGCTCATAGCTCAAACAGTCGATTCGCGTTGCAGATAAGATAACCGTAAAACGATTAAGGCCTTAGGCCACAGTAACGGGTATAATATCACGTGCGAATTTAACATTTTTTTTCGTATGAAAAAGTGATTCACTCGAAAAATTAATTACACCTCTATTTAGTATGAATATCAAGTTGTTGGAAAAAAAATCTATTTTTTTTTTCGATATACAAAATGGCCGACTGCTCGAAACTTCTCGAAACAGCTTTTTTCCAATTGGCGTGACAAATAACTTCAACAATTTTCACTCGATTTACTTCAAACTTAAAAGTTATGTTCGTAATTGCATTTAGCAGAGAAGTACGTATGGAATTTCTGATTAATCGAAACATTTTTATTTTATGAGCAGTTATAACGAAATTTTTTATTGAAGATTCATTTCTTAGGTTAAAATACCTACAACTTTTGAATAAAACAATATTTTCTAAATTCCTTACGTACTTCTCTAGGTATTCTAATGTAGATTGACGAGAATTTTTTTTTTCTAGGTAAAAAATTGTGCTTGCTAAATGTCACGTCGCAGAGCGCCTAAAAAAAAACAAAAGAAAATCTTCGTAGCCGGCCATTTTGTACATCGAAAAAAAATATATATATATATTTTCTAACAGCTTGATATTCATACTAAATAGATGTGTAATTAATTTTATGAGTGAATCACTTTGTTATACGAGAAAAAATTGTTAAATTCGCACATGATTTTATACCGTGGCCCTAAGGCCTCAAACACATTCTCGTTACAACAAAAAATGTATATACAAAAATGTAGAATATCGAAGATTGTGCATTTTTTAAATAAAACTGAATTTCTTTTAATATTTGTTACTTTTCGGAATTCTTCACACTCGAAACTTTCGTCAATTTCTTTCCATTTCCGAATTTTGCAATTTCATGATATTCAAGTTTGCATCGTTGGAACGCAACGAAAGTTGACCGGACCGAAGCTTTTTTTGGAAAATTTGTGCTACAAAAATTACTCAATCATTTTTTAAGGATTTTCATTTTTTTTAATCTACAGTCTAGGTTTGCAGAATAAGAATTCGGAGGATAAAAAAATTGAAGGAATAAATTTAAATTTATATGAAAACGTATTTAGTGAATAAATGAATGTAGTATAATAAATTTAGTGAAAACGAATTTTCGTTGCATCTTAACGACGCAGACTTCAACGTCATGGAATTTCTCGGTTTTCGTAGTACATCTCTTTGATATTCCTCATCTATTTCCATTTTAATTCGAGCCACAGTACAGCCCGAATGATAACATTTGACTTATTTGTTTAAAGATGGCGGGCCAGTGTGTACAAACTAGTGTGGTTAGATCTGGCACTTTTCCTCTTCATTTATTACTGCCTGGCGAGTCTGTATCGTTTTGTTTTGGACGCGGAACAGAAGAAGACGTTCGAGCATGTGGTCGTCTATTGCAAAGAGTACAGCGACCTAATACCGCTCTCGTTCGTCCTTGGTTTTTACGTCAGTATAGTGATGACCAGATGGTGGAATCAGTACATGGCGATACCGTGGCCGGATTCGATAGCGGTTTTCGTATCAGCAACGATTCATGGAAACGACGAACGAGGCAGGCTCATGAGACGTACGATCGTGAGGTACACAGCACGAATAATAAATATGTAATTCATGACGTTCAGTTAAGGAGGTACGATCATAACTACGAATCCAACTTTCGGATTTGACATTTTTATATGATTTTGACGATTACTTTATGCGCCTATTGCCAAAATTTGAGCTATTTTGACCCTTTCGTTATTTCGTTTAGTTATTATTATTTAGTTACTTTAAGGGCGGGGTAAAGTTAATTCGGCGAAAAAAGGCATGCTTTTAAGATTTTTTTTGGCGTAACGAATAGTGTTCGTTTATTAAAAAATTTACATATCATAAAGTAACATTTGAACAACATTCTCCTAAATTTGCATTGCAAAATATTCAAAATTGAGCGAGTGAAAATTAAACCCCGGAGGCGCCTCGAAAAAAAGTTGGTTTGCGGTGTGCACCATAACTCGCAACAGAATCATCTGAAAGAAAAAAATCAAAATGCATTTGTTAAAGGAGATATTTCTCGACGTAATGACGGGAGGATTTTTTTTTTCGATTTTTCGTAGCACTTGGGAGCCAAAAACCCGATTTTCGCTAAAAAAAATCGGCTAATTTGTTGTTGAAAAATTAATAATTATTAAAAAAAAACAAAAAAGCTCTCGACAATACCTGGTGAATTATGTGAAGAAGTATTGTGCAAAATTTCAAAGCGATTGGTCCAGTAGATTTTGAATTATCGTGCACACGGACTTCAAATATGACAAGTCTCAGAAAAACGGTTTGAAAAACGCAGAAGAGTTTGGTCGCTTAGCGCTCATTGCACATAAGTTTGAGAACACTTCTCGATTGCATAAAAATCTGAGAAAATTCATGCATATTAAAGGTACTCAAAAGATTAATTTTGCATAATAATAATTCCAAAATGTTATTAACAAAATGATGAAAAAAAAAAATTAGTCAACAAATTTCCCCGCAACCCAATTTTTTTCGTGATTCGTTCATTTTTCTGAATACGTATGAATTTTTTCAGATTTTTCAATTATCTTTGAATTTTTAGAAATTCAAAATAAAACTCGATAATTTTCTTATACTCACTCAAAGTCGTCGATGCCAGGTCCGTAGAGCAAAAGGCTTCCATCAAGATGATCGAGAGCATCTTTTTGCGTTTGTCTACGCAAAACTCTTTCTTCTTTACTGTCGTGCGCCGCTGTACTGTACTGTCGCCGCGCAGCTGCCGCCCAGGTATAAAACCCGGCATGGAGCAATAGACGCTCAAATACTCATAACTTCGTCAATCTTACTCCGATCGACTTGAAATTTTAACACAATATTCTTGATATATTATGCATTCATTTAAAAAATTTTAAAAAAATTTAAATACTTTACCCCGCCCTTAATAGGTTTCCGGCTAATTTTTTTTCTTTTTAGTCCGTTTTTATGGTGGATACGTTAATATTATTATTACGAATATTACTACCGAGTTGTTGACAATCGAATTTTTCAGTTTTTATTTGTTCACGTGCAATAAATTCATCATTTACCACAACATTTGGCACATTATAATCGATAATACGAACAATCAACATAAGTAAACATCAATCAGAGCAGCTGTGGATAAAATAAATTTAGACTCTTTTTTAACCCCGTGGAAGTGATCGTATCTCCTTAAGGAGCTCTCGGACAATTGACCATTATGTTATATGTTACCATTTGATTCAAGTTAATTCAGTAAATTTTTTGTCTTCTGCTGACTGCACCCTTCAAACTTTAAATCGATCTACACTGTTTCTATAAAATTTTCAATCGAAGAAACTTTTTTCAACCCAGGTAGGTGCCTAATTGCGATAATGTCATAACGCAGTGAGTGATTTGACAGTTTTTCACTCACAAGGAACGTCACTTGAGTGTCCACTGTCAATTTCGTTGAAACGCATCTATGTGATAAAGCATTCATTGTCAGTACATAATGATAACTTCGTCATCAGTGGCATAATGTACTCAGTATTTTGACAGTCCTGAATTGTTTCATTGAACACGTAAAATTGTGTTGAAGAGCATCGGTACTAAATTTCAAGTAAATCTGAGCAGATATTTCCTTTACCATACAAACTACGCTACCCCCGCTTCTCCCCTTAAGGATTGAATTTCCAAAACGCCGATATTTCATTAAGGGGTCTGCTCACTTTAGACCCAAAAAAGGCTATTTTCATGATTTTTTTGATAGGTTTATATTATAGGTATTGATATAAAAGTTGTTACACTTAAGAAATACACTTCCCAAATACATTTTTTTTAAATAATGTATTTATGTAACCCAAACAAATTTTAAACGCGTTTTTCGCGAAACAACATTTTTCGACGACTTGTTGATAAAATCTTCGAAACTATTGAACCTAACCTTAAGAAATGTTAACCACGCATTTTTTACAACTATAGCTATAGCGCATATCAAGAATTTTTTTCAAATTTTCATATTTACTATTATTTTGCCAAAAACGATGAAAAAAAACGTTTTTTCTTTTGATTTTTCGAAAAATGTCCGCCATTTTGTTATTTTTGTTTTTTTTTTTCGAAAAATATGTCCGCCATTTTGTTATTTTTGTTTGTTTTCGAAAAATGTCCGCCATTTTATTTTTGGTTTTTTTTTCGAAAAATGTCCGCCCGTTTGTTATTTTTGTTTTTTTTTCGAAAAATGTCCGCCATTTCGTTATTTTTGTTTTTTTTCTTCAAAATATGTCCGCCATTTTTTTTGTTTTTTTAGAAAAAAGTTCGCCATTTTGTTATTTTTGCATATCTAAAAAATCGTATGATATTCGCTATAGCCGTTAACATACTGAATCTAAAACATTTTTTTAACCAACTTTTTCGTCTATAAATAGTGACTTAAATAAATGAAATTTCTTATAATGTATTTCGAAAGTGTATTTATTAAGTGTTACAACTTTTATATGAAAATCTATAATATAAACCTATAAAAAAAACTTCACGAAAATAGCCTTTTTAGCGTCTGAAGTGAGAGCACCCTTTAATTGTGTCTAGGAGCAGCAACAGAAAGTTTCAAGTAAATTTGACCCAATTTTTTTAATTTTCCGTACAAACTGTGCCACCCCCTTTGGTTTAGGGGTAGGATTTCGAAAAACCCTAAAATACGTGCTTTATTAATTGTGTCGAAGAGCTTTAATACTAAGTTTCAAGTAAATCTTCCAACCAGATTTTTTTTATTTTACACACAAACTTTGCCACCCTCTTTCTCCGCTTAGGGATTGAATTTCTAAAAATGCTGAAACACGTGTTTCATTGATTGTGTCAAAAGCACGAATACCAAATTTCAAGTAAAACCGACCAGATTTTTTTAACTTTCCATACAAACTTTCCTACCCGTTTTCTCCCCTTAAGGGTTGAATTTCGAAAAAATCCCTTCTTAAGGCGTTACCCCCACTTGTAACGCAAAAAAAAGGTCTTTTTCATGATTTTTTCTAAAGAAAACTACAAAACTTTTTTAATCGATCAATATACCATCTTATAGAACACATCTTGAAGAACTTTCAGTAATTTTTTTATTGAAAAATATTACATTGTTTAGTGGCAAATGGCCGTCAATGAAATAATGTTTTTATATACACGGTTTGCGGTGACCAGCATTGCGGCGAAGTGGATCATCTGAAAAAAAAATGCGGATGGATTTAGTCAAATATAAGTATAAACTAGTCTTTAATCGAAGGATTTTAAAAAATATTCATTTTTCACAAAATGGCGGACAGTCAAAGTTAATGGTTCGATTTTAACGAAAAAAAACGGCCGTTTTTTGGCTATAAAACGGCCATTTTTTTTCGAAAAAAAAAATCGAACGATTAAAGACTACATTTTTATGTATTAAATAAGCCTGCAAAATTTCAAGAAGATCGGTTCATTAGTGTTCGAGTAATCTTGGTCACCGACTTCAGAAATGCCATTTTGAGAAAAACGCGTTTAAAGTTTCAATTTCAGTTTACACGAAGAACGGATTCTTCTCTTTCAACGCTCATATCTCAGTCAATTTTGTTCGGATCGACTTGAAATTTTCAGGACATATTCTCAGATACTTATACTTCGAAAAAATGCAATAAAGAAAACAATTTTTTCAAAATCGTAAGTGGGGGTAACCCCTTAATGGGTGCTTACGTCACAAAAGCAGCTTACTGTTCAAATTTCATGCAATTACCTTCAGCGGTTTTGGTTCGTCGTTGGTAAATCACTCAGGACGTGTTCTCTCGTATGGATAGATGAGTCACTGTATAAATTTGAATCAAAGCATAAAATTTCGTCAATTGGCCCTAAACTCCAAGCGAATACCATTTGGATAATTGGTGAATATTTTTCACCGAAAGATATTCTACGAAAGGTCAGGAGAGACGAATGTTTTATTTACCGAAAAAAAGCGACGAGAAAAAGAACGGTGCCTCGTTGCAGGTACGTCTGCGTTTGTCTGACGATCGTTCTGACGAGCGTATCGCCACGTGTGAAGAAGCGTTTCCCAACGTTGGACCACTTCGTGGACGCGGGTCTGTTGCTCGAGAACGAGCTGGCGATTTTTCAGAGTTTGAACGCCAAGTTTCCAAAGCCTAGCAAACATTGGTTACCGATAGTTTGGGCTTCGAGCATAGTAACGAGAGCTCGAAAAGAGGGCAGGATACGCGACGACTTTGCAGTGAAAACCCTCATAGACGAGTTGAACAAGTTTCGCGGTCACTGCGGTAGCCTCATACATTACGACACGATAAGCATACCGTTGGTCTATACCCAAGTTGTCACACTCGCCGTTTATTCGTATTTCATAACGAGTGTCATGGGACGACAGTGGATCAACAATTCCACGGTAGAGTCAACGGTAGATTTTTACTTTCCCGTTTTTACGACGCTACAGTTCTTCTTCTACATGGGCTGGCTCAAAGTCGCCGAAACGCTGATCAATCCGTTTGGCGAGGACGACGATGACTTTGAGGTCAATTGGATCGTCGACAGAAATTTACAGGTGACTTGAGCACTATTTTTTTTTTCGTTTCCTCACCACCCAATTACCTTCCTTGGAAAAAAATTGTCGCGAAAGTTGCTAACGGTAAAAAAATATGTAGAGATCACTCGGCCTCCGAAAAATTCCAATTTTTATTTAAAAAATCGATTTTTTTCGTATAGTTCTCACCCGTCAATTTTACGCTTTATAATTTTTAAATTAACCTCGCGAAAGCTCTAGCTGACGAACGAATATTGAGTGGTCGCTCGAGAACTTCGAAATTTTTCATTTTCGACAATTTTTTTTTACCCTTCACACTCATAAATTTGACGCTCTGCAAAATTTCCAAAATACCGCTTTTTTCCTTAGAAACAGGCTCTTCAAATTTACCTCACACTTCTAACCCAAGAATTATAATCTTTGCTGTCATGAAATAATTCTTTGAGGCGTTACCCCCACTTGTAGCGCAAAAAAAGGCCTTTTTCATGAATTTTTTAAAAGGAAACTACAAAACTTTTTTAATCGATCAATATACCATCTTAATGAACACATCTTGAAGAACTTTCAGTAATTTTTTTATTGAAAAATATTACATTGTTTAGTGGCAAATGGCCGTCAATGAAATAATGTTTTTATATACACGGCTTGCGGTGACCAACATTGCGGCGAAGTGGATAATCTGAAAAAAAAATGCGGATGGATTTAGTCAAATATAAGTATAAACTAGTCTTTAATCGAAGGATTTTAAAAAATATTCATTTTTCACAAAATGGCGGACAGTCAAAGTTAATGGTTCGATTTTAACGAAAAAAAACGGCCGTTTTTTGGCTATAAAACGGCCATTTTTTTTTCGAAAAAAAAAATCGAACGATTAAAGACTACATTTTTATGTATTAAATAAGCCTGTAAAATTTCAAGAAGATCGGTTCATTAGTTTTCGAGTAATCTTGGTCACCGACTTCAGAAATGCCATTTTGAGAAAAACGCGTTTAAAGTTTCAATTTCAGTTTACACGAAGAACGGATTCTTCTCTTTCAACGCTCATATCTCAGTCAATTTTGTTCGGATCGACTTGAAATTTTCAGGACATATTCTCAGCTACTTATACTTCAAAAAAATGCAATAAAAAAATCGATTTTTTCAAAATCGCAAGTGGGGGTAACCCCTTAAAGGGTCTTCTCACTATAGTGGCTAAAAAAGGCTATTTTCATGATTTTTTTTTGATACATTTATATGATAAATATTCACATAAAAGTCGTTACACTTAATAAATACACTTTCAAAATACATAATAAAAATTTGATTTATTTATTCGAGTCACTATTTATAGAGGAAAATGGTAGTTAAAAAAATGTCCCAAAAAAATTGTAGGTCTGCGCTGTTGATGAAATCTCGGAGATGGATCATGCGAAACAAAAAAATCAAACGGTGTTTTAGATTCAGTATGTTAATGGCCACTATCGTCGAATATCCATAAGTGAATATCCATAAGTTGAATATCCATTTTTATTTTCTTCCGCGTTCAGGCGACTTTTTTCGTTTTCGCGAAAAATCGAGACGGAGAATTTCGATTGATGGGGGGGAGGGGCAAAATTTTTTTTCAAGGTGAGTTATCTGATAGTGGACGAGATGCATCACGAGCATCCGGAATTGATACGCGATCAATACTGGGACGAAGTGTTCCCCGTTGAATTGCCGTACACTGCGGCGGCTCAGCCCTTCCGGGAGGAGCATCCGCAGCCGTCGACCGCGGGAATTCAATTGTCGGCTGCCCAACAAGAGGTACACCCGTCCTCGGTGAGGATCGACGAGATGCTACCCGAGTCGTATCCCGGAAAATTTCGATCCGACATTGCCGACGATGCTACATCCGGCATTCACTTTACAGCTGGTGGAAAAATGTCGAGGTAATTTTATTCATGCATTCTTATCGAAGCTCGGAATAAATGAACCTTGTCCGCGTTGCGTACCGATCGGGTCTCGACTTGCCTTACGCAACGTCGAGAACTATTTTTTTTCTCGATTTTTTATCATTTTTTATTTTCATTTTCATGGCTATTTTTTTTATTTACTTATACATCGGTCTATGACGAAAATAGCCATTGGTTTGAGGAGTACCTTTGGGCGAGGAAGAAATGGCTCATTTTCAATTCATTTTAGAGACAAATTTTTTTCACCCTTTTTAATCATTTGAGTCACAGTGGGACCGCTACGGTGCCACCCTTTGAAAAATCACCTCAGACCTCTAATATTGAACCTATGCCTCTGAAAATACGGATCTAGGGATTTTTTTGAGTCGCTGATCACGAATATGGGGTCAGATTTTGAAACTCAAAATAGTGGATCCGATATAGTCGATCCAACTGGGCAATGTAACAATAAACATTTCAATCATATAAAATCCTACTTTATCAGGAATATTCCTTCAAATATACATTAGAAATAAATATTTCAGATAATTTGAGATCATTCTGCAACCAAAATAATTTATGACTGCAAAATTGAAATCCGTGTTTTGGATTCAAAAGAATTTTGAAAATCTAATGCCGGATTCGTGATCAGCGACCCCGAAAACCCCCGAGTACAAAGTTTTAGAAGAATTAATAAGTATTTGAAATTTCACGTCCGCCATATTGGATCCGCCATTTTGAATTTAAAAAAAGGTAATGCCGGATTCGTAATCAGCGACCCTGAAAACCCCTGAGTACAAAGTTTCAGAGGAATTAATAAGTATTTGGAATTTCACGTCCGCCATTTTGAATTTCGAAAATCTAATGCCGGATTCGTGATCAGCGACCCCGAAAACCCCTGAGTACAAAGTTTTAGAAGAATTGATAAGTATTTGGAATTTCACGACGCCATATTGGATCCGCCATTTTGAATTTTGAAAATCTAATGCCGGATTCGCGATCAGCGACCCCGAAAACCCCTGAGTACAAAGTTTTAGAAGAATTGATAAGTATTTGGAATTTCACGACGCCATATTGGATCCGCCATTTTGAATTTTGAAAATCTAATGCCGGATTCGTGATCAGCGACCCCGAAAACCCCTGAGTACAAAGTTTTAGAAGAATTGATAAGTATTTGGAATTTCACGTCCGCCATATTGGATCCGCCATTTTGAATTTTGAAAATCTGATGCCGGATTCGTGATCAGCGACCCCGAAAACCCCTGAGTACAAAATTTTAGAAGAAATACTGAGTATTTGGAATTTCACGTCCGCCATATTGAATCCGCCATTTTGAATTTTGAAAATCTAATACCGGAGTCGTAATCAGCGACCCCGAAAATCCCCAAATACCAATTTTCATCAAAATCGGTGCAGATTAAAAATGCATGACTGAAAGGGTTAAGACCTGGTCTATATTTTGTATTCCTCTCCGTTCTTCGTATTAAATTTTAAAAATGCGTCAACTGCATTTTTCAAAATGATATTATTCAGAATTATATTATCCCGTACTTGGTAGTAAATTATGATCTTCCGGTATTCTTTATTTCTTCTGCCCACTGTCAACTTAATTGTGAAACTTGAATACCTATTTAATTTACGCAATGAAGTAGCTACTTTTTATACAAGTTACGAATTTATGAGAGGGCGAGTGACTCAAGTTTCATTGAATGATTTCTTCATGCCTGCTTGGGTAAAACAAATAAAATTAATCGTTCATTCGAATTTAATTATCTTAGACGGATTTTTTTTGTGGGAAGTGGCTGTTGGCTTCAATGTCGTTTTTAAATACTCAACAGGAGCGCAAGTCGAGTTAGTACGCGTGATCGAACAATGAGCGCAGGCTCAACCGCCAGTAACATAGGCGGCTCTTTAACGAGGGTAAACAGTGTGACGAGCGTGCTGAGGAGGTTATTCAGCAAAGAGGACAGACCCGACGGAGGTTCCGGCACAAAGACCCCTGGTCGATTACCAAACTCGTGTTCCGCAGCTTCTCTACAAAATCGCTACCCAGGTAAGACTCTCCTTAAGGCGGCATGCACATTCAGACGGGATAAAACTAAGCATTTTTAAGGAAAATTTCAAACTAACTTTTTAAACTAAGTGTTACGTCCGAAGCCGTTTAGAAAAGATAGATATATTCCGAGGAGTTGTAAGCGTCGAGCGGCAAACGCTTTACTCTGATTACTACCCTAATAAGTCACAAGTCCTCTACGGGGTAATAATTCATGTGGGAACGCTTGCTGTGAGCCCTCGCGAGATCTCGTTTCTTTTATGGATTAGGAAATGGGTAATCAAGGGACTTCAAGGTCTTGGGTCACACAATAGTTTAATAAACACTCAATGAAAGAATAATTTCGATACATTCCAGATATTGTAAATTATATAATGTGTTAAATACCTTCGACGATGTGGGGTGGCGTCGCTGCTTTACAATAACGTGTCCTCGTTTCGTTGGTTATTTCATTAAACACACACGCGTACTTTCGCGATCCTCTAGAGATATGGTCGCGGGTTAACGATAACTTTTACTTTGAAACATGTGGTCGCTTGACCCCTTTTGTTTATAAAACAATATAAGTTGACTTCAACTATTGTTATGTCACTTTTACTTTGACAAATCTGCCGAGTCGCACTCTTCTACGGAAGACCCGGATTCGGACAGCGTAACGACGTGTAAAAACTTCGGTTAAAACTGCGGCGCTTGTCGTCGAGACAAGGAGGTTTTATAAGAGCGAGGTGACTACGCGAAGAGGGCTACTCTCTTAATATGGGCACAGAGAAGGTGACTATTTTTCGTCTAATTTCCGAGAGTTCGACCTCTTCTGAGAAGCAATAAAAGTTGGAAATTTTGGATCTCTCCCATGAGGCCTTGCCGATCCCTATAGTAGGGCTCGAGGCTCCGGCCGGAAAACTTTTATTACTGCTCTCATGCAGAGCGGGAAAAAAAAAGCAGAGTGGCGCGCGACACGAAACTACGTGCATAAGGTATTGTGCGCAGTTGATAAACAAGGGAAGAGTATATCTTCGCTATGGTTTAGTGACGCACGCGTCTATGGAGTGTGAGAAGCAATACAATTTTGGTCGATATTCTTGAACGCTCACGTAATATGTTGCGGTGAAAAATAAAAATAGCAGACTCTATTGCTTCTCGCACCCGTACAATAATGTGTGTTCTAACATAAAAAATAAGAAAAATCGTCGTACGTGACACTAAGAAATTTTAAACTAACTTTTTAAACTAAGAAATTTTAAACTAAGCTTTAAACGAAGTTTTTAAACAAAATTTTTAAACAAAGTTTTTAAACTAAGAAATTTTAAACCAAGCATTAAACTAAGTTTTTAAACTAAGTTATCACACTAAGTTTTTAAACTAAGAAATTTTAAACTAAGCTTTAAACTAAGTTTAAAAACTAAGTTCAAAAACTAAGTTTTTAATCTAAGAAATTTTAAACTAAGTTTTTAATCTAAGAAATTTTAAACTAATTTTTTAATCTAAGAAATTTTAAACTAAGTTTTCAAACTAAGTTTTTAAACCAAGTTTTAAACCAAGATTTTAAACTAAGTTTTTAAACGAAATTTTTAAACTAAGTTTTAAACCAAGATTTTAAACTAAGTTTTTAATCCAACATTTTAAACTAAGTTTTTAAACCAAGTTTTTAAACTAAGAAATTTTAAACTAAGCTTCAAACTAAGTTTAAAAACTAAGTTTTTAATCTAAGAAATTTTAAACTATGTTTTTAAACTAAGAAATTTTAAACTAAGTTTTTAAGCTGAGAAATTTTAAACTAAGTTTTTAAACTAAGAACTTTTAATCTAAGTTTTTAAGCTGAGAAATTTTAAACTAAGTTTTTAAACTAAGTTTCTAAACCAAGTTTTTAAACCAAGATTTTAAACCAAGTTTTTAAACTAAGTTTTTAAACTAAGTTGTTAAACTAAGTTTTTAAACTAAGTTGTTAAACTAAGTTTTTAAACTATGAAATTTTAATCTAAGTTTTGAACTAAGTTTTTAAACTAAGTTTTTGAACTAAGAAATTTTAAACTAAGTTTTTAAACCAAGATTTTAAACTAAGTTTTTAAACTAAGAAATTTTAAACTAAGTTTTACACTAAATTTTCGAACAAATAAATTTTAAACTAAGTTTTACACTAACTTTTCGAAGAAATAAATTTTAAACTAAGTTTCTAAACCAAGTTTTTAAACTAAGTTTCTAAACTAAGTTTTCAAACTAAGAAATAATTATTCTACATTTATCAAACTGTCGGTATACTTTGATAGTATACCAAATTTTTTTAAATTCATTTGTCATCAAAATGTGGCAGAGTGTTACAGCACGATGGCCGAGGGAGCTGTGAATCCGCGTTCAGTCTAGCTTCCCGTAGACTTTGATTTGCAAAAAAATCCACTTTTCTCTCAGGGACAACATGTATAGTTTTCATTCGACAGTAATTGAAATGAAGAAAATGCGAATTCAAAAAAATAGCAGGCATTTACAACAAAAAAAACAAAATTTCTGTAACATTTGCATTAAAAGAGTTTTTCTTTCCAATTGTCCAAAAACATTTCTCGTCAAGTAGACAGTCGCAAGATTATTAATATTTCTATCAAGTTTCAACTCAATCGGCCTGATACTGTAAAACGCCGTTAAATTGACATTAAGCGTAATTTTGACAGCTTTTGAGGCTACTTTGACAGGTGGTGTGCAAAGACAGACTACTTCTTTTTTAACTTTTTTTCTATTGTCGCTCAAGTTTGTTGTTGAAGTTTATTATAATGTTGCTAAAGTTGATTGTAATGTTGCTCAAGTTGATTTTGTAATAATCTCAATGATAATTATGAGACTGATTAAAATGGATAACACCACTCTAGCGGCCGAAAATAAGGCCTAACTTTGAAAATTTATTGTGGAACTATGAAAAGAGGAATCAATAGAATTTCTTTTAAGAGAGTTTATTTAACACATATTAAAGTATTAAAAAAAATTTATTACAATTTTCATATAAAATAGCGGTGACAGAGCCCATATTGAAAAACGTGTTTTTTACCAACAGCTTCACGGGAGGACGGTTTTCTCGTAAAGTATAAGACCTGGAGCAAAAACCAATAAAAATTATAATGTATATATTATTAGCTATGGGACTACGTAGGGATATTTTAAAATCAACTTTTGAAAAAATTGCGCCCTTTGAAAGAAATAAATCGATCTTTTGGCCAAAAAATAACCAGTAAACTGTTTATAAAAAAAAAAGTTAGCATTCAATGAAAAAACGGCTACGTACTCCCATAGATAATGTAATTGTGAAGCTAGTGTCAAAATTTCAAATTGATCCATGCAAAGGTGTTCGAGTAATCCGTCCTCCCAGTTTGAAAAAAGTGCTTTCGTGAAAAACGCGTTTGAAGTTGTACGAGCAGTCAGCGCACGCTCCGAGGCGCTGCGGCAAAATCGATAATTGAACCTTTTAGAAACAAAAATTCGCTACAGGATCATTTGCATATTGTTTTTATGACCCCAAAGTATTTTTAAAGCAAAAAACAACAGTTTTTCCCTTCCATAATAATTCTATATTAATTGAAGGACAACGATTTTTTACAATCACTTGTTTTTTCTTATTGAGAAAAACACTTATGTTTCTTATTTTCTTATTGATATTTTTATGTAAAATGTTTCCTTAATAAGAAAAAATAAGAAAAAATAAGAAAATAAGAAAAAGAAATTAATAAGGAAAAAATAAAGAAAATAATAAGAATTTCTTATTAAGGAAACATTTTACTAATAAAAATGGAATAATAAAAAATAAGAAAAAAAAATAAGAAAATAAGAAAAAAAAATAAAGAAAATAATAAGAATGTCTTATTAAGGAAACATTTTACATAAAAATATCAAGTACCTACTTGACATTTTTATGTATTTTATGTTTCTTTATATTTATGTTTCCTTAATAATAAAAAACAAGTGATTGTCAAAAATCGTTGTCTTTCATTTAATTCCATCTATAATGTATATAAAATGAAATAATTTTATGAAAATTATTTCAAAGTAAGTCTTAATATTTGACAGAAATTGCATTTCCATGCCTTGTCAAACAAACTCTACACTCGAGGTTACTTTGACAGTTGAAAAAATATATATATATAAAATTGTGGGAGGGGGTGATGGGACTTGGCATTCTCATGCATTCGATAGCCAAAGGACACGTTGTTCTATTTAGAGAAAAGTTGAAATTTTGAATATTCAAAAAAAGATACCTGCAACAAAGTAGTTCGATTCTTTTAAAAAAGAAAACGATTTTTTAATCGTTGCAAATGTAAATGTAGACCATCCCTTGGGATGGTCGAAAAATCCTTGTAATTGAGTAATAATGGAGTGTTTATTGTTGTTGTTTTTTTTTTATGTTACAGGCACCGGTGGTTCTATGAGAATCGGCGTGATCGAGGAAGTCGACGAGCAAATGACGATGACCTCTATGCGCCCTGAGGCCGCGCGACCTCACATTCAGACCATATTCCCCCAAGGACCACCGACACCTAGCTTACCGGTCGACGTGCCAGGAAAGATAAAAAACGGCGAGATTCTATCGAGTAGTGCACCGGCGGGTCCTGGACTTGGTGCCGTAGGCCCAAATCGCTACCACGGCCGAGCAAGGTTTAACTCATTAACGCGTTACCCCCACTTGTAGCGCAAAAAAAGGCCTTTTTCATGAATTTTTTCAAAGAAAACTACAAAACTTTTTTAATCGATCAATATACCATCTTAAAGAACACATCTTGAAGAACTTTCAGTAATTTTTTTATTGAAAAATATTACATTGTTTAGTGGCAAATGGCCGTCAATGAAATAATGTTTTTATATACACGGTTTGCGGTGACCAACATTGCGGCGAAGTGGATCATCTGAAAAAAAAATGCGGATGGATTTAGTCAAATATAAGTATAAACTAGTCTTTAATCGAAGGATTTTAAAAAATATTCATTTTTCACAAAATGGCGGACAGTCAAAGTTAATGGTTCGATTTTAACGAAAAAAAACGACCGTTTTTTTGCTATAAAACGGCCATTTTTTTTCGAAAAAAAAATCGGAAGATTAAAGACTACATTTTTATGTATTAAATAAGCCTGCAAAATTTCAAGAAGATCGGTTCATTAGTGTTCGAGTAATCTTGGTCACCGACTTCAGAAATGCCATTTTGAGAAAAACGCGTTTAAAGTTTCAATTTCAGTTCTTCAATTCACGGATTCTTCTCTTTCAACGCTCATATCTCAGTCAATTTTGTTCGGATCGACTTGAAATTTTCAGGACATATTCTCAGATACTTATACTTCAAAAAAATGCAATAAAAAAAATCGATTTTTCCAAAATCGGGGGGTAACCCCTTAAAACCTCACGGCTTTTGCCGTATTTTATGGTATTGAAGCTTGCATCGTTGGAACGCAACGATATTTCCCCTTTCACCAATTTCATTTGGCACATTCAGGCTGCAAACATCACCAAAATATTTTTCAAGATCCTTCTCAGGGATCCAAAACTTAAGGACTTGCACCACTGTAAAAATCTAAAATTAAGGAGGTACGATCATTGCTACCAATCCAACTTTCGTATTTGAAATTTTTATATGATTTTGACGAACACTTTATTCGCCTACTGCCAAAATTTGAGCTATTTTGACCGTTTAGTTATTTCATTTAGTTATTATTATTTAGTTATTTTAATAGGTTTCCGGCTATTTTTTTTTTCTTTTTAGTTCGTTTTTATGGTGGATATGTTAATATTATTATTACGAAGATTACCACCGAGTCGTTGACAATCAAATTTTTCCGTTTTTATTCTTTCACGTGCAATAAATGCATCATTTACCACAACATTTGGCACACTATAATCGGTAATACGAATAATCAACATAAGTAAACATCAATCAGCGCAGCTGTGGGTAAAATAAATTTAGACGCATTTTTGACCCCGTGGAAGTGATCGTACCTCCTTGAGTGATTTCTCGCGATTTTTTTAAGCGGAAGGTCAAGTGAGGGTATGATAATATTCAAGGATGTTATTAGTCATATCTTCGAGTTAATGAAAAAAAATTGATATTACAAAATTATAAAATATGGTGACGCTGGAGATCCAAACAAACCCACACAAAAAAGCAAAAACTGAACCAACGTACAAAAAAAGTAAAAAATAAAATAAACTCTCATTAAAGCAAAAATATAAACATGCACTTTAAATACTAAACTCCAACTTCTCGCGGTAATGTGTATAAGTAGATAATGTCGAAACTAATGGAGTTTAGCAAAATGTACTTATCGAAGCATTGTCCCATTTTTCTCGAATCAGAATGGTTTTAGAGAAAAACTGTATCGAACATAAAAGATCAAACTATTAGTACGCTACAACTTTTTTTTTGACAAAACTTTGCTCTAAGATAAACATTTATTAAAACAAAGTTAAAAAAAAACTTTTTAAAAATCAGTTTTTGTGAGTTATCACCTTGAAAATCAAATTTTCGGGTATTTTCACCATCATATGCGTGATCAGCGAGTCAAAATACATGGGTACACGAGAATCCAAATTAATAGGCGGCTTTTCGGAATGACTGATTTCATGCCCAAAATCTGAAAAAAAACATTGGGTCATTAGAAAAATGCATTGCCTTCCAACGATGCCAACCAAAAACTTACATCGATCGTCGAATTATGAATTTCATGGAAATTCGAATATAGAAGTTAACATTAATTTTTTTGAAGAAATGGCTTTTTTCAACTCGATTGAAAGAAAAATATAATTCGCAACTCCGATGATTGTGAAACATTGCAGAACTCAACTTTCCACGCAATCGGCAAGGTCGAGCGCGGCATTTGATCCGGGTTCGGGTTACGGCGGTAGCGGCACCGTCGAGGAGGACAACATCAGCTCGCAGAGTTCCGTCTGTTCGACGGTCAGTTCGGACGACGACTTCACGAGGCTTAAACTGGAGCGCGATAAGGAGCGCCGTGACAGGGCGATGAGAAAATTAGTGAGAAGTGTCAGCGGCAATCGTCGTAGCGAGGGACCATCGTCCATGGAACTTGACACTGAGACTTTGCTGCTGACGGAGTTGGCAGAAGCTTCGAGGGCCTCGTTACAGCGTCTCGATCAGGACCTCAAAAGCAACGAAACCAATAACGTTTAACGTCGACTTATCGAGGCGACCGTTCACGTCTCGTCAGTGATTTTAGATTCGTTATCCGAACAGTGAGATTCGATAAGACATTTTTCGATTTTCCTATGTTATTGAAGTTTGCGACGTTGGAATCCAACGAAATCATTTTTTTCCACATCCGGGCTACGAATTTCACAGAAAAGTTTTTGAAATTCCTCACTAGGGATCCAAAACCCAAAACTGCCCGGAAAAAGTTTACACGATGATGGAAATTGAGAAAAAAGGATGTTCGTTGTGTTCCGACGATGCAAACTTCAACACCATATTTTCCTTCCCCTCAAATCGGTTCGGGGAAGGGATCACACTTCGACACGTCGACGATGAAAGTACTTAAAAACCGTGAAAGAAGAAAAACGAATTGCGTACGAAAGCGTAAAACGATAATTATTCATCACACAGTCAATTTTTAACACAGATTATTACGATACTTTGCACACACCGCCAGTTTGTGCCACATTTGAAGATATCATTTTTCCAGGGCTTCGTTTACAACACAATATGGTCATTTTCATTATTTTTGTGCACCGAAATCATTCAAAGTATTGCTCTGACAATTTTAAACATCGACACACAATTTTTTCGTCTTAAAACTTAGACTTTTTCACTTTTACAATAACGACTATCGGGTCGACTTTCAGTAACACGAGAGCAATACTAGGAAAACCCTTGTGCAGGATTTGAATATTTGTATTAAGAGACTCTTCTTTAAGGCCAGCCTACAAACTGGCCGCGCCGAAAGTCGAGAAGTCTCGCTATTGCGAAATTCGAAGTAACCTGGTTAATGAAACATACTCCTCGTACGAATCATTGTTTCCACGTGCGCTTTTTTCAATAATACCAATAAGTTCCTGTGTATCGAAAATCAGTGAGGACATATATATATATATATATATTTGTTATTGATGGCAGCGCCTTTGATGGTCAAGCCTAAAACAGGCCTACACTGTTAATCTTGTTGGAAAGTTCACACGGCGGATTTCTCCACGGATTCCAAAGGAATGTTAACAATTGTTCCGACGAAGAAAATTGTTTCATTTCCATGTGGTAAAAATTAATTACCGAGAAATCTTCGTTTGAAACAGAGCTTGTCAGCGAAAAGGGGAATAGTTCAACGAAAAGACATATTTATTTATATACACATAGTCCACTGTTCTGAATGGACAGTCCTGCAACTTTCGATAGGTCAGATCATGTCCTCTATGCTTGCATTTCAGTTTATGAAAAGTCCCACGGTTTTCGAGATAAAAATCATCTGCTTTTGGCCTTTCGCATGCTATTCCTACAAATGATATGAATCGACAATAACTAAGCAACTTTTCAAAGTAATTGGCACGATATGCGTAGCACATTTATTTACACTGCATGCTATCAAAGTCAGATGTTCCAGTTGGTTTGTATGAAAATTTGGCATACGATCTTTTTCCACAAAGTTTCCTTAACATTTAAGGTTAAAAAGAAGACTTTTCTAGATAAAGCGAACAACCAAGAGTATTTTTTTTAATCCGGGTAAAAAAAGATCATCATTTGTAGAAATGGCATGCGAAAACCAGAAGCAGCTGGTTTTTGTCTCGCGAACAATGGGACTTTTGGTAAACCGAAATTCCAGCATATAGTACGGCATGATCTGACCTATCGACAGTTTCAGGATTATCCATTCATAACAGGACGTATCCCTGTATATATGGTTATAAAAGACGTCAATTTATCAGTCCCAAATATATTCTTATGCTCCATTTTTACAACCCGATTCTTGAAGCTTCACGCAGTGATGCCTTATGTGCGTGTTGTCAATGAAAAATCATCCACACGAGCATCGAGACGCTCCAAAGGGAAAATGCTTGCAAAAAATGCAGCTCCATACAGCAATGCGTCCAGTGATTTTTTTCTATATTTATAAAAAATCCAGAGCCAGACGGAAGAGGCGATGCGAATTGACGAAGCCCGATTCGGACTCTCGTCAGTTTCGAAACTTTCGAAATGGACAAAGTAACAATTTGTGGATTCGTTTCGATTCCACGGACAAAAAAACAGCACGAAGTGAAAGATCTCGATGAGGCTTGAAAAAAACTAACGTTATTATTCCGCATACTGATGTGATTTGTAAGCGCGATCAATGGCTAAGAGATGAAAAATGATGAACTCCGCGCAGGCGCGGAGCAGGCTAGCGCGGAAATAGGTTTGCCTCTGAAGTTTTGGCTTAAATTGCTCATTCTCTCACGCAAATTAGAGAAACGCAAATTTCATAGTATTAACTTTTATGCGTATACCTAATACACGAGTTATGTTATGTACAATTTTGACTATATATATATTCTATATACAGAGAATTATAGTATGTAAAATTATGGAATAGCATTCCAACGGGTGGACCGGAGAGTTCACGGTGCTTGACGACGAACGAGGCGTCTTTGTAGGCGAATTTTTTCGATAAATTGTTTTACCAGTATTACCGTCGAAATAAATTATAAAAAAGAATCAGCATGATTACGATTAAAATATATAACCGTTTTTGTTCGATTTAGGGCTTTGAGCATATGATGAAAGGTATTGAAGTTATTGCATCGTTGGGTCGCAACGGGAATTCTTTTTTTTCAATACATCTTTTCTATCACCCAAAGTTTGTTTTTTCCAAATTTGAGCTGTAGGACTTGGAAAAAATCCTAAAAAACATTTGAGTAAATCGCATAGTCTAAAATTGTCATAATATTGGGATGAAAGCAAGTTAACGATTAGACAAAAAAGATCCGTTGCATTCTAACGGAAGTTCAACGCCACTGAAAGCTTGTTTGCTATCCCAATTTTAAAATCTCCACGAAACGCTCGTTGTTGCAATAATCCTTGTGGGTATGATCGTGCTTCAATTTGAAGTTCGGATATTTCATGGTGAAGAAACGTATGTACTCCGGATGGGAGGGATCAACCTCGAGGAAAAGACGTCCTCCGACCCTCAAGGCACTCGAGGAGTATTTCATTATTGCCTTGACAACGTTCAATCCATCGGGGCCTCCGTCCAGCGCTCCCATGTCCTCGTAACTACAATTGTTTTCAGTTTAATTTTTTTCAAACGTATTCTTTCCATGCACGTTTCAATATTTTTGAAAGTAGAACGATGTTGAAGTTTGCATGATTGAAACGCAACGAAAGATCAATTTTATTTTTTCACTGCCTCATTTTCATTGCCACCCAAAAATGTTTTCACACATTCACACATTCAAGCTGCAGATTCATAATAAAGATTCTGAAAAAAAGTTCGAGCTATTTTGGAGGCCTAAATACGCCACAACATTTAGGGCTATGGTACTTTAGTTGCGTTCCCATGACGCAAACTTTAATATCATAGAATAGGAGTATATAGTACGCGTCTTACATTTTTATTTCCGACTGCAGTTTCATTATATTCGCAGTCGGTATGTAAGGTGGATTGCTGACGATAAAATCGAAGCTCTGGTCGTTCAAATTAATTGACGTTTCACCTGTCGACGATTCAATCGTTCCACTCTCGTTGACGAACGCGTTTAGGATCGTGACTCGATCGAGCAATCCCAAACTCGTCGCGTTTTCTTTGGTCAAGTTACAGGCGAGAGGATTACGATCTATCGCTACAATTTTAACCTGCGAGACCAATCATCACCACTCGGACTTAGTCGTTTATCAGGAATGGAAAAATTACTCGGTAATTCTTTAGAAAAGGGACTTTTCCTAAACATGAGCAGGAACTTTTTTTGTTGCTATTTCCTCTTTTATTGGGTTATCAATGATGATTCATGATCTGAAATTCTGATTCATGATCTGAAATTCACGCCCCCCATAAAAAGTTATGGGGTTTTGAAGTTTTCGGAAACACGTGATAAAATAAGGCAGTTTTTAACATTTCGACGCCTATATCGGGTTTGTTTGGGTTTGTTTGGAAACAATTTTCCGGAAAAGTCACTAATCTAAAGAATTACCAATTGCTCCACTGCGCAGATAGTTTTATGACAAAAACAAAGGTGCTTGAGTTTTCTTTTATCGCAAGAAGCCTGACTGTAACCATAAAAATAATGACGTGGTTAGAAATTGGCTGACAAAATGTATAATTTAACGTTTAGCATTTTAGTTGGGTAGATTTTCATTTTTACGACGTTTTTGCGCATAAAAATAGTGAAGTGAAACAGTAGAGTACGCCAGTTCGCGTAATGCAGTTATAACTTCGGTTCACCGCTGTGTAATTATGTCAAGTCTTTTTACGCCATACTTTGTCAAGTCTAAAAGTAAGAAAAGGTCTGCATAACTTAGTTGGAATTATCCATTTTTGTCGGCACAGTTCAATGAATTCATTATAAAATGACATAAATAACGAAAATAATGAGGTTAAAGTTTGCACCGTTGAAAGGCAACGAAAAATAACTTTTCTTCGACCGCTCATATTTTTTTTGGACGACTTTGGGTACGAAAATCCCTCAAATGATTTTTCTCATCTTTGGTAGAGAACTACGACGTTAATCAATGAAAACAAATTGACATTTTAATGAAAATAAAGAAATTTAACAATATTAAAACGAATTTCCGATGCATTCCAATGATGGAAACTCAACGGCACGAAAACAAACGGACACGCAACTATAAATTTTAAATATCTTCTTTCATTGAGACAAATTTATAGTCACAAAAGAGTACAGTTCTGCACACCATCGCTCATTCACTTTGTCTCTTCTAGAGTAGAAAATTATGAAAAAGTCCACGACGACCATATTCCAAACAATTGCGGAATTCGCGCCGTCGGCATTTTTTTTTTTCCAGTACCTTTTTACACGTGTGAAGCAAGGCCAAAGAGATAGCCCCAGAGCCGCAGCCAATTTCCAAAACTGTGCAATCGTCGCTGGGTTCGGAATTCACGCGTTTTACGACGAAATCCACGAGTAATTCGGTTTCCGATCTCGGTATGAAAATCGGCGGTACAAGCTTCAAAGTTATGTCTCTGAAGTCCCATTCACCGATGATATATTGTACCGGCATTCTAAAATATTGAACCAACCATTTTTCCCATTTCATCTACCGTTCCTGCTAATTCCATCGCCAATTCTAGCTGATGTTGCAGATTCGACTACGGTCAGCATGACGTTACGTCGATTCCGTTATTCACCTGGAAAGTCTGCATTCGCACATCATTTCCAACTTGCTCAGTTGCTCGTCGGTCAACTTGCGATCGTGGGAAATCGCCAGGTCCATTATCTATACAATTTTGTGAATCTTAATATTCATCCAAAGCGGATATTATTTCTATATAGGTGGGTAAAAATTGTACAGAAACCTTAGAATAAAAAGGTATAATGTAGTTTAAAACATTTTGCTTCTCGTTCACATGCATTGTAATAGTGGCTTAGTCTTACATGCATTGTAATAGTCGTTTAATCTTGACCAACGTTTTTCTTAACATTTGTTGACTTAAAAATTGTCCCAACTTCTTAACAATGTCATTTTTCCTCGAAAAGTCAACATTTTTTAAAAACTTTTTCTTCCGCTTATTAAACCTCTATAATATGAAAAACTTGATCAAGTCTTAGTCATTATCTATTGGAGAAAGAAAACTCTTTTTGTTTCAGATCAACCGCATGGCGAAAATCAAGTACACCGTCGAGCCCCTCACGTTGAAGGGTCTTTCACGTGATTGTCAATAACTTCTTTAAATATTATTTTTAACTGAAATTCGGTACACAACTTTTTTAATGTATGTACAAACAAATGTCCAAACGATTTCTCAATCATCGTATTCCTTGAAAATGAATTTTTTTAATACTGATTTTCGGGTCCGCCAGTAGCCTAACCTCTAAATCAACAACGCGATGATCAATATTTAGGTAGTGGCTCGTAAAAAATGAGAAAAAATAAACATTTGAACGGAACGAGATAAGAGAGTGGCGCATGCGCAACGATGTACGTGCGAAGCGTTAACGTGACGATGCACCTTACTAGCTTTCAAGTGCTGCTGATGTATTCATTTTTACTACCTTCGTAGTTCCAACGACATGAGCGAGTATGTGTTCTATCGACGAGACCGGCTCGTTTATTCCTTCCTCCTCGAATCTTTGACTCCATCGTTTTATTATCGTACCGACTTCTCGTCCGGACTTATCGTGCTCGGTTTTACTGGCACATCCGCGATTGAGAATTTTCGCACGGTATGCGCACCGAGATGCACCAAAACGGGCCCATTGCATGAGCATTCTCAGGCTCAGCTGACACACGCAATTAGTTTCGCGTCGAAAATGTTCACATTCGATAAGTATGAGCCATTGAAGAATCAGACCTAACCTCTATGGAAACTGAAAGAATATTGCCAACGAGAACAGAGATGTCGCTCCACTATGAGATTCTGCAGGCATGACGCGAAAAAAGGAACAATATCGCACACGATTGATATTTGAACGATCGAATTAATCACGTTGATGCGATTGAGCTTATCAGTTTTTCAAATTGATTTCGAGTCAGCTTTTTTTCAACACTTTTATTCGCGGGTACAACAAGAATAATAAATATTGGATGGGGTTGAAAGGCCTGGATCTTGATGTGATCAAGTGTCAGCTGATCGCATTGCTCATTCTCAAAATGAAATTTTCATCTATACCTGGAAGAGAAAGGGTTGGTGCAAAAGAAACGCATTTTTTTAAGCGCACAGGTACATATATCGAGAGCCTTTAAAAAATCAACAAAAACATGGCCGCCGGCAGATGATGAATTTTTCCCCACGATGTTTGGCGGTGGACACTCTCCAGCTTAAACGGTCCATCCGAAATCTAAAAACCAAACGGGTTATTCACGTTAACAATAATACGAGTCGTTGGCGATCGTCTGTTTCCAAAATAAATTTTTTTAACGACGTGGCGACGAATTGAAACGAACTTACGAAATCTATGAAAAAAATCGTCATTTTTACGTAACTATTGAAACATAAAGACCGTTTTTAGACAAGTAAGATCGTCAAAGGCCGTCAAATATTTTTCGTCGTATCTCCTGTAAATTTGGAAATAATCCATCAAGTGGTTCTCAAGATATCATGACCACAGACTTCGAAAACAGTGTTTCGAGAAAAACGCGGTTAAAGTTCGAGGTATGGTGCTGCCACCGTTCGCGCGGCCGTCTGTTAGAAGCTCCAGCTCACTCGATTTGCGGAATATTTCAATAAAATAATGTTACCCATAATATAGCTAAGAGGCATATCTATCGAATAAACATATGTTTGGAAAATGCATTTTTTTGGCCCACCTAGGCAGTCCTAATATCGATAAAATAACATCGAATAAAAAGTTGTTATCTATCATGAAGCTATAATATTATCTATAATATAGCTAAAAGGCACATCTATCGTATAAAAATATGTTTGAAAAATGCAACTTTCTACCCACCTAGATAGATATAGCCCGTTAACTCAAACAAATATAAAATGTCCATTTTCCATTACTCTCTCTATGTCAAAGCGTTACGCTCTATGCCTCTCCACTTTACTCACACTCCCCAATTACGTTACTCGAATTACAATCGCCAAATTTTCCAAAACCCAGTCCTTCAAAACCCGATATTCGTTACCCTCAATCGAGGCAAATCCAAAAGTTCCCGAAAATCTGCATTACCATTGGCTGAAAAGAGCGTTCACCAAATTTCGGTGTGCTTCGGAATTCCAACGTGAGGTTCGTATTCCTCGAGGCGCCCAGCCCGGATTGGTCGTCGGGCGAACGTCAGGCCAATTGGTCCGATCGACCAACCAGAGGTGTGGCCCAGGCGTAGCGTTTCTGGTTAAAAAAAAAGAGAGAAATCCCATTCCCTAGCTCCGTGGCTCTCCGTTGGGAGGTTGGTGGCGCTGATCAAAGGAGAAAGAAAAAGAGTGGAGCACGCGCACGTATGCGTCGGTGAGTTTGCGAGGAGCGCGGCTTGTGTGATCGGCGCAGGTCGGTTGTCCGCGTTCTACGCGCTCCGTCATCGTGCGAAAACGTGTTCTCGTGTTGTTCGTCCGAGGCTCGTGGAGATCTCGTCTCCTTTCGAGGGATACGAAAGGATCAATGGCAAACGAAGATCAATCGTGTGTGTTCGAGGATAATTCGAGAGGGTGACTCCGAAATTATATATCCCGTGTTAGGCAGGATAAATAAACGACGACGCTCCTGGAGCTTGGCCCTTTTACTATCCCGGCGATATTACCGTTCTATTCTATTCATCAGCACTCGAGCTCCGGTCACGAACGAGAGGAATAAAAAAAAACAGCAGGAGCAACACCCGCTCTTTTTCTCTCCCTGTGTCTCAGGCACTCGTGTTCGAGTCCCACGTGTGTGAGTGCGTATGCCGCGAGTGTGTGCGTGCGTGATTTGCTTGGCCGTCGAGCGAATGGCGGCGCAGTTGTGTTGTGACGTTCGGTCTCGAGCTTCTGGCTGTCAGTCTCCGAACGAGCCCGCGCGTTCGACTTTGCGTCACGTTGCGAGAAACTCGCTTGACGATCCTATCCTACGCTATTAGAAGGGAAGCGCTCTCGCTCTCTCTCTCTCTCTCTCTCTCTCTCCCTCTCTCTCTGTCTCTCCGGGGATTGTCACGAAAATGCCGATACATTCTCGCCCCAAACGGGCTATTTTTCGTCCCTCGCAGCGGACTTAGAGAGCGCGCCTGACAGCGTGTAAACTCGTTTTATTTTTTCTTCCCCTCGAGGCACTCGGGCGCAGAGAAAATTTGAATCGGCGATCTGCGGTGGGGGTGGGAAGCGGCGAATGGAAGCGTAACCACGTTTTACTTTCCGGTGTAGCTCGCCAGACCGATGGAACACTAGTCTTCTATTGGAGCGATATTATTATTATCGTTATTAGCCATATCATTCCCTGGCGCGTCCGGTCTTCCGGGTGGTGCTTGCCGCTGAATTATACGCATTTCGTGCACACATCGTAACTACGACAGGTGCGCGTTAGCCGGGTAGGCGTGTCACTTTCAAACTCCGCTCTCCGGCTCTCCATACCTGTGGGACCTTTCGTCGCCCGAAAACCGAGAGTGAGAGTTCGGACGCAATCCCGGCGAGGATTGTAAAATACTCGACTAAGAGGTTAGAGCGATAACGAGGCTGTCAGATGCGGACGAAAAAGTGTCAACTTTACGACCAGTCGCACAGCCTTCAACGTCGATGGATAATCGATCATGAAAATCTACAACGGATTCATTGATGACGACTGTCGCGCGAGCTTCTCCGTCAGCTGAGTGCCCGGCCGGTTTACTCCCTCGGAATCCTCGAACGTTCCGCCGCGAAAATTGGCCATTTTTGAATTGTGAGAATCCCGGAGAGCAAGCCAGCGGGAAAACCATTTTTATTGTGCGACGAGAGAATACATATCTTGGAATTGCGGCGAGAGTCGGAGGGAGTGAGGGGAAGGAAAGTTGAGCGAGGAGGTGGATTTTTCCGGTTGCTTACGCCCCCCCCCGCTCGGCCATCTCGACAATGATAATTCAGTTGGCCGCGGAGTTGGGTGGATAAAAAAAAGACGTAAATATCACATGTAAGCCGCAAAAACCGGGAAGTCTCGTGGTGGAAGATAAGAAGGGAGAAAAAAAAAACGTAGTTTCTGTGCGATTGTGGCTGTAGGCTCGGAACGCGGAAAAGCCTCGTGTGAGATTTATACGCCTCCTTGGCACGGCTGGACATAAAAATCCCGAGCGAGGGACTTTTCGCGGTGCTGCATCTTCCTTGTTTCGTGGTTGCTTATTAGCCTTGTTGTTTTGTTATTATTATTGTTGTTGTTTGTTGTTGTTGTGGGAGAGCGAGCGGTCGAGTGAGTGAAATTTGTCGGTGATCAAGTGCGAATGGTGATAAGATGTTCAACTTTATGAAGAAGGCGGCCGAGAAGGACGACAAGGAGAAACGAAAGAGGGAGAAGAAGGAGCGCAAAGATGTGAAGAAGCGCGACCGCGGCAGCATGTCTGCCGAGGAACTTTTACGTCTCGATGAGGTCAGTCTTGCTCGGTTTTCTTTTTATTTGCATTTTTTTTTCTTGTTTTCTCGTGACTCTATCTCTTTCTCTCTCTCTTTCTCTCGTCCGTGGCTGTTTTACCGTTTTTATTATTTACGCGCTGCCGTAAATCAGACGAGTAATTTTTTCCCATATACGTTTTCCTTGACGGGGATCGATGCGAAGATGAATCATCGAAGCTGTAAACTTCGATGACGAAGATCGCCTTTTTTGTAAGATGTTGAAGTTTGCATCGTTGGACTGCAATGAAAATTAATTTTTTCAAATTGTTTCATTCGTTGCGCGAAACCGTTTTCACGCGACGAACGCTTTGAAATTGTGGAGCTTTGTCGAAAGTTGTTGCTTCTCGTGCTCGTCCCCGAGTACGTAGTGCAAATTAAATGAACAGAGATGAGTTCTATTTTTACTTTTCTCTCCGATCAATGTAACGATAAAACAAGACGATGTTGACGTGTGATGACGTTGAAATTTTCATCGTCGGAATGCAACGATGTTTCTTCATTTTTTCATTTTATGCCGTTGCAGTTAGCATCGTTAGAATATAAGGAAAATGTTTTCTTCTCGATTACTAAAATCTTTCTCAGCAGCTTTCGACTGTGAAAATCGCTCAAACGTTTCTACGTATTTTTATTAGAAATGTTCGATCTTAAGTAGCAAAAAAGTCTGAACAATGATACCAAATTTTAATAAATGAAGATGAAATTATTTAACTTATTTAAATAATCTAAGAAAGGTTTTTGATAAATATAAAAAGGAAATGACGTTGAAGTTCGCATCGCTGGAATATATTTATATAAAAATATGAAAATAATATATAAAATGAAATGTATAGCATAAAATTAATATACAAAAATTTAAATAAATAAAATAAAAATATTTAAATAAAATTTAATAAATAAAAAAAAACAAAAAATTCAAATAAATTAAGATAATATTATTTAACTTATTTAAATGAAGTAAGAAAGAATTTCGATAAAAATAAAAATGAAATGATGTATATTCCAACTATGCGAACTTCAACGTCATTTCATTTTTATTTTCATCGACATCCTTTCCTACTTATTTCAATAAGTTAAATAATATCTTAATTTATTTAAATTTTCATCATTGTCAAGATTCTTTTTTTGTTGCTACTTGAGATCGAAAATTGCATCGAAATTCGCATTCCAACGATGCGAACTTCAACGTCATTTCATTTTTATTTTGATCAAAAACCTTTCTTTTTCAAATTTTGGTCGTAAATGTCCAATGAAAGTGCGTAAAAGTATTCCAGTGATTTACATAACCTCAATTACGTAACAGAATTTTGTCGAACGAAAACAATTCATTTTCGTTGGGTTCCAACGCCGGAAATTTCACAATCACGAACTTTGCATCGTTGAAGTGTTACGAAAGTTCTTTACCTTTTTATTTCGTCATTTTGGTTATCGACCAGAATCTTTTTTTACACATTTAGGCTGAAGATCTCTCATAAGGATCCCGAAAAACGTTTGAGTGTTTTGGAGGGCTGAAAATGTGCCAACGAAATTGGACTACGAAATTTTTGTTGCGTTCCACCGATGCAAAATGAAATATCATTAATTTTCTTCTTAAGGCCTTAGGCCACAGCAACGAGTATAAAATCATGTGCGAATTTAACAATTTTTTGTCGTATGAAAAAGTGATTCGCTCGTAAAATTCTGAATCCTAAATTAAAATTAAATTTTAAAAAAAATTAAATTAAATTCTAAATTCTAAAAATTAAAAATTCTAAATTAAAATTAAGTTAAAAACTTAAAAATTCTAAAAATCACACATCTATTTAGTGTGAATATCGTGCTGTTAGATATATTTTTTTTCCGATGTACAAAATGACCGACTACTCGAAACTTTTCGCAACAGCTTTTTTCCAATTGGCGTGACAAATAACTTCAACAATTTTCACTCGATTTACTTCAAAATAAAAAGTTGTGTTCCTAATTGCATTTCGCAGATAAGTACGTACGAAATTTTTGATTAATCGAAAACTTTTCATTTTATGAGCAGTTGAAACGAAATTTTTCACTGAAAATTCATTTCTTAAGTTCAAATACCTACAACTTTTGAAAAAAACAATATTTTTTACATTCCGTACGTACTTCTCCAGGTATTCCAATGAAGATTGACGAGAATTTTTGTTTTCTGTTCTGGGTCAAAAATTGTGGATGCTAAATGTCACGCCTAAAAAAAAGATGACGAAAGAAAATATTAGTGGTCGGCCATTGTGTTCATCGAAAAAAAAAAAAATCTTACGGCATGATATTCATATTAAATAGGTGTGTAATTAATTTAATGAGCTTATTCTGCGAATTTGGACTGTAGATTTCTGATAACGATTGTAAAAAACGTTTAAGTAAATTGGCAGCCCGAATTTATCCAAAAAAAAGTTCGGGCTGCTAAGCTTTCGTTGCTTTTCAACTATGCATTGTCATAAAACAAGAAATAAAAAGGCCAAAATGAGACGAGCAATCGCTTTCCACCAGGAATATAGGATCATTTCAGCTTGAAAATTATTGCTCGTTATGCTGTGCATAAGGACGCACCAAAAAATGGCCAGTGTGAGGCAACAATCTTTCTAAAATAAGTTTGGAAACAAATTCGATAAGTGTAATTTAATAATTATCGTTCAGTCTGAGATAAAAAGTTATAAAGAGAAGCAGACTTTAATTTCCGAATGAAAATAAATGTGAAATTCATAAAGAATTCCACCGTCTATCGTAAAGTTGCGGAGGATAAGCGGCTTTTATCGTTGCATTCATATTATGCTGTTCATGAAAAATGCAGCGCACGAAAGCAGCTTGCGCCTGCGCAGTCGACGATGCTCATTGTCAGTTCTTCTTATCTCGTATTTTAAAGTTGACTTTTGAAAATTAGCTCGTTTGACCCTACCCTCGTACCCCAAGATCAACACGTACAAACGTTATCGTGCTTAAGGTGGAGGAAGAACGTTTAGGCGAGGAAAAAATGGCTAATTTTCATGAATTTTTTCGATAGGTTTATATTAATATAAATATTGATATAAAAGTGGTTACGCTCAACAAATAGATTTTCGAAATACATTAAAAAACAAAATTAAATTCATTTGAGTCACTATTTATAGACGAAAATGGTAGTTAAAAAATGTCCTAAAAAATTGTATGTCTGCGCTGTTGATGAAATTTCGGAGATGGATCATCCGAAACAAAAAAATCAAACGGTTCTAGATTCAGGTTTTACATGCAGAAATAACAAAATGGCGGAAAAAACTGGCGGAAATTTTTTTTTTCGAAAAAAAAAAACAAAAAAACGTGTTTTTCACCGTTTTTGGCAAAAAAGTGAATATCACAATTTTTGGCAAAAAAGTGAATATCACAATTTTAAAAAATCCTTAAAATCCGCCATAGCTTTAGTTGTAAAGAATATGTGGTTAAAATTTCATTAGAATCGGTTCAGTAGTTTTGAAGATTTTAACAATAAGGTGTCGAAAAACGTTGTTTCGAGGAAAACGCGTTTAAAGTTTGTTTGAGTTACATAAATACACAACATTTTTTTAAAATGTATTTTGAAAGTGTATTTATTAAGTGTAACAACTTTAATATCAATATCTATAATATAAACCTATCAAAAAAAATCATGAAAAAAGCCTTTTTTAGTGTCCAAAGTGGAAATTCGCTTTAACACTCATACGCATAATACGAACCAAGAAAAAGTGAGAAATGTTGAAAATCGATGAAATGGTATGCTTTGGAACAAAAAGATTGAATTTTGCGACAAAAACGGGTACATTTTGCAATGAAAAATCCTTTTCGTGTTCATTTCCAAAAACATTTTGGGCCATGTTTTAGATTTAGAGCAAACTCGCTTTCCGCCCGCGGTTCCGCTGGCGTAGACTTGTATTGAATGCTCCTTAATGTGCTCCTGAAATGTTTGATTAAGGAACACGTAGAATTGTGTTAAAGAGCATTGAAACTGAGTTTCAAGTAAATCTGACCAGATATTTTTTTTACCATACTAACTTTTCTACTCCCTTTTCCCCTTAAGGATTGAATTTCCAAAAATGCTGAAAATTCTCTTCAATTGTGTCTAGGAGTAATTATACAAAGTATCATGTAAATCTGACCCGATTTTTTATTTTCCGTAGAAACTTTGCCACCCTTCGTTCAGGGGTTGAATTTCGAAAAACGCCAAAATACGCATTTTTATTAATTGTGTTGAAAAGCTTTAATAGTAAGTTTTAAGCAAATCTTTTGAGATGTTGTCTATTTTCCATACAAACTTTGCCACCCTCTTTCTCCCCTTAGGGGTTGAATTTATAAGAACGCTGGTATACGTGTTTCATTAATTGTATGAAAAAGCACGAATACCAAATTGCAAGTAAATCCGACCGGATTTTTTCAAATTTCCATGCAGACTTCGCCACCTCCTTTTTCCCCTTAAGGGTTGAATTTCGGAAAATCCCTTCTTAAATGGTGCCTACATAATAAAAATCAACATGCCCGCCAAATTTCCCGATTTCCCATTTAGCGGTTTAGGCTGGATGATGAAGAGTCAGTCGGTCAGCACTTTGCCTTTTATATACAGGGTATCCGAGAATTGAATGTGTTCCCTGAGATGGGGCGTTGGGGGTGAAATTCTGAGTCGATTGATATAAGCATGTGTGGGTCTCAGATCAACCGGTGAATTATTATTAATCTTTAAAGGCGAGCCAATCAGGTGCGCTCGCGCGTGTAGTGATGCCTGGTGGGAGCGCCGCACCTACGCCGGCTTATCCGTCGCACCTGATTGGCCCGCCTTTAAAAATTAATAATAATTCAGCGGTTCATCTGAGACCCACACATGCTCATATCAATCGACTCAGAATTTCACCCCCAACCCCCCATTTCAAGGAACACATTTAGTTTTGGGACACCCTGTAGGTTGGAATTTCAGTTTAGTAAAAGATCCACGGTTTTCGAGACAAAAGTCATCTGCTTTTGGTTTTTCGCATACCATTTCTACAGATAACTTTTTTTTATCCGGTTAATAAAAAATACTCTGGCTATTTAAATATTTTATCTAGAAAAGCCTTCTTTTTTATCCTTAAATGTTAAGGAAACTTTATGAAAAAAAAGGTATGTAGAATTTTCATACATACCAATTCGAACCACTGACTTTGATAGCCTGCGGTATAAAAAAAAATGTACTACGCATATCGTGCCAGTTACTTTAAAAACTTGCTTAGTTATTGTCGATTCATATCATTTGTACACGGAGAAAACAGGGGCTTCGAAGTTTAGAATTAATACCATGCTTATAAAAAAAATATCATTAAATATCAAAAAGTATTGAATGGAAGATAAAAATTGTAATTATGGTATAGTAATAATGAAGAAATTAAAATTTTAACCTACGATATGGCACGTAAACTGATACAAATAATACATTTTATTCGGGATATTGTGATTTTTCGTAGTATTCAAAAATATTTTGCCCACGTGATTGGAACAATTAGTTTCCAGTATTCTACAAAAAGTACGGTATAAAGAGTCACATTTTACTAATCAACTTCGTAATATTTTTCGCTATACGCCGAAGATTAATGCTGTGCGTATAGTGAAATCTATACATACACGAAGATTCATGCTATACGTATAGTAAAATCCATATGAAAATATAGCGTGTGAGAATCATTTGTACACTTCTATAACAACAAGTCTTAGAATTCCGAACTGGCAGTAAACTGCTATACTTTTCTAGCACTGCATATTAGGATTCTAGCAACCAGTGTTGGAATTTGAGGTCGTATTTTTCTCCGTGTAGAAACGGCAAGCGAAAAACCAAAAGCAGATGATATTTTTTTCCAAAAAATAACATAAAACCCAAAATCTCGAAAACCGTGTGCATTTTACCAAACTGAAATTCCAGCATATAGTAGGACATGATCTGACCTATGGACAGGGTCAGGATTATTCATTCATGACAGGTCACCCTCCATACATTTAATCACAATCGGTCGATTAGTTTTTTAGCTATACGTCTCCCAGTTGTAAAAAGTAATAAAAAAATACCACGTAACAGCTAGGAATAGTGATAGAACATACCCTAAGTGTTAAAAATGACGAAAAAAATCATCACTTCAAAAAAAAAAAAAATCATGAATTTCAGCAAATTTTTTCCTTGCCTACAGGTATCTCCCCCTTAAAATACCGTGGAATTCGTGTTGATATTTATCTCTTTTAAGACCGTGGGGTGAAATTTTTACTGTGTGGCTACTTTTATCTTTTGTTTCTACCTTCCGCTCCATTTGTCCTCGTTTATTTTTCCACGTCCCGAGTCAGCTGTTTTCGTGAACGATAAAGCGCGCGCGTTATCGGTCTGAATGAGTCAGGAACCGGTTCGAGCGGCAAGCGTTCGAGGGCAATCGTGCCGATTGATATGGATAATTGGGCATCGATCGGCACCACTTACCCAGTCTTTCATTATTATTTTATCGTTATCGTTATTACCGATCATCTCGTTTTTCCACGTCGCTCGGATCGTTCGTGGAATGCGGAGATGGAGCTTTGTTTCGATTACGAAAGCTGTAATACATTTACTTCCCGCTTGGGCGTGTCGTCATCCCGAGCGGCGACGAGCCAAAGGGGGAGAAGAATAGGAGAGAGGAGAAGAGAGTGGGAGCATGGCAGAGATCGTGAAAGATCTGGTGTTCTGATAATGGCTTAAGGCGTTACCCCCACTTGAAGCGCAAAAAAGGCCTTTTTCATGAATTTTTTTAAAGAAAACTACAAAACTTTTGTAATCGATCAATATACCATCTTAAAAAACACATCTTGAAGAACTTTCAGTAATTTTTTTATTGAAAAATATTACATTGTTTAGTGGCAAATGGCCGTCAATGAAATAATGTTTTTATATACACCGTTTGCGGTGACCAACATTGCGGCGAAGTGGATCATCTGAAAAAAAATGCGGATGGATTTAGTCAAATATAAGTATAAACTAGTCTTCAATCGAAGGATTTTAAAAAATATTCATTTTTCACAAAATGGCGGACAGTTAAAGTTAATGGTTCGATTTTAACGAAAAAAAACGGCCGTTTTTTGGCTATAAAACGGCCATTTTTTTTCGAAAAAAAATCGAACGATTAAAGACTACATTTTTATGTATTAAATAAGCCTGCAAAATTTCAAGAAGATCGGTTCATTAGTGTTCGAGTAATCTTGGTCACCGACTTCAGAAATGCCATTTTGAGAAAAACGCGTTTAAAGTTTCAATTTCAATTCTTCAATTCACGGATTCTTCTGTTTCAACGCTCATATCTCAGTCAATTTTGTTCGGATCGACTTGAAATTTTCAGGACATATTCTCAGATACATATAGTTCAAAAAAATGCAATAAAAAAATCGATTTTTTCAAAATCGTAAGTGGGGGTAACCCCTTAACACGATAGACAGAATATAATTATACATATTATTGATACGTGATGAACGACAAAACTCCATAAATTGTTGTTTGCATATTTTGTGGCTGCTTCTATTCAAATGAATTTCAAAACAAAGCTGGGTTACGTTCGCCAAACGCATCAGCTGTTACTCGCGACGTTGCTAAGTCCGTGGGTGTTATTTCGTCGTTCTGACCATTTTCAACCGGAAATTGAAACTTTCTTGTAATGCAGTGCTTTAACTACACGGTGAAGATGGATTTTCTTATTTTTTTACAATATCTATTATATCTAATCTATCGAATTTCAGTTTTCCAACGGGTTTGGTTGGATGCGTGAGCACAAAAACCACGATCACCGCACTTCCGGTTGACCGTCTCCATAAGACGACGTGCTTCGGTAACTCAAAGTGCTCGACTTTGCACTTTTATTGAGATAAAACTAAACGGTCAAATTAGCTCAAATTCTGGCAATAGGCATATTCGTCAAAATCATATAAAAATGTTTATCCGAAAGTTGGATTCGTAGTGATGATCGTACCTCCTTAAGGGGTAAGGCCACTGTAACGGCCCAAAAAAAAAGGTTTTTTCACTAATTTTTTGCTCCCGAAATTGAAGGTATTTGAAAAAAAACTTTTAATGGTGTTATCGGGCATACATTAAACTTTATTATAAAATCTTTTTACAGTCAAAAAAAAACAAAATGGCGGTTCCACAGCTATCTTCCCGGGACATGTTTTGCTTCCAGGGCTCCGCGGCACGCAGCACCACTGGTGCACTTTTGAATCTAGAACAAAAAAAAAAAACCATTAATCTAGAGGGCTATAGCTAGAGAATGTCGATCGGATTTTAAAAAGTATCAATTTTTGTGGATTTGGCGTGCGTTTGAAAAAAAAAATTGATTTTTGACGAAAAAAACGGCAAGTTTTTTGTTAATAAAAAATCAATAAATAAAGTTCTTGAAAATTCCGATCGACATTCTCAAGATAATGTAAATGGTCACATCTGGTTAAAATTTCGAGTAAAAAAAATGAAAATTGTTCGAGTTATGCTGCGTGCCATTTTGAAAAACCATGTTTCGAGAAAAACGCGTTTAAAGTTTTGCGAATAGTTTTTTTAAGCCAATAAAAAAAAATCGATTTTTCAAAAAATTTACAGTGGCCTTACCCCTTAAGGTTTTTGCGCAAAGTTTAGTGTGTCGAAAAAATATTTGTACAGTGTAGAGGCTTAGTAATTTTTTTTTACCAGCTGACACCCACCGGCGAGAGAAAGGGGGGGGGGGTAAGCACATTGTATCGAAGTGACACGGTTGTTACGTGTTTGGTGTGGCGACGCGTGGTCAGGGTCGGGCGTTACCGCACCAAAGTAAGTGTAGCCCGCGGAATAAGGAGGCAGCGAGAGAGAGAGAGAGAGAGAGAGAGAGAGAGAGAGAGAGAGAGAGAGAAATGAGCGAGTAGTGCGTAACTGCACGCGATCCCCTCACGCCCGAATTCGTTTATTCGCGTGTCAAGTGTACCTTTTATAATAAATAGCATATCATTGGATGATTTTCATTCGCGCGGGTAAAATACTGGCACTATCACTAGCACTTTCATTACTTGTAGTATTGAAATTTTCATCGTGGAATGCAACGAAAATATTTTCTTTTCTATTGCGGATTTTTTTTGCCACATTTTGGATCGTATTAAAGTTTGCATCGTTGGAATGCAACGAAAATACTTTTTTGCGTATTGCAGAATGGTTTTTTGGCACATTTAGGAGGGTGTTCAAGTTTGCAGCGTTGGAATGCAACGAAAATCCTTTTTTATTTTTCATTTCTTCATTTTTATCACTATCTGAACTCTTCCTTCGCCGTTTTAGGTTGTGGAACTCTGATATGAGATTGAAGGTTGCATCGTTGGAAGGCAACGAAAGTTAATATTTTCGAATTTCTTTTCTATCTTTCGGTGAATTTTACCTACGAAAATCCTTCGACCATTTTTCAAAATATTTGTTTAGCAATCGACAATATAAATTCATAAAAAAAATATCTACCACAATGATAGAAACATGGAAAACAAATGATAAAAAAAAAACTTTCGTTGCGTTCCAACGTTGCAAAATTCAACACCATTATCCCTAATGGGGATCTTCAAAAATGATTCAGAGGTATTTGTGGCCTCAATGCAATATAAAAAAAAATCGTCGCATTCCAACGATGCAAACTTTTATTCGATAACATCATTTAGGATGGTGTTGAAGTTAGCGTCGTTCGAATGCAACGAGAATTCTTTTTTTTAATTCTTCTATTTCTGCAGTTTCTTCGTCATCCAAAATCTTATCATGCAAATTTGGGCATGAGGGGTGCAGTTTGCATCGTTGGAATGCAACGAAGGTTCTCTTTAATTTCCCATTTTCATTATTATTCAAAATAATATTTTGAATACTCTATATATACTTTTGAACACTATTCAAGATATTTTGAATATCTTGAATACTCAAAATAATATTTTGATTCTCATCGTTAAATGAGAATCCTGACATTTTTACGTAATTTTCGTATTCTAAGTCAACCAAAGGAAATTTGCGAAATGGAAAAAAGAAATCATTTTCGTTGCTTTCCAACGATGCAAACTTCAACGTGATAATTTAATGATGTTGAAGTTTGCATCGTTGGGATGCAACGGAAGCTAGTTTTTCTTGTATTGCTCATATTTTTTGTCGCCGATTTAGGGTTAAAAAATCATCAACCTGTTTTTTAAGAGATCCACGATCTTAATTTATAGGACAATTAAGGAGGTACGATCACTTCCACGGGGTCAAAAAAGAGTCTATATTTATTTTACCCACAGCTGCTCCGATTGATGTTTACTTATGTTGATTATTCGTATTATCGATTATAGTGTGCCAAATGTTGTGGTAAATGATGAATTTATTGCACGTGCACAAATAAAAACTGAAAAATTAGATCGTCAACGACTCGGTAGTAATCTTCGTAATAATAATATTACCATATCCACCATAAAAACGGACTAAAAAGAGAAAAAAAATTAGCGGGAAATCTATTAAGGCATTACCCCCACTTGTAGCGCAAAAAAGGCCTTTTTCATGATTTTTTTTAAAGAAAACTACAAAACTTTTTTAATCGATCAATATACCATCTTAAAGAACACATCTTGAAGAACTTTCAGTCATTTTTTCATTGAAAAATATTACATTGTTTAGTGGCAAATGGCCGTCAATGAAATAATGTTTTTATATACACGGTTTGCGGTGACGAAAATTGCGGCGAAGTGGATCATCTGAAAAAAAAATGCGGATGGATTTAGTCAAATATAAGTATAAACTAGTCTTTAATCGAAGGATTTTAAAAAATATTCATTTTTCACAAAATGGCGGACAGTCAAAGTTAATGGTTCGATTTTAAGGAAAAAAAACGGCCGTTTTTTGGCTATAAAACGGCCATTTTTTTTCGAAAAAAAAATCGAACGATTAAAGACTACATTTTTATGTATTAAATGCGCCTGCAAAATTTCAAGAAGATCTGTTCATTAGTGTTCGAGTAATCTTGGTCACCGACTTCAGAAATGCCATTTTGAGAAAAACGCGTTTAAAGTTTCAATTTCAGTTTACACGAAGAACGGATTCTTCTCTTTCAACGCTAATATCTCAGTCAATATTGTTCGGATCGACTTGAAATTTTCAGGACATGATCTCAGATACTTATACTTCAAAAAAATGCAAAAAAAAATCGATTTTTTCAAAATCGCAAGTGGGGGTAACCCCTTAAAATAGGCTTGAATTACCTGAGGGGAATCAACACGATAGGCAGAATATAATTATACATATCATCGTCAAAATCATATAAAAATTTCGAAACCGAAAGTTGGATACGTAGCAATGATCGTACCTTCTCGAAGATTGTGATTGGACTGAAGAAATGGAAGAAAAATTTAAAGAACCTTCGTTGCATTCCAACGAACTTCAACGCCATGCAAACTAGCCCATTCCAACGATAAAAATTTTCCAAAATGGAAAGTTGGTTACAAAGAGGAAGAAAAAAAAATCGAATAATAATTAACGTCGCAACAATGGGAGATATTTTTTTGCCTAATCGTGGCAATGTTCTCCGAATGTTCGTTCAGGTACGTCGTTCGTTGAAGATTCGTTCGCGGCGCAAAGAGAAGGAGAAGCTTCCGTCGGGCATAACGGCGGACTACAGCGCCTCGTTTTTCGCCGAGCTCGATCGAGACCTGTTGGAGAATCCGCCCTGCAATCCAGCGGGGACGAGCTGGACTCGCACACCCGACGGTCTTACTCAGAGCGACTCGTCCGAGGCTTCGTTGACATCGCTGACGAACGCAACCGGGAAGGCAGGGCCCCCGTTGTTGCCGCCGAAACCGCCGAAGCGTGGAATCCTCAAAGGGCCGAGACTGAGCATCGGCAGTATCGTGACGGTGGCCGAGGCCGTCGTCGCCGTGCAAAACGGCAACGAGGTCGAGCACAATCATCAGGATGTCAATCTCCTCGTGAGAAACACCCTGCAGAACGAAGTAATCGCTTATCAGAACGTGCCGAATCAGCAACAGAGCCATGGCAAAGACGACGTCTGCAGCGAGGAGGAATCCTCCTCCTATCAGATCGGACGTGGCCCACGTGGGCCCAACGAGCGTCAACATCAGAATCCCGCTCATCATCATCATCATCAAACCTCGGAAACGAAACTGCTCCAGGTAATCCAGAAATTCCTAAACTATTCTCGTTGGGCATTTGAATTATTCGCTTGTAAAATTCTAAATTCTAAATTAAAATTAAATAAAAAAAATTAAATTAAATTCTAAATTGTAAAATTTAAAAATTCTAAATTAAAATTAAATTTAAAAATTAAAAATTCTAAAAATCACACATCTATTTTAGTGTGAATATCGAGCTGTTGGAAACTTTTTTTTCTTCGATTTACAAAATGGCCGAACATTCGAAGCTTCTCGAAACAGCTTTTTTTACAATTGGCGTGACAAATAACTTCAACATTTTCACTCGATTTACATCAAATTCAAAAGGTACGTTCCTAATTGCACTTCGCAGAGCGAAGTACGTACGGAATTTCTGATTAACGCGTTACCCCCACTTGTAGCGCAAAAAAGGCCTTTTTCATGAATTTTTTTTAAAGAAAACTACAAAACTTTTTTAATCGATCAATATACCATCTCAAAGAACACATCTTGAAGAGCTTTCAGTAATTTTTTTATTGAAAAATATTACATTGCTTAGTGGCAAATGGCCGTCAATGAAATAATGTTTTTATATACACGGTTTGCGGTGACCAACATTGCGGCGAAGTGGATCATCTGAAAAAAAAATGCGGATGGATTTAGTCAAATATAAGTATAAACGAGTCTTTGATCGAAGGATTTTAAAAAATATTCATTTTTCACAAAATGGCGGACAGTCAAAGTTAATGGTTCGATTTTAACGAAAAAAAACGGCCGTTTTTTGGCTATAAAACGGCCATTTTTTTTTCGAAAAAAAAAATCGAACGATTAAAGACTACATTTTTATGTATTAAATAAGCCTGCAAAATTTTAAGAAGATCGGTTCATTAGTGTTCGAGTAATCTTGGTCACCGACTTCAGAAATGCCATTTTGAGAAAAACGCGTTTAAAGTTTCAATTTCAGTTCTTCAATTCACGGATTCTTCTCTTTCAACGCTCATATCTCAGTCAATTTTGTTCGGATCGACTTGAAATTTTCAGGACATATTCTCAGATACTTATACTTGAAAAAAAGGCAATGAAAAAAATCGATTTTTTCAAAATCGCAAGTGAGGGTAACCCCTTAATCGAAAACTTTTCATTTTATGAGCAGTTGTAACGAAATTTTTCACTGAAAATTCATTTCTTAAGGGGCCATTCCACTTTGGAGCCAGGTAAAAGGCCATTTTCGCTTTTTTTTTTATTTGAGGGTTTTATAAAAGATATGAATATCAAGCTTGATAAATAAGGTCTTGAAATACATTTGAAAAAAAAATGTTTAATTCATTTTTGTTCATTTTTAAGTACAAAAACTATTTATAGTTCAACGTAACGCCTCAAAAATAGGTGGGCTAGGTAGCTCCATCACAAATCGGCAATGGCTTGTCGGAAACAAAAAAATCAAAGTCAAAGTTAAACAAATTTTCAATTTTTAATTCAATTAAAATTGTTCTAACGAAAAATTCGAGTGTTTCGTATCAATCATATTTATCGTATTCGCAATATTAAAAAAAAATGTTTTTGTACCATTTCTAAGAAAAATCACGCCCACACTTGGCAAGCGAAAAATAATTCATCAACATATTAGATCGGGCTACTAATTGTAAAATTATCGCCACAATTACCAATTGTAAATAAGTACAATCATTATTACTTACGAGTATGATTAGTAATACAAATTATTACTAATTGATACCGAAAACTCGAAATTTTCGTGAAAAAAAAAATTGAATTTATTAAAAAAGAATACAAGGAAAAATGGGCCCACAATGGGACAAGCGTTAAAATTCATATAATTCATCGTATTATTTTAGAGAATTTTTTGAAAGAAAAAAAAATGGTATTTATCTTTGAAAAAAATAGTTTTCACTTTACACGCTGAAAAAACGTTGACAACGATGATTAAAAATTTAATTCCCTTTTTTTTTATGAAAGTGTGAACTGATATGAAAAAAATCGATCTATAGACATTTTTCGATATATCGATTAATTTAAGAGATATGGGCGTCAGAACGTTTTCGAACGTTCTGAAGTGCAGATTTCTCGAAAAATTGTAACTTCTGAAATACATGCGATAAAAATTTAAAAATTTGTGAAAATAATCCTTGCATAGCTTAATATTTTTTAAAAAATAAAAAAAATAAAAAATGTTCACGGTCACGGCCGAGCGAAATGGCGTGGAATGCCTCATATATACACACGCACATTTGAATCGAAAAGATACAATAAATTCATATGCTTAAGTTTACCCAATCAAAGTGCAACGAAACCTTTTTTTACTGAACTTCCAAAATATTCTTCGACAGATTTGAGCCACAAGAATCCCGCGATAATTTTTCAGGCTCCTCGCTTAGCAACCTAAAACCCAAACCTACAAAATATGATTTTCGACACTAATCCAAGGAAAAAAGAATCGTCGCGTTCCAACGATGGAGACTTCGAGCTCATGGAAAATTCTCATACGTTAACGCGTAAGCCTGATTGTTTTTGTTTTCTCGAAAATTTCGTCTCACAGGTGGTCACGAGCGCGAGTCCATCGGCCGATTCGTTGACGGACACGACAAACTCGAGTTTCGCCACGCCGCCGTTCAGTCTCTCGCCTATCGGGGAGTCGCAGGGTTTCTCGCGATGGCGTTCGTCAGCCTCGTTCGAGGAGCAAGGTGTAGATTTGTGCCTGCCGGAAGTGGTGCCTCTGGTGCTTCCGGAGCCGCGAGAACTGACGATCCAACGGCAGCCACCGCCGCGCAACGATTTTGGTTTTTCCCTGCGGCGAGCCGTGATCGTGGAACGCGGCAACAACGGAATAACGCAAATGCGTCCGGTTATTTTCGCCGAGCCCGGTGCGATAGTGCAGAACAAAAACGACACGGGCCTCCTGCCCGGCGACAGACTTATAGAGGTCAACGGTATCAACGTCGACGACAAATCGCGCGAGGAGATCATCGATCTCATCAAAGGCTCGGCCAACAGTGTCACGGTCAAGGTCAGTGCTGCGCCGTATTCTGTGCGCTCACCGTTCGTACCTCGAAATATTTATTTTTTACTTGCTTTTGTTTTCTCACACACACACGCACACTGCTGCTACATGACGATGAAGGGCGCGTCGTTGGAAAGCAACGAAACATTAATTTTTTGTCAATACGCGGAAGCGGGACTGCTGCTGGAATCAGGCTAATTTTCTTCAAGCCTCCAGACAGACCCGAACGAAAATTAGCATGATTCTAGCAGGAGCCCCACTTCCGAATATTTGCCCAATTTTTTTTAACAAAGGGTAGGGGTTTCGGTGTGAAAAAAAAACACTTGCGAATTTTTTTCATCTACACGGAGAGAATTTTTAAGTATTTTTTACGGTGAAAGCTCCGTAAAAATTACATTAAGAATTTGAAACCGGTGACAAATGTGCACATAGTCAAAAACTGACACTAGCTTTTAATATTTTGCTTTCATTCGTGTAAAAATTTAAGCAAGTAGCATAATTTTTTACATTTCTTTCAGTAAAAATTCTGACACATTCTCATGTAGAATTTTAACAATGGGCTGCCTCAAAAATTCCAAGTTTCTACAGTAAAAATAACCTGGACAAACTTGAAATTTCTAAAATCCCTAGCAAAAAATTAATTCCCTACGATTAAATAAATACTGTATATACTGTATTTTTTCGTAAAGAGCTAGTAGGCAACAGCAATAATAATATTAATGAATAATTGCTAATTTTTATAAATAATAATATTATTTTATTAATAACAAAATAAAAAATTCTACAAAATTGGTCTAAAAAATGAGTTTGTTTGGAAAAAGATATGAAATACGAATAAAAAACTTTTACGAATAAAGGCATGTACAACGACGTAAATTGATACTTACATTCCGTTGATCGTCTAGATTTAATCCGTCCTAAAAATAAACACTTTTTTCATCAGCGTTTCTGAACATTCGTGTTCTTGATTGCTACTCATTTTAGCATATCATCTTTCCGTACCGGTAGACGTCCTGTATCGCAGTTTCTTTTCACGTTTCTTTGTTTTCTTGCGTAGAACTGCGTAGAACACGTTAGACTGCACGAGACCACGAGGCTTTCTTGGCCCATGCTTCGTACTATAATGCGCATGCGCGGTACCGCTGTTGCTAAGCAACGCGGGTCGGCGTCGTTCGTGCTCGTCATACTGCGTCATACACAAGCACACTCTGACAGCTTGCGTTCACGTATACGCACGCTCGCACACAGAGCTCACGCGTAAGGTCAGGCGACCTAGCCCTAACTGATTTTACTATAAAGAAGGTAAAATTCCGGTGGACGCACGGAAAATTTCGGCTTCCTTTTTTAAATTTTTATGGAAAACACGCAAATTTCTCAATGTTCCACTGAAAAAATTCATTTATATTAGCACTTTTTAAACTTATTGTCGTAATCTTTACGTTTCATGAAATTTTACTATTAATTTCAGTAAAAATTCTGGAAAATATTTTAAATTTCTGTTACGCAAAAGTAAATTTTGATTCATTTCCATGAAAATTTATAATTTATTTCCTAAAAACCTGAAGAATTGCACATTTGCCACCGAGTTACTGTGATTTCACAGTAAAAATTACTTAAAAATTCTCTCCGTGTATATGGATAGAGTAAATTTATCGAAAGCTTTTGTACATTGTTGAGTGTCATTTCATGAAGATTCTGTGATATTTGTACGCGAAAATATCCACAAACAAGCCGGTGACAAGGTATCATCAAATCCTCCTCCCAACGGTCTTTGATAATGTTTTTTTTTTCATTTCTACATTTTTGGTGCTCATTTAAAAGTGAAAAGTGCTATTTTTCAAGCAAAATTCCGTCATTTTGGGGGTGGAAATAACCCCTTGATGTAAAAAAAAAATCTCATACTAACCGTTGGGGGGAGGTATTTTATGTGTAGAAAGTAGAAGTATATGTAGAAACGATTAAGAAGCTACTTATTGAACAATTAACATTAACACGTTTCATAGGGACTCAACATCCTTAAGGATATACTTAAGGAGTATGTAAAGATACTCAACATCCTTAAGGATTGTTTTTGTATCCTTACATTAAGGTTTTTGTATCCGACGTCCTTAAGGATGTTGAGTCCCTATGAATCATGTTAATGTTAATTGTTCAATAAATATGTTAATTGTTCAATAAAAGCGTACCAAATTTTCCGAATTCTAGCATCGTTACCTTCTTAGGGGTTGAAATAAAAAATAATAAGAAAATTCGGCAAATTTGGTACGTTTTTGTATGAAGTATTTAAGAGGTCGTGTTAAAATTTCACGATTAGGAAGCTCGTTATTAAAAAATTAACATTTTGTTAAGAACAATTTTTAAAAGAAACAAATAAAAAAATTTATCAATAAACTTCGTTTTGTGTCCGTTGCTTTCAGTATATTGTAGATGTTATAAAATTGAGAGGTCAAAAAAAACTTATTGCAAAGTTACATCAGTTTCCATAAGACAATATTTAATTAGTGAATGTTAATTGTTCAATAACACGAGCTTCCTAATTGTGGTGAAATTTTTACACGACCTCTTAAATACTTCATACAAAAACGTGCCAAATTTTCAGAATTTTATTATCATTTGCGATTAGGAAATAGTTTGTTCAACAATTTACCACATTCTATCCGGACAATTATATACGTGTTATTCGTCCGGAAACTATAGTTTACACCAATCACAATAATATGTACGCCTGCTGGAACTACAGCGCGAACTGAGCCGCTAACTGAACGGGGAGACACTCGGAAAAAAAAATATCGTTGCATCGTTCCTTCATTTTTATTATCGTTCAAAACGTTCCGTTATGCAAGTTGAGTTGGCAAGTTTCTAACGACAACACGTAAACCAGTGCAAGGAATTCTAATTGCTCGAATTAAATTATTTTTATTAATTAAATTAAAAAGAATTATTTAAATTCCTTAAATATATTTAACACTTCGTCTGCAAACGTTTTGTTCGCACCTCTCGTCTGCAAACGTGGGTATTTCGCGTCTGGCCATTATTTCATCCCCTTAATGTACTCAGGAAATTTTGAAAAAATTCAGGCTACTTCTTAAAACATTCATTTTAAAGTTCCATTTGTGAAATTCCTGAAAAAAAAATGTTTCATACATTTTTTTGTTAAATAAATAAAAAAATTTGGAAAAAAATTTTGATTTACAAAAAAAATTGTAACTCAGCGAAAAAAAAAGGTACCGTAATTTTTCAAACTGGAAATTAAAGGTAAAGATTGTATCTTTAAGAAAAAAAAATATTTTGTTTCATTAATTTAAAGTTAAGTGCTTAAGTTTTGGACATGAAAATGGACAATAAATTACGTACAATGTATATTGCTTTTTACACATTTTATTAGCAACAAAATTTTTTTTTCTTCTTTTACCATAAAAAGTTATTACAATAACAATTTATAAAATTTATAAAATAATTTATTGCTTCTCGTTGACGCAGTACGCGCGTAATTTGTTCGGCCGATCGTTGCTCCATTTTTGAAAATTCTGCATAAAAAAATTCCAAAATTTTTTTTAGGCATACTGACTATTTTTGGCATAATTACTGATGCCAAAATCACCGTAAAACACGAAAAAATTTTTTCACGAACTTACCTATTTTGTGCACGTCGTCTGCAAACCTGGCTCGTTTGTGTCCTCTGCAAAGTTTGAGTGCTCGGTACAACTACCTGGAAGGTACTAAAATTTTGAAACTTGGGCGTAGGTTCCCCTTCCTATATAACTTTTTTTTTCAGGTAAAGAGGAGTGTCCGCCCTTCCCCTATTTTCGCGGTACAAACCAAAACGGTTTTCGCTCGGACACGAACGACCCACGTTTGCAGACGAAGGGTTAAATATATTTAAAGAATAAATAAAAATGAAAATACTCGTACTTTATCGTGTACGGTGAAAAGATTTCGTCCCCTCGATAGGACCGGAAGTGGATGCCGAGCATGCACAATAGCGATGGCAAAAACACGAGGCTGCTAAGAGCGAGCCGATAGCAATGTTTTTCTCTATTTTCGTCGGTTGGCTTATCTCTATCGTCATCGCTGACCGAGCGATCTTCGGTGTAAGAAGCTTTGTGCGACGTCTCGACCGACTCAAGGGTGATACAGAGGTCTCGCCGTTCGCACGCAACACGTGCGAGTCTTTGCGGTGAAAGGTTCGAAATTCTTCACAGGCTTCGCGAGGTCGAGCAACGCGGGAAAGCAAAAACATACGACGCGAATAATTTTTTCCGACCATTTTCTTGGCCATGGCTATTTTGCGTAGTGTCCAACATCGGAGATTCTCGTTTCGTTGGACCGTCGGGCAGGAGGCTCTTCGGATTTTTCACGCAGTCTAAAGCAACGGGGAAATGTCAATTACAATTTTTACACGACTCAGTCGCGATGGTCTCGTCGAATTTCCCGTTCAATTATTCCCGTTGTGTTGAAGTTTGTATCGTTGGAATGCAACGAATTTTCTTTTAAGGGGTCTGCTCACTTTGGACCCTAAAACAGGCCATTTTCATTCGATTATTTTATAGGTTTATACTGTAGATATTGATGTAAAAGTTGTTACACTTGATAAATACACTTTCGAGATGCATTTTAAAAAAATTCAATATATTTATGTAACCCAAACAAACTTTTGACGCGTTTTTCTCGAAGCAACGTTTTTCCGACAGCTTGTTGATAAAATCTTCGAAACGTCTGAACCGATACTCATGAAATTTTAATCAAATATTCTTTACAACTATGGCTATAGCGCATATAAATGATTTAAAAAATTTTGATATTTACTAATTGTTTTAGCCAAAAACGTATTTTTTGTTTTTTTTTCGAAAAATGTCCGCCATATTGTTATTTTTGCATATATGAAAAAGCTACAGCCATTAACATGTTGAATCTAAAACCGTTTGATTTTTTTTTCTGTTTCGAACGATATACAATTTTTTTATGACATTTTTTTAACTACCATTTTCGTTTACAAATAGTGACTTAAATAAATGAAAAGAAATTTTGAATATATTCCGAAAGTGTATTCGTTAGGTGGAACAACTTTTATATATATATATCTATAATATAAACGTATAAAAAAAATTAATGAAAATAGCCCTTTTTGGCGTCTAAAGTGAGAAGACCCCTTAACATCCCTAATTTCTTAAAGTAGATCCAATATACGAAAATGACGTGAACATTTTTTAGGATTCTCGTTCAGCGATCTGCAAGGTAAATCGGCAAAAGATAATTTTGGATAACGATAGAAATGAGAAATGAGAAAGACATTTCGGTGCGTTCCAACTATGCAAAGTTCAACCTCGTTTATAAAAACGGTTGTTACGCTGTTGCAGTTTGTATTGTTGAAACGCAACGAACATTCTTTTCGTATTTCATTTATTTATCTTATTTTATTTAACCCTCCGTGGTCACCCGGGGTCACGAAGTGACCCCAAGCGCAACTTGAAGCCGAAATTACTATTCCAAGTACTACAGACTAACAAGGAACATCCCTCAGGTGACACCCTTCGATTTTGTCGAAATTTGGATATGTTGTAAAGCACCGAAAAGTAAGCGATACGTATTTTTTTCTATCGGCGGAAAAACGGTTTTAAGGGGTGAAACCACCCCTCGAAATAAGGCATATCTAGGTTGGTTCACCCCTTAGTTTTTTTTTTGCAATGTCACTACAGTGGATTTTTCATTGCTTCGGATTAGAAGAATTTTCGGTTTTGTTTCATTAAAATCGGAGGACTCCTTGTGTGTGAAACTGCTATGTTACCCCTAGAGATGCCTTTTTTCGAGGGGTGGTTTTAGCCCTTAAAACCGTTTTTTCGCCGATAAAAAAAAATACGTATCGCTTACTTTTCGGTGCTTTATAACGTATCCAAATTTCAAAAAAATCGAAGGTTGTCACCCGAGGGATGTTCCTTGTGAGCCGGAAAATATTGACGAAAGGGGTTATACCTTCTCTGCACGGAGAGAATTTTTAAGTATTTTTTACGGTGAAATCTCCGTAAAAATTACATTAAAAATTTGAAACCGGTGACAAATGTGCACATAGTCACAAATTGACACTAGCTTTTAATATTTTGCTTTCATTCATGTAAAAATTTAAGCAAGTAGCATAATTTTTTACATTTCTTTCAGTAAAAATTCTGACACATTCTCATGTAGATTTTTAACAATGGGCTGCCTCAAAAATTCCAAGTTTCTACAGTAAAAATAACCTGGACAAACTTGAAATTTCTAAAATCCCTAGCGAAAAATTAATTCCCTATGATTAAATAATTACTCTATATACTGTATTTCTGAACATTTGTGTTCTTGATTGCTACTTATTTTAGCATATCATCTTTCCGTACCATTGTAGACGCCCTTTATCGAAGTTTCTTTTCACGTTTCTTTGTTTTCTTGCGTAGAACTGCGTAGAACACGTTAGCCTGCACGAGACCACGAGGCTTTCTTGGCCCATGCTTCGTACTATAATGCGCATGCGCGGTACCGCTGTTGCTAAGCAACGCGGGTCGGCGTCGTTCGTGCTCGTCATACTGCGTCATACACAAGCACACTCTCGCAGCTTGCGTTCACGTATACGCACGCTCGCACACAGAGCTCACGCGTACGGTCAGGCGACCTAGCCCTAACTGATTTTACTATAAAGAACGTAAAATTCCGGTGGACGCACGGAAAATTTCGGCTTCCTTTTTTAAATTTTTATGGAAAACACGCAAATTTCTCAATGTTCCACTAAAAAATTTCATTTATATTAGCACTTTTTTAACTTATTGTCGTAATCTTTACGTTTCATGAAATTTTACTATTAATTTCAGTAAAAATTCTGGAAAATATTTTAAATTTCTGTTACGCAAAAGTAAATTTTGATTCATTTCCATGAAAATTTATAATTTATTTCCTAAAAACCTGAAGAATTGCACATTTGTCACCGAGTTACTGTGATTTCACAGTAAAAATTACTTAAAAATTCTCTCCGTGTGGTTGTTTGGAGCAAGAGAGAAACTTTTAACGATGAACAGAGAAGGAAAAAAGCAGAAACCGATTTTCCAATTCCGATATAGTCAAATATCCGTAATTATTGTCCATTGTGTCCATTCATATCATTTTAGTACAAGACAGACACCGTCGAAATGTACCGCGTGCGTTAGCAGCTCCTTTTGCTTACGTTGTGTTTACGTGGCGCCATCTGCGCTGAGCTTTGCGTAAGGCTCCCTATACAAGAAAGGGGGAAAACAGTGTAGGTCAGTTAAGATAGTCCCATCGACAGGCTTCAATTCATAGGATTTTCATAATGTTTTTTTGAGCTTCAAGAAATATATTAACAATCGTCTCTGTAAAATTTCAGGGTGGGTTATTGACCTTATTACGGAGATAAAAAAATATAAAAATTGCGTACTTTCGTGAAGGAATCCCGAGACGACATACAAAAACTCAATTTCCGGTCGCTACAAAAAAATACGCTTATTGACCTAATTTTCATGTAATATCAAGTTTAATTTGAACTTCCGGTATTGTGTCCAAAATGTTGTGTCCAAAATTGAAGATGGTGATAAAATTTAAAAAACTTGATAGGTCATTCAGTAAAACGTTTGAAAGGTTGTGTAAAACTTTCACGACGATTAGGAAGCTGAGTACTGAGAAATTAGAATTCACAAATTACACGCAGCCTTATGGAAACTGAAGTAAGTTTGCAGTTATTATTTTTTTTGTGATAAAAAATGATGCCAAAAATACAAAAAGAAATCACACTTGAGAAAAAAAAATATAAGAATATAGTGACAACGTTGCATAAAGCCAATTTTGTTTTTGATATATTTAAAATGAAAAAACGATCATTAACGAATATTTCTTCTATTTCTTGAAAACAAATAGCAAAGTTTGCTATCTGCTAATAGAATTGCAAAGTTACTTCAGTTTCCATAAGGCTGCGTGTCAATTTGTGAATTCTAATTTCTCAGTAGCCAGCTTCCTAATCGTCGTGAAATTTTTACACAACCTTTCAAATGTTTTACGTAATGACCTATCAAATTTTTAAAATTTTATTACCATTTTCAATGTTGGACACAACGTCCTTGAAAAAACGTCAAGCATCGGACGAACATCGCCCTCCATAGAATTTCTCTGATACCATGAATATTTTCAAATACCTTTTTGTAAGGATCGAATAAAATCAATTTGGTCATTTTCCTTCACCCAACCAATAACTACGCGTATAAGAGAAAAAGAATTTCCGATGCGTCCCAACGCTGCAAACTTCGACATTTGTTTCACTGCTCCGGGATTTTTATCAGTCGCGAATGACTATCGTTGATCGGTTTATTGCGATGCTATCTTGATGAAAAAGTAATTGCTTTTCCGGCTATACCTTGCGAGATTTAATTGATTAGCCGTTCAATTCGAACGGGATTTATTTGCCGAGCAATCGAATTTGTCGGCTCTTAAGGATGTTGAGTCCCTATGAAACATGTTAATGTTAATTGTTCAATAAATAGCTTCTTAATCGTCATGAAATTTTTACGCGACCTCCTGAATACTTCATGTAAAAACATACCAAATTTTCTGAATTCTATCATCATTAGTTCAACCTCCTTAGGGGTTGAAATAAAAAATGATAAGAAAATTCGGAAAATTTCGTATGTTTTTATATGAAGTATTTAAGAGGTCATGTTAAAATTTCACGACGATTAGGAAGCTCGTTATTAAAAAATTAACATTTTGTTAAGAACAATTTTTCAAAGAAAAAAAAAATGTATCAATAAACTTCGTTCTGTTTCCGTTGCTTTCAGTATATTGTAGATATTACAAAATTGAGAGGTGAAAAAAACAACTTATTGCAAAGTTACATCAGTTTCCATAAGACAACATTTAATTTGTGAATGTTAATTGTTCAATAACGAGCTTCCTAATTGTCGTGAAATTTTTACACGACCTCTGAAATACTTCATACAAAAACATACCATATTTTCAGAATTTTATCATAATTTGCGATTTGGGACTCAACATCCTTAATCACGTTCACCGCAAGCCTCTTAAAAAAAATATATGTAAACGTTAATATTTTTTTATTGTTAAAATACTAATTTTTTTTCTCCGAGACCAGTTCCAACAAACTGTATTTAGTTTTTTCCAATAAAATCTTCATAACGTGCTTAAGGCGTTACCCCCACTTGTAGCGCAAAAAAGGCCTTTTTTATGAATTTTTTAAAATAAAACTACAAAACTTTTTTAATCGATCAATATACCATCTTAAAGAACACATCTTGAAGAACTTTCAGTAATTTTTTTATTGAAAAATATTACATTGTTTAGTGGCAAATGGCCGTCAATGAAATAATGTTTTTATATACACGGTTTGCGGTGACCAACATTGCGGCGAAGTGGATCATCTGAAAAAAAAATGCGGATGGATTTAGTCAAATATAAGTATAAACTAGTCTTTAATCGAAGGATTTTAAAAAATATTCATTTTTCACAAAATGGCGGACAGTCAAAGTTAATGGTTCGATTTTAACGAAAAATCGGCCGTTTTTTGGCTATAAAACGGCCATTTTTTTCGAAAAAAAAAATCGAACGATTAAAGACTACATTTTTATGTATTAAATAAGCCTGCAAAATTTCAAGAAGATCGGTTCATTAGTGTTCGAGTAATCTTGGTCGCCGACTTCAGAAATGCCATTTTGAGAAAAACGCGTTTAAAGTTTCAATTTCAGTTCTTCAATTCACGGATTCTTCTCTTTCAACGCTCATATCTCAGTCAATTTTGTTCGGATCGACTTGAAATTTTCAGGACATATTCTCAGATTCTGACACTTCAAAAAAATGCAACAAAAAAAAATCGATTTTTTCAAAATCGCAAGTGGGGGTAACCCCTTAAAAAAATTCACGAACGTGTCGCCATTTTTTCCATCAACTTTGTATATATTTTTCGGCACATTTTTTTCCTCGCATTTTCGGGATTTTTCGATAAATATTTGTCACACGCGTGTTGTACAAGTTTTTCTTTCGCCACGTAAGTGCGCATGGAAAAAGAACACGTGATAAAGAGGCGACGATAATTGGCGATTCAACACTCTCTCGGCGGCGAGTGAGCAGCGGGAGACGTGTGCTCTTTAGCACTTCGCGAGATTGCGAGAGGTGTTTGGTCTTCTCTCTGTTCGGTTCAATGGCACTCGTACGTGGTGACTGCTCGCCGTTGCAACTTCGTACCGTTGTCTATAGAGCTTAGCGTATAGAGAGTTAACCGCGACGTGACTCACGAGGCCCATCTTCGCGAAAACCATCACCGCGAATGTCACGAGTTTATAAATAACATTTTTCTCACCCCGACCATTCCCGATCACTTTTATTTTCCATAATTTTCGCTTTACATTTCACGAAACGTTCTTTCTTCCGCTCGGCTCCGACCAAATTGCTCACAAATATTTGCATTGTGGGATGTATCTGTATTTGCATTCTTTTCGAACGAGTTTGACCAGTTTTGCTTGCTCAATTTGGGAGGAAAGGAAACGCAAAAGAAACGACGGCGTTTCGGGCTGAGCTTTGGCAACGTTCACGCTGTGCAAAGAAGGGAAGTTTGCATCGTCGACGATCTTTTTTTCTGCTCATTTGCCGTTTATTCGTATGCTTATCCGAGCCTTTTTTTTCTCAATCGAGGTCGGAAATCTCTACCAATAATGCGCAAAACTATTTGAGTAATTTTCAGAGCTAAAAAACTTTAACGATGGTAAAGAATTATTTTTCGTTGCATTCGAACGATGCAAGATCACGACGTTGAAGTTTGCGTCGTTGGAATGCCACGAAAATGACTTTTCGTTTGTTTTTCAAATATTTCCTTTGGCAGATTCGAGCTACGAAAGTCACGCAAACGTTTTTTGAGGATTTTTATTTAGCAATCTACAAAAAAAATCTGCATAATCTGATTTCGGATAACAATGAAAATAAGAAATTGAAATGAATTTTCGTTGCAATCCAACGATGCAAACTTCAAGCCTGTGCGAACATGACCCAGCTTTGTTTTGAAATTAATTTGAATAGAAGCCGCCACAAAATATGCAAACAACAATTTATGGAGTTTTATCATTTATCACGTATCAATAATATGTATAATTATATTCTGCCTATCGTGTTAATTCCGCTGAGGTAATTCAAGCCTATTTTAATAGGTTTCCGGCTGATTTTTTTGTTGTCTTTTTAGTCCGTTTTTATGGTGGATATGTTAATATTATTATTACGAAGATTACTACCGAGTCGTCGACAATCGAATTTTTCAGTTTTTATTTGCTCACGCGCAATAAATTCATCGTTCACCACAACATTTGGCACACTATAATCGATAATTCGAATAATCAACATAAGTAAACATCAATCAGAGCAGCTGTGGGTAAAATAAATTGAGACTCTTTTTTGACCCCGTGGAAGTGATCGTACCTCCTTAAAATTGCAACTTTTAACAATGCAGGGTCTGCGTTAAGGGGGCAAATCACAGTAGCACACAAAAAAATAGGCATATTTTCGGGAATTAATTTTGGCTGAATAAAAGTATCAATCGAAAATCTGTAAAGCAGGTTTTATAGCAATACTAAAAAAGTACAAAATGTAATTTTTTCAATAAAAAATATTTACAAATGGCGGCTGCGCACATATGCCCCAAGGCGCCTATTTTGGAAAGCGTGTCGATGGCCGAAGACGTAAACTCCTTAATTTTTGACCTGGAAGAAAAAACCAAAATTTTTTAGTTTCCATATAACAACAGCTAGCGAGCTACGTAGGATTTTTTCGATATATTGATTTTTCGCAAAATGGTGCATGTTTGAAAATAAAGTTAAATTTTTAACAAAAAAAAAACGCCATAAAATCGTCGATAAAAAAAAACTAAACCATATAAAATAAATAATCCTACGTAGCTCCGTGGAGAAAGATGTTTCGAAGCTACTGTCAAAATTTCAAGTCGATCGGTAAAGATTTGCTCGAGTTATGTCTTCGGCGAGCTCAAAAAAAGTGGTTTCGAGAAAAACGCGTTTAAAGTTTTAAGTACTGAGAAACCATATGAAAATTTCATATACCTCTAATCTGCAATGCCTGCACCGTACAGTCGATTTTCGTACGCAGTATCCTTTTTCGTCCCTTTTCTAACACGACTCGACGATGTGTCACTCATAATGACAATGATTTACAAATATCACTGTTTTTTTATCACTATTTACGTTATATATGTATGCACGAAAGTGAAGCGTCGTGAAAAAGCGTTGTATTCAACGCAAGAAATTTGGGCACTCGGACGCTTTTGCCGTATTCCATCATTTGGTATATTATTTTTAAGACCCTAAAGCACCTTTTAAGCGAAAATTTTTTTTTTCGAAAAATTGAAAATTTTACTGTGATTTCCCCCCTTAACCGAAAGTCAGGTCACATAATTCGTCGTACCATTCTATTGTGTTTATAAATTTTGAGAAAAGATATCTTCCGACAGCGAGATAGTTAAGGAAAGAATTAATAAAGTTTGGATTGCCTTTACTATTCAGTTTTGCTAAAAACGTTCAGTAAAGACAGAATAATTTCGAATAAAAAATATTTGTCCCCTATAATAAGAAGACGTATGGCAACACCGCAGAACAATATTCTTCAATATGTCGAGAAAAAAAAATTATCGCGCTCCCGAAGTTGACAACTTTTATCATAAAAAAACATTTGCGTTATAAATATAAATATTTTATATTGTTTATGTCATCTTCATTAACAAATAAAAGTGTTGGTTAATTCGTAACTAATTAAAAACTTGGTCCGATTAAAAATTATTCGCAAATGAAAATTTGTGTTGCAGTATTATTTTAAATATACCAAAGTCAGGTCATTGGATAGGTGGAACGATGGGGTGTTGCCATATGTCTTCTTGTTATAGGGGACAAATATTTTTTACGGAAAATTATTCTTTCTAAATGTCAATGCAGACCCTGCAGTGTTAAAAGTTGCAATTTTAAAACCCATTATCTCTCAATCTGAATAGTCGGCTGTTCTGAAATTTCACTCAAACATGCACAATGATATGAACAATGTCTGGTTTAAAATTCGAACGAAATCTACAGAATTTACGAGCGCGCGCTCGCTTGACCTTAAGTTTTTTTATTGCCTCATTTTCATTAGCATCCAAAAATGTTTCTTACGTATTCGGGCTGAAAGTCATAAGAAAGGATCTTGAAAAAAAATTGAGTGATCTTAGAGGCCTCACGTAGCCAAAAAATGGGCTACGGAACTTTCACTGCATTTTAACGATGCAAAATATCATGAAAGACTTTACTTCAGGTGTATAATATTTCGTTCGGACGCATCGATCGTACGAAGTCGAGAGCTCTAAGCAGGTCACGTGGCTCGTGGTGCATTGTCGCCACGTCACTCACAAAGGCATATATACGAGGGTCGTTTGATAAGTCCGTGCAAAAATGTGGAGAATAGGGGGGGATGTGAAACGAGTTGGAACCCTATTTCCATTAATTTTGCGGCCACAATTGCTAAGGCGTGAGCTAGTGCGTTGTCGTGATGGAAAAGGACTTTTCCATCACGAATATATATATATATATAATATTTATTATATAATAAATATAAATTTAATAGAAATATAATATATTAATATTAAATAATAAATAATAATAATTAAATTATAAATATACAAAATATAATGTATATTATATTATAAATATAATATAAATATAAATTTATAAAAATATAATATTTTTTCCGAATTTAATTGAAACATCCTAACATATATATATATGTTAGGATGTTTCAATTAAATTCGATCAATTTCAATCAAATTGCTGTCATTTGCGGGTTTGTGGGCCCGCTTAATCCGAATTTGAAGTCAATTGCTGTAAATTCGATCAAATAAATTTATAAAAATATAATATTTTTTCCGAATTTAATTGAAACATCCTAACATATATATATATGTTAGGATGTTTCAATTAAATTCGGAAAAAAATATTTCATTTTTAAAATTTATATTTATATTATATTTATCTTAAATATAATATAAATATAATAGATAGATAAATATAAGTAGAATATTTAAAAAAAATTCGCTTACTGTCTGGACTCTGTTCAAATTCAGTTACCTCACAATAATTCGAGAAAATTGCCGCGCAGAAATCTTCGTGCCAAGCAATATTGGGAAGGCAATAACGAGTAAGTAATTCTCCTGCATTTCTCTTGGCACTTGATCCTTCGAATTAATGTTGAAGGCGAGGTTGCAGACCCACTTTCCATCTCCCCTATATCCCTCGAACGATTACTCGTGACGTCTTTCTCACTGTTAAGACGTATTTATTTCCATTTGAAGGTAGATGACTCTTAGTGAGGGAGTTGCGCCAAAAGCGGCCATTTTTCCATACCCTCGTACTTTTCCCCCTTAAGGTACAAACGAAATTAAAGGTGGTACAATCGGGTAGAAACCGAGTACAATCGAATGCAAAAGAACATTACATTCGGTAAAGTCGGTTGCCAACTTCACACAGGTCCAAAAGTGGCAAGGCCTGAAGACCATATTGCAGGATGAGAGGTCAGGAGACAGTCGGACAAAAAGTCAACGTTCCTCTCCTAATTAACGGATTATTCAAATAGAAAATTGAAAGGGCGATGACCGGTGATAAAATCAGCTGGCACTAATCGTCACGTTCATGACGAAACGTCGAGTATACGCAATCATCGGTGTAACGTTCCGATAAAAATTAACTCTCCGTGGAAGTAAATTGCAAAGTAAAAAATCGATGTGAGAGTGCTCTGAGATTTTGGCGAAAGAAAAGCTAAGATATTGGGTAATGTTAGGTTGGCAAGAAAGTCTTTGCGTTTTATCACCAAAAACGAAATAAAAAAGCAGTCTTGAAACTAATGATTAATTTTACTTTATGTATCCACTATCGGATTCTGAACAGAATCCGATAATATTAGATTGGCAAGAAAGTCGTTGCTTTTTATCACGAAAAATGAAATGAAAAAGCAGTCTTGACATGAATGATTAAAAGACTTTTTTTATTTTATTGTGATCAAAATGCTTTTTTCATCTATTGTGATTAAAATGCTTTTTTATTTTATTGTTATTAAAATGCTTTTTTATTTTATTGTTATTAAATTGCTTTTTTATTTTATTGTGATTAAAATGATTTTTTATTTTATTGTGATTAAAAGACTTTTCTATTTTGTTGTGATTAAAGTGCTTTTTTCTTAATTTTTTTTTTTATAAAACGCAAAGACTTCCTCGCCAACCCAATACCATAAAAGAACATTATCTCCGTAAGGAGAAAACTCTGGCACGAATCCCACCTTCACAATGGCCACTTCGGCGCCAATGCGCGATAAGCGAAGAGCTAAACGTCGATCGTACACCGGAAATGAAATTCCTGGAGTGCGAGTAATCATTTCCGTTCTAAAGGGCATACTCTTCTCAGGTATAGGCAATTAACAATCGTGCTTGGCCACAATTTACCAATCTCGAATCCTTCTACAAAAATTAGTGTTACACTCTGTTCGCTCTTAACATGGTTGAAAAAAAACGAGGTGTAGCCTCTACAGGAAGTTTTTTGCCCCTTGTCGGACGTGGACTTATTCGTATTTGAAAGTAATCCATTAGAATTATAAAAATTATCTGCAAAAATAGATTAATGCAGTTTTTGTACGTTAACTATTGAACGAATATTTAATGGTGCGCGTAGAAAAGTGCCTTAAGGGGGGGAGATACCTTGAGGTGAGGAAAAAATTGTTGATTTGCATGATTTTTTTAAGGAAAAATTATGTCATCGTTTTTTAGACTTAGGACGTTTGATGTTTTTCCAAATTTATTAATATTTAAAGGTGGCGTAGGTCTGGCACGGTATTTTTAAGGGGTTGTGGCGGATTTTATCAGACGGCGTGACACGTGGCGCCGGCGGGAATAATCTGAAAAAAAAAAACGAGGGGAATTTTTTTTTCGTCAACACTCATACGCGGAATGTGAACCAAGAAAAAGTGAGAAATGTTGATAATCGATGAAATGGTACGATTCGAAACAAATAGATTGAATTTTCCGAAAGAAATAGCTATAATTTTCAGTAAAAAAATATGTTTTTTTTTCTTTCAATATTTAATAAGGTTAGAAAGGTTTATACCAAATTTCACCACAATCGGTCGATTAGTTTTTTTTTAGCTATACGCCAGTTATGACGTTGACGTTTAGTTTCTTTTATTGCAATAATAATTGTTTGCCAGCTTTGCGCTACAAAAATCACATTAACGTATTTCACGATTCTCATTAAAAATCTAAAACGCAAATTGGCTAGGAAATATTTTCCTCTATAGTGAAAATAAAGAGAAATAAAAGAAGAAAAATCCTCGCAACGTCGCCAGTTTTGAAAATGCAGTTTAGAAGACCGTGCCATACCTCCCCCATTTTTCAAGATCAATACCAAAAAAATATCATGTAACAGCCAAAGGTAATAATAAAACCTTCTCTAAGTCTCAAAAATGGCGAAGAAATCTTTCTTTAAAAAAAAAAACCATGTAAATCAGCGAATTTTTTCCTCCCCTAAAGGCTTGAGACTCAGCAAATTTAAGATTTAATTAATTAAATTTAATTAAAATTAAATAATTAAATTAAAATTAATACATTTTTAATTTTCATTTAACAATTCAATTTAATTTAAATTAATTTCATGAAATTAAATTAATGTAATTTTCCCCCTTAAGACTCGGTAAATATTACGCATTTGGGCCTCAGAAATGGGGATTTATCACGTGAGTCACGAGTCCTAAATCTTGGCTAAACGCTGAGTATAATTATCGAGACGGGAAAGTTTCGTATAGTCAAAATTCGTATAGTTAAAATTGGCCCTCGGTCTGTCAGTCTGGTACGAGACGATGAACGAGCACCGGCAGTCACGTGCGCAGGGGTCGTACATTCGTGACATTTTGACGTGTGGTCCGAGGGTGTTGCACATCGAGTCTCTGCCAATGGCAAAGGCCATCGAGGGCTTCTACCGTGCAATTTAGAAATGGCGAAACGCACGCGTGAAGATTCAACTTCGCCATACATACACGACGTCCGTGCGTGTATCAATAGGGTGTGGTTTTTCCTCGAAGGGGAGTTGCAGCAAGGGTTCCCGTTCGAATCGACTGCTGGTACGTGAGACAATGACTCAGACGGAATATATATTTTATTCGCGAGATTAAACACGAATATCGAGCATACCCGAAATAAGTGTGATTTTTGCGGAATAAATTTGAAACTCTGATGAAGCAATTGGATGAAATTGCAACGAATGAAAATCAAGAACGTTAGAACACAACGGAAGTTCAATAGCCCAATTTTTCTTTGGCTTATTTAGGCAAGAAAAAACACTAAAATGTTTTTTTAGGATCCTGATAATAAATCGAAGCCCCAAATTTGCTGGATACATTTTGGATGGCGGAGAAAACAAGCAAATCATTTTCATCCCCAATTTTCGTTGCATTCCAACGATGCAAACTTCAACATCGTGCGAGACCGGAAAATCAATTTTTTTTGGCCCATCAAAGTAGAAACCTCCCTTAAGTGGTCGCCTTCGATTTTGTTGAAACTCATGTTTGTGATAAAGCGTTGAGCACTATGAAATACGATGTTTTTTTAAGGGTTTTAAGTTTTAAGGGTTTTAAGTTTTAAGGGTTTTAAGTTTTAAGGGTGGAAACCACCCCTCAAAGAATGGCGTGTCGATTGGCGATTTTGCATTTTCACCCCCAACCAGTGCACCGATATGAATGAATCAAAAACCAAAATTTTTCCAATGCAATGCGATGAAAAATCGTCTACGGAGGTATTGAAATAAACATGTAGGGGTAACACGCCTTTGAAGGGTGGTTTCCCCCCTTAAACCCGTTTTGCCGGCGGAAAAGTAACGTGTCCAATAGTGTTCAATGCTTTATCACATATATGAGTTTCACCAAGTTCGAAAGCGGACACTTAAAGTAGTCCTATCGACAGGCTTCAATTCATAGGATTTTCATATTTTTTTTTTTGAGCTCTACTAAATATATTAATAATCGCCTCTGTAAAATTTCAGGGTCGGTTATCGACCTTATTACAGTGAAAAAAAAAACATAAAAATTGCTTACTTCTGTGAAGGAATCCCGAGACGACATACAAAAATCCAATTTCCCGTCGCTGCAAAAGTGTACACAATAGCGAGAATCCGTCAGATTCTTAAAAATAATCAGATTTACATACTCAACGCTTGTAGTAATCCAATGCTCTCAGAAAAAAATACGCTTATTGACCTAATTTTCATGTAATATCAAGTTTAATTTGAACTTCCGGTATTGAATTTATTACCACTTGCTACGATAAAGAGACGCGACAGCAAGGCAACAGCTGACTGTAGTCGTAACCTCATCTCACTCATTCGAATTTCCACACATATTTCATTTTTAACCGACGTATTTCGCCGACACGAATTTTCCAAGCTTTTTAACCAGTAGTGGCCCGAATACAATGCTTTACATTTCCCGCACCTGACATTGTTTTGACAGATCGACGTTGAAAAGCACGAAGGTTAAACTCGCCTGAACGAGTAAAAAGAGACGAAGATAGAACCAATGTTGCGAAATATCAAACCTAGAAATACTACGCGAATCGTTAGCTATTTCTTCATTTTTCTAATTAAGGTAGTTCCTCTGCGAAAATCTCAACCAAAAGTTTACATACCATGTTCATGTTTAAAAGATTGATAATTGGTTTAATTAGTAATAAATAAAATTAAAAACTACGCAATCTTGACTCGGCACTAGTAGATAATACGATGGATATCATTTATTGCCGTAAAATATATTTTATATTGTGTTTTTGATCTACCATTGCCAGTAAACTTTTTGCCGGGACTGTCCAGACTTTTCCCCAATTCACTTGTTCGCTTGCAGGCCGAGCAGGATATATGCTATACGACCAAAATTGTGTGGGTTCTCATGATTATATCTTGGAAACTAGATGGTGAATCATACTCATTTTTTTTCACATTATTCGTGATATCTTACTCTAGCTTATCCTCGTTTTTTATCAATGTCTTAATTTTAGTTTTGACGGTAGAATTAATGATGCTCTGTTTGCCCATCATAACGCATTTGTTACGTGTAAACCAAGCCAACTTTAAGTGTAAATATCTCAGGTTTGGGGTGGTCAAACTTATTCAAATTGCACAGATGTTTGGATAATGTATTAAATAACATATATATCAAATTTCAACCATTTCTTAATTCAACTCTTCTGTGGAGGTACTACCTTAAATGTGAACATTCATTGAACAGTTTACAAATGGAAAATTTTCGTTATTACAAATTAATTTTTTTGCATATGTCAAAAATATAAATTGTACAGGTCTCAAGTATGATCGGTGGTATAACTAGAGTCAAGCGATAGGACTACCTTAAGGATGTTGAGTCCCTATGAAACATGTTAATGTTGATTGTTCAATAAATAACTTCTCAATCGTCATGAAATTTTTACACGACCTCTTGAATACTTCATGTAAAAACATACCAAATTTTCACAATTCTATCATCATTACTTCAACCTCCTTAAGGGTTGAAATAAAAAATGATAAGAAAATTCTGAAAATTTGGTATGTTTTTGTATGAGTATTTAAGAGGTCGTGTTAAAATTCCACGACGATTAGGAAGCTCGTTATTAAAAAATTAACATTTTGTTAAGAACAATTTTTAAAAGAAATTAAAAAAAATTTATCAATAAACTTCGTTTTGTTTCCGTTGCTTTCGGTATATTGTAGATATTATAAAATTGAGAGGTCAAAAAAAAAAACTTATTGCAAAGTTACATCAGTTTCCATAAAACAACATTTAATTTGTGAATGTTAATTGTTCAATAACGAGCTTCCTAATTGTCGTGAAATTTTTCCACGACCTCTGAAATACTTCATACAAAAACATACCAAATTTTCCGAATTTTATCATCACTTGCGATTTAGGACTCAACATCCTTAAGTGATGTTCCTCGAAAGCGTTGAATGCTGTCCTGACATCTGAGACCGTAGTAATCCTTGCCTTGGCTTTTCGAGGGTTCGTGCTCTCGAACAATCGTAAAGTCATTGTCCAAGGGTGTACAAAACACGACAATCATTTATTATATCGACAACGTACACTCGTTGTTCGTTCATTTGTCCATTCGGACAAGGCTGCGGGGGTGGGGGGGTGCAGTACTTTCATTGTTTATACGACGAACAAAAGGCCACTATTCCGCCACGCTTAATTGTTCCTCTTACGCTGCTTGTGCAGCTTTACGGGCCGCATCGGACCATCCCACTTTTCTCGAACTCGACAATGCTTATCCCTGTCTCTTTCTACCTCCACTTCTCCTCCATTCACGATATCTCCGCGTTCTCTCTCCCCCCTATAACTGTCTGCCTCTCACACTCGTCCAACTTGAATTCCGATGATATTTCCGAGCTCCCTCTAGAGGCTCCAATCCCCCGTTGCACAAACGCCGTCGGACAATCTCTAGGCGAACGAGGCGTGCAACGAAAGACGCGAAATAAAGAAGCTCTCGAGGACGACGGAGCTGAGAATGAAAAACGCACGCTCCGAGTGTGCCGCAATCAACATCCAGCCCCTAATTATACTCGACCATTTCTCATTTGTACTCGTTTATTTGCAAAACCCAGTAATTCGTGATGAAAATATTTGTCGTTTGTTCGTTAGCGATTGGGGGATATTCGACGTTGATCTTTTTATCAGAAATTTAATTATTTGTGCACTTTTCATTATCTTTAATTGGTTTTCAAAAGCGAAATAATAATTAAAGTAAGTGTACAATTTTCGTCACGTGAAATCGTTAAAAAAAAGTGCTGTTGAAGTTTTCATGGTTGGAAAGCAACGAAAATTCTTTTTTTCCCGATGTTTCTACGTTTTTATTGTCATCCGAAACGTTCTTCGATGAATTCAGGTTGTAGGCTTTTTTTGAAAAGTTTTTATTAAGTATAGAAATTGCCATACCGTTCTTGGTTTTTTACGTACAGATAAACTTTACAAACTAAACTGATCTTATATTTTTAAATATGTTTAACTTTGGGCTGGAATGCCTCAGCATCTCTAAGTTTATTAATATTTTTTGTTGAATAAGATAAAATATATCTGAGTTTTGTCGACAATGTTTTTAGACATAATAGTTTTGCGTGGAAAAGTATAATATTGGCTATGAAAAAAAAACCACGCATTTAGGTTATAGGCCTGTCTAATAAGGATCTTCGAGGGTGGAGATACCTTTAGGGGAGGAAAAAATTGCCGATTTTCATGATTTTTTCTTTTAAGGAAAGATTTCTTCGCCATTTCTGAGACTCAGGGTATGTTTGGCTGTTATATGGTATTTTTTTCTAATCTTTAAAAATGGCAGTGGTGTGGCACGGACTTCGAAACGGGTTGCGGCGGATGTTGTGAGGCGGCGTGACACCTAGCGCGGGCGGGATTATTCTGAAAAAAATACCAACGGAGATTTTTTTTTCATTAACACTCATACGCAGAATATGAACCAAGAAAAAATGAAAAATGTTGACAATCGATGAAATGGTCCACTTTGAAACAAAAAGATTTTATTTTCCGAAAAAAATGGCTACGTTTTGCAATTAAAAAGTACTTTTTCGTTATTTTCAAAAACATTGAGGATCCCGTTTTAGACACTATGGGTATAAAGATTTATACCAAATTTCATCAGAATCGGTCGATTCGTCTTTAAGCTATACCTCACGTTTTTGAAATTGCAGTTTAGAAGACTGTGCCATACCGGCGCCATTTTTTAAGATTGATGAAAAGTGACATGCAACAGCCAAAAGCAGTAATAAAAAAATATAGCCTGAAAAAATGGCGAAGAAATCTTTCCTTAAAAAAAACTGATAAAAATCGGCAAATTCTTTCCTCGCCTGAAGGTATCTTCCCCCTTAAAAAAAATCGCTGTAGCTTTGATAGCTTCAGGCGAGAAAAGAATTGGCTGATTTTTGACTTTTATTTTATTTTAGTTTTAATTTTTTTATTTTTATTTTTATTTTTTAAATTTGATTTATTTCTTTAAGTGCACATTTTTGTAGGCACGTCAAGTGCCTACAAAAAGTTGCACTTGCAAAAAAAAAAAAAAAATCGTTGCCTTCCAACGATGCAAACTTCCATATCGTTAAAAAAAACCATATTGTTCCGACGCGAGCTCTCTGGCGTTCTGCACGAGCAGATACGACGGGAGTCTTATCACCAACAGGACTGGTATCGTGTATACCGTTACTGATAAATTCATTTGCGATTCCGATAGTGCACGGTATTATCGGACTCCAATGCCTGGAGTTGAGAACCGACGTAACGACATATTCGTGTATTCGGACGATCCGTAAAGTTTTTAGGTAGTCAAGATACCAACAATGTTGTAGTACTATATCGTCTTGATTTTTAAACATGTCGTGAAAATTCTCCGAACCAAAAATGGTAACGATCAGTAAGAATGAGACTGAAGTTCGCATAATTGATATGCAACAAAAATTATTGTTTACATTTTTATTTATTTATTTTCATTATAATCCAAAATATTTTATAAATGTAGGCCGCAGGTCTCTAAACAGGTTTCCGAAAAACGTTCGTGTCGTATCGGTAGCCCACATTTGCCAAACAAATTGGGACTACGAGTTTTTCTTTGCGTTCCAACGATGCAAGCTTCATTTTTGAGCTGCCGATTTTCGGATATTCGGTGCCAAGTATCGATAACGCAAGTAAAAAAAAAAAGAGAATGTCTTTACGGGCGGAAATACGATTTTCATCGGACTTTCAACCCCGAGAAGGGTGGCGTCCGGAAGTTGAAAATCGTAGCCAATTTTGGTATGGCTGTCCTTAGGCCCTAGGAGCATATAAGGCAACGAAAATAGATGAGAATGTCTGTACCGTCCGAGATATTATTTTTTTTTCATTTTTAACCCCTCTATAAGGGTGGATACTGCCATGCCAATTTTTTAAAAAACATTTCGAAGTGCCTTCGCAGATATTCCAGAGTCAGAATAGATAGAGCAATTGGACTAAAACAAAAATTCCTTGGCATCCAACGATGCAAACTTCAGACCCATAGAAGGATTGTAGATATCAGGAAGAGCCTAGCGGTATTCTCTTAGTCTACTCAAATCCTTCCCAGAAGCCTGGTTATAAATCACAATTGGTTAGCACAACTGTTTCGCACAATTGGCTATCCGGATCTTCGAAAATGCATATTTTGGCGTTTCGGCTGCTCCGGAATTGCTATTTTGACCTAGAGACCCTTACCTGGGCTCATTTGGCGCGGAATCGATCTAGCTTTCGGACGGTGTTTGAACCATGCGGCTAGGACCACTTACTAATCCACCGGATCGTTCTAAAGTCGACCTGCCGGATTTAGCCAATTTTCTTGAGCCTCTTTGGCTGTCGATGTTCGGGTCGACTTTTCGGACAGATGGAATTAACATATCAGGGCGAGGCCGACGTCATTCTCTAAGTCTATCAAAATGCTTTTCGACAAGGAGGTTATCAATCCCCAACGCTTTACTAGCGGATGAGATATGGTCGATTGAATAAAAGCCATTTTCGCGTTTTCGCGAAAGCGGCCGGATGGCGGGCAAAATAAAAACATTCGATTTTTGGATTCTCAAAGCTCCTATTCAATGTAAAATTGATCGCTGATTGCGAATATTCCGGTCCCGTCCGTTCCTATTTTCGGCTAAACGATAACCTTTGTGTTTTTTCTTGTCAGGCTTTTTTATAGAAAAATTTAGATGACCAAATAAGCATAACGGCATTCCCTAAGTCTACCAAAATCCTTTCCAGAAACTTCGTTAAGGAAGCTTTCCAGTGTGACAGCCCGAAAAATCGCTGTTTTTCGCGATTTTTTTTTTAAAGAAAAAATAATCTAATCGGTCTGGTTTTTTTTTGTATATTAATTGGGTATTGAAGAATACAAAACAATTTTTTAAAGATCGATTTATTTATTAATTAATATCTATAAAAATGATGAAACAATTGTTGCAGAAAATGCACTTGGATGTGGTGTCCACGTTGGGGGTCACAATTTTGATCTGAAACAAAAAACACAAAAAGATTATTGATCGGTATATAATTGGCTGTCGTGCTATGGAGGCTTTTTTTTTTTTTTTGCAAAAATGGCGCCGGTTTGAACAAAAAGTATCGATTTTAGCATTTTTTTTGGCAGTTTTTTTTACAAAAAATAGGAAGATGTCAAAAAAAAAAAGCTCCCATAGCACGATAAACAATGACGTTAAGAATATTGTGTAAAAAATTCAACTCGATAGCTTTAAAACTCTGCCCTCCAAGTTGGACACCGTTTTGAAAAATGCTGTTTCGAGAAAAACGCGTTCAAAGTTTCGCTGTAGCTGTAGCGCTCCGTTGCCTTCTTCTAAGAAATGCTGTACAGTAACCGAAATAATCTGAATTTCGGCATGAAAATTTCAGGGAATATTCGGAAGAGTGTATACTATTCGATAAAGCAAAAAAAAAAATCGATTTTTTGAAAATTTCACACTGGAAAGCTCCCTTAACAAAGATTCTGAATTAACAGAAAAATATATATGTTTTCGTTGCATCGCAACTATACACGCTTCAACACCATTTCGTTATTGAAATATTCTTCGGTTATACGTATTATATATCGAAAAATACATTTTTTTAGGGAGTTTTGGGACAATTGACAACGTGTTACTATTTCATTCAAATTCATACAGTAAATTCTTTGTCATATACTGAATGCATCCTCCAAATTTTTAATCTATGGTCTACACCGTTTCTATAAGATGTACAATCCAAGAAACACTTTTTAAGATAGGGAGGTGCCTACGTTCATCGCGGAATGTGGTGTATGTCCATCGTTGGAATGCAACGAAAATTCTGCTTAATTTTTTCACTTCTTCACTTTTATTACTGTCCAAATCCTTTTTACCCAAGTTTAGGTTGGAGGACCCTAACAAGAATCTTCAAAAATGTTTCAGTGATTTTTCTAGCCTAAAAGTGCCGACGAAAATTGGGCAAGCCGAAAACAAACAAAAATGCTTTTGTTGCATGCCAACCATGCAAACTTCAATACCATGCTGAATGATGGTGTTAAAGTTTGCACGATTGCAACGCAACGAAAGTTTAGTAGACCGAACTATTTTTTGACAAAATTAAGCTACAAAAAATGGCTCGACTGTTTTTCAAATCCTCACGAAAAATCTTCAGCCTAAGTATGGAGGATAAGAATTCGGACGACGAAAAACCTGAATAAGATATTAAAAAAACAAAAATTTCCCTTGCATTCCAACGATGCAAACTGCAATACCATGCTGAATGGCAATTTTACGCACTCAAATAGTGTTAAAAAATGTTTAAAATGATACGAAAAACTGCAAAACGTGTTAAACAGTGTTTCTTCGATTGCAAATTTTAACGAAACGGTGTGACATTTCACATCTAGGGGGTGCTTTCAGTATATGACGAAGAATTTACCGTGCAACTTTAAATCAAACGGTAACAAATCGTAAACAGTCGCGAAACTTCCGACTGGACACTTTTCGCGAAATGTGGATGAATCAGGAAGCCCTGCATATCTGAGCCGGCGATAAAAAAAAAAAAATGGGCACGGTTGCAGGTACAACCGGTCGCGGAATTGTCGGAATTATCGAGACGCGGTGACACGGATGGACGTCAGGTGGAATTGGCGCCAGCGAATATTCGAGGCGGTACACTGAGACGATCGGGCAGTCTGCGATTTCATCAGAACACGGTGAGTCATCGTTCGTCGAGTCTCGGCACCTTTAACTTCGTACGTACATAACATCAATAACGGGGACCGTGCAACAGGCCGTTTTCGTTTCAGTTGCGTCTCCCCCATTCTCTCTCTCTCTCTCTCTTGACCGGAAACACACGTGTTTTTCGTGCCACGCGATGACCTACACGTTTACCCTTCCCCGCCTTTATTTTCTCTCTTTTACTGTGTGATTCCAATCACACCCGAAAAATACCCTAACCGTTTGAAGGTCGTTCGTGTGTTTGTATCTTTTCTTTCCAACTGTTCACGAGCCTACGGGCGTGACCGGAAGGGCATTTTCATCAACTAGCACGTAATGGGTAATGGTGGTTTTGCTTTTTTTTCGTTTTATTACCTCCTGCTCAACAATCTCTGCTCTGCGTCATGCACATGCGACTCGTTAAACGTTAGCCTCTAATTAATTCTTCCGTGGGAGAGATCGTACAGACTGGAACCACGAACCAATTAGCCGTTCACCTCCTCCTCCTTGCTTTCACCCTCCCGCCTTCTTCGGCTCTTAATGACCAATTAAATAATCCGATCGACTTATGGCGCTGATACCATTCGAATCCGGGCGACCTTCGAATGCCACTTTTCGCCACGGTCAGCTCTCGAGCAGGCTAACATCGTTGGAATAACTCAAGCTTTGAAAGATTATCTCCAGTTTCCGAACTTCTATTTAATTTTCATATTTGCGATGCTACTCTTGCGCCAAATAAAACTGCGGTTAATTATACATACCGGGATAATATGGTCTTGGTTTCCATCTTTGCAGTGCAAGGAAAAGTGTTTTTTTTTTATTGCTTAATTTCCTCGCTTTTTATTACTTTACAAAATCTTTTTGCGCACATCAAAATTCTGGACCACCAAATGAGCGCGTTGAAAAGTGATCGAGGGTTTTTCTTGAGGAAGATTTGCCAAAAGGTATTCCAGGTTGAAAAATGATCATTTTCGGCTTTGAACGACTTTGAATACCAATATACGTGTACAACTACAACATGACGCATCCGCCGAACGTTTCACAAAACAATTGTTGGATATTGGGAATGAGAAAATGACAATCGAACAATCCACACAATATATCACCGTGCCAAGAAACTTCTGCAAACTCACAGCAACCACAGACGAATTGATTCACAAAGTTTTCCCAAACATCGCGCAGAATTACAAAAATCACCAATGGTCGAATTAGCGGTCGAAAATAACGATGTCAATGCCATGAATTCCAGCATTGAAAACGAAATACCAGGCGAAGCAACAACGTATAAGTTCATCGATACTGTAATGAATCATGGGGAAGTTATCAATTACCCGACTGAATTCATGAATTCACTTGATTTACCAGGCATGTCGCCACATGTTTTAACATCGAAAATTTGCGTGCCTGTCATTGTTCTCCGAAGCATCAATCCACTACGACTTTGCAACGGTGTCAGGCTTTTCGAGAAAAATATGAACAGTATCCTCGAAGTTACAATTTTAAATGGAAAATTTGAAGGAGATGATGTACTGTTGCCACGCATCCTAATGATTCCGACAGATATGCCATTGGAATTCGAACGTTTGCAGTTTTCGGTGCGACTCGCATGTGCGATGACCGTCAACAAAGAACAGAGAAAATCGCCCAAAGTGGGCGGACTAAATTCGGAAAATCCATGCTTCTCACATGGACAGCTGTATGTGGCCTGCCCACGCGTCGGAAAACCTTCTGATTTATTCGTGTACGCACCAAACGGAAAAACAAAGGGGTTCTCCGTCAGTTCAGCCACTTTTTTTTCGACCATCTCAGATCTGCTCCATAATTGGTTATATCAAAGTACTACTAAAAGGCATTCTATGTGAATTTTTTCAGACTTTTTAATTCAACATTTTAGAAAATGCCGGTAACGCTGATTTTTACCGAAAAAGGGGGAAATTATTTTTGTCAATTAAAAAACAGCCGTTTTTTGGCTGAAAAAATTACAGAAGCTTCCAGTATGTCTGACGATATCGCAAAAAAAATCGCCAGAGTGGCACGGAGCGAGGTTCCGGTATAAAAAAATTAATTTGTGTGCTTTCATTTTTTTTACCCTAGAACCTCGAACCGTCCCACTCTGGCGATTTTTTTGCGATATCGTCAGACATACTGGAAGACTCTGTAATTTTTTCAGCCAAAAAAAAATGGCTGTTTTTTAATAAAAAAAAATAATTTCCCCCCTTTTTGGTAAAAAAAACAGCGTTACCGGAACGTAAAAATTATTTCAAGTCGTACGCTCGAAAGGTAACGCAAAACTACAACTTTTATGTATAGACATTTTTTTTCAGTTACTTCTAGTTTCCGAGATATATATGCGTTTAAAGAAAAAACGGCATTTTCTAAAATGATGAATGAAAAAATTCACATAGAATGCCTTTTAGTAGTATTTTGATATAACCAATTATGGGGCAGATCTGAGATGGTTGAAAAAAAGTGGCAGAATTGACGGAGAATCCCTCATATTGAGTATGCAGAAGCACTTCAATAAACAGAATTAAAACGCAGACACTTTCTTCCTTTGAAGGAGGCTTTTAATACGTTATTATATAAATACTAACGTATTTATATAATAACGTATTAAAAGCCTCCTTTTTTTTACGAATTGAGCTCTCAAATCGCTGCTAACAGGTAAACAAAATACCGAGCAATTAAAAAGAATTGATTTTTGTTGGATTACAACGATGAAAACTTCAACATCATGGCTAGGCTTCATTGGGAGGATAACCTCCAGCGCGTATATTGTTGACATCAAATAACCGTTCTTCCGGAAAAGTGATAAATAATCGTCATTGGATGAACTATGTAGAATATTTCTTGTTTCTATTTTTTTTTTTCATCGAACATTACTCGTCCGCGGTCTCGATATAGCCTCGCTCTACATGCGCTGCGCTGGAGCAACTTTTGCCGGTGACTTCAGGCCTTTACAGTACTCGCAGTAGAGGTGGGGGGATCAGCTGTATCGTGGGGTGCGTAGCGCTCGGAGTGTCTGACCTCCGGAAACAAACAGGAAAGGAACTAAGCAAAAGAGGAAGCGACAAAGACAGAAGGGCACGGAGGGAGGGCGGGGCACGGCAATGTACAGGATACAACATCTCATGATGCGAAAGACTCCTGCACTCAAATCTAGAATGTCTGATGTTATGATGTTATTTCTTTTTTGGGGTTCGATCATTTTGTTTAGAATCGCGAAATAAATTTAGCGTCGCGAAATAAATTGAGCATCGCGAAATATGTTTAGCATCGCGAAATAAATTTAGCATCGCGAAATAAATTGAGCATCGCGAAATATGTTTAGCATCGCGAAATAAGTTTAGCATCGCGAAATAAGTTCAGCATGGCGAAATAAGTTTAGCATCGCGAAATAAGTTCAGCATCGCGAAATAAGTTTAGCATCGCGAAATAAATAAAACGTTCACCAGACCCAAAAGGACAATCGTAAAAATGACGAAGTGAAAAAAAAACACGAGGCTATCCTGAACATCATACGAAGTTGAAGTTAGCATCATTGCATCGCAATGGTTTTTGTCAACTGCCGACGTTCCTGCCGATCATTTTGTTTAGCATCGCGAAATAAACTTAGCATCGCGAAATAAGTTTAGCATCGCGAAATAAATTTAGCATCGCGAAATAAGTTTAGCATCGCGAAAGAAGGTTAGCATCGCGAAATAAGTTCAGCATCGCGAAATAAGTTTAGCATCGCGAAATAAGTTTAGCATCGTGAAATAAGTTTAGCATCGCGAAATAAATTCAGCATCGCGAAATAAGTTTAGCATCGCGAAATAAATTTAGCATCGCGAAATAAATTTAGCATCGCGAAATAAGTTTAGCATCGCGAAATAAATAAAACGTTCACCAGACCCAAATGGACAATCGTAAAAATGACGAAGTCAAAAACACAAGGCTATACTGAACATCATACGAAGTTGAAGTTAGCATCATTGCATCGCAATGGTTTTTATCAACTGCCGACGTTCCTGCCGATCATTTTGTTTAGCATCGCGAAATAAATTTAGCATCGCGAAATAAGTTTAGCATCGCGAAATAAATTTAGCATCGCGAAATAAATTTAGCATCGCGAAATAAGTTTAGCATCGCGAAAGAAGGTTAGCATCGCGAAATAAGTTCAGCATCGCGAAATAAGTTTAGCATCGCGAAATAAGTTTAGCATCGCGCAATAAGTTTAGCATCGCGAAATAAGTTTAGCATCGCGAAATAAGTTCAGCATCGCCAAATAAGTTTAGCATCGCGAAATAAGTTTAGCATCGCGAAATAAGTTTAGCATCGCGAAATAAATAAAACGTAGGACAATCGTAAAAATGACGAAGTCAAAAACGCAAGGCTATACTGAACATCATACGAAGTTGAAGTTAGCATCATTGCATCGCAATGGTTTTTGTCAATTGCCCTCGTTCCTCTCAACGGAAATGACGCCAAAGTCTTGAAGAATCTTTATTAAGGGGCTACGTCTACCCAGAGGCCCGAATAAATTGGCCAAACCCCGATTCATTTCTGGGAAACGATTGGTGGAAAAAAATTTCATTTTTTTAAAACACAAAGTTAGATTTTGAGAGCCTTTAAAAAATCACCAAAAATACAGATAAACAACGAAAACATGTCCACCGGCAGATGATGGCATATCGGGCAATGCGACAAAAAATATAACTCTGTTGCGCATCGCAACGATGCAAACTTCAAGACCATCCTCGATGAGGAATAGAACGCACCAGGAAATTCATAAAAATCATACAGTAGCGGGGGGGGGGGGGTAGACAATTCTTTGGATGAGCAGGAGGAGAAGCCTCGCGGAGCGAAAGGAAACGGAAAAAAATAAGGAACACAATGGAAGAGGGAACGAGAATATTTGTATCTACGGAGGGGGGAGAAGGGCGCTCACATTTCCACCTACACAATTCACCGTCGCGTGGTTAAGCATAGTAATCATGTAACGGTATAGACCCCTCGTATATTAGTATCGTAACGTCGCATCTTCACGAGATATGCCACTGTAGGAGTCACTGGCTCCCCACGATATACCAACGCTATGAAAGTATCAAAGAATGCTAGATGCATAGTTACGGTAGATTTCATTACGAACGACCGAGACTTCTCTCGTTGTCCTATTTTAAATGTACAACAAAAAGCAACGTTGAAGTTTGCATCGTTGGAATGCAAGGAAAATATTTATCTCGCGTTGCCCTTTTTTTGTTGGCACATTCAGGCTACAAATATCACTCAACTATTGTAGAAGATTCTCATTAGGGATCCGTAACGCAAACCTGCAAAACAACAGTTTAGATGCTCGTTAAGTTTGCATCGTTGAAACCCAACGAAAATTCTTTTTCATATTCTTATTTCCTCAATTTTGATATTTTACCATTTTTTTTTCATGGTTTAATCATGGAATAATAAATTCTACGAAACAAAACCCTATAAATAACGAAGACGAGGAAATGGAAGGTGAAGACATTGCCCGGCATCCCAACGATGCAAATTTCGATACCATCAGTTTAGATGGTAATAAAAAAGAAACGAAGAAAAGATTTTCGTTGCGATCGAAACTTCAATACCCTGCAAAGAAGCCCAAACAAAATCAAACGATGAATTTCCTCGGAGTTTCCGCTAAAAGTGCAATCTTAGCTAGTTTTTGTCAGTAAATGTTGGTCGCGATTGCATCGACGATGAAGGCGTTTGCAAATTGGCGTTAAAGGGTTAGCAGGCAGCGGCGTCTGTCAGACCGATAAATTGTGCATTATCGAGCGTGAAAATTGGCGGGAAAGGGATGGAAAAAGAAACGAAAGAGAGGAAAGCATTGAATGAGACGATGCTGAAGTTTGCATCGTTGGACTGCAACGAATTTAATTTATTTTGGCAGATTTCGCCTACAAAAATCCATCAACCATTTTTTAAGATATTTATTTTGCGATCTACATAAAAATCTATTAAAAAAAGATCGCTTATAATAATAAAAATGTGGAAAATAAAATGTAAAACGGAACTTTCGTTGCGTTCCAACGATGCAAACTTCAGCACCATTGAATGAGCGACTAATGTCCGGCGACTAAAACTTGAACGAGCGATAAAGATCAAAGGGTTTTAGGGAAGGAAGCCGCTCCCTCGGTTTTTCCCTTGCGGGTGTCATAGCCTCGAAATATCTCGTAAGAAAGCCTCGACTCGTTTCAATACCTCGGTTGTATTCCATAGTATACAAGATGGTATACGTATGCACGTATGCGCACAAGTATATACGGCCACCGTAAGTTGCAACCGATATGGAAACGGGGGCGACGTGAGCTGGGGCGAGAGCGTGGGTGTTCCTGACGTACGATCGATTTATTTATACAACGCTATATCTTATTCGTGGAGCATTTATGGTCGCCTGCGGGCAAAAGGAAACCATATTGAAAATAATGACGATTTCATATGGACCCTATCGAAGAGATCCTCGAACTTCAGAAGCCACAATCGTAACGTTCAATCGCTATGGAAATAATAATTATTATGAAAATGGGCGGAGGTTTGGTGGACTGAGTCTTCGATGCACGTGAATGCACCACTCGTGTATGAAACTTGTCATTCCTGATGATGTTGAAGTTTGCATCGTTGGAATGGAGCGACATGTTTGTTCATTTTTATTTTCTTGCTTTTTATTATTATTTGGAGGCTTTTTTGCAAATTGAGGTCGAAAACTGCCGATGAGAATACGCAACGATGATGACGGTGAAATTCGCATCGTTGTACTGCATGATGTTGAAATTCGTAATCGTTGAAACGCAACGAAAGTTCCGTAGCCTAATTTTTTTTTTAGCGAAATTAGCCGTCCAAAATCGGTTGAACTTTTTTTAAGATCGTTGTTAGAGACTCAGCTTGAATATGTTAGAACATATTTTAGATGGCGATACATTTATTTTTGCGAATTTTCGTTCGAACCCAACGATGCAAACTTCAACGTTGTTCTAATGGAAAGCAAGTGATGTTTTTTGTTTCCCAAATTTCCTTTGACGGATTCGAGCTACGAAAATCGAAAATGTTCTTTTGGATTCTCATTTAACGATATACATTTTAATTCGCTAAATATGATTGAAAGTAATGGCAATTTCATGTGGGGCCTATTGAGCTAGTGGAACATCAGAAGTGATGATGGTAACGTTGAAACATTATGGAAATTAGAATTATTATGAAAATGGGTGGAGATTTGGTGGATCGAGATTTTGGCGCACGAGAATGCGCTTAAATTTGCATGCCAAATTTATCGTTCGTGATGGCGTTGAGGTTAGCATCGTTGGAATGGAACGACTTTTTTCCTTTTTTTATTTCTTTATTTTTTTTTAAATCTAGAGCCTTTTCTGCAAATTGAGGTTGTAAGTTGCCGACGAGAAGACGTAAAAACGATGAAAATCAATTTGCATCGTTTTAATGCAATGAAAATCATGTTTTTTTTTTTCCCAAATTTCCTTGGTAGATTTGGGCTACGAAAATCGAAAACTTTTTTCAGGATTTCTATTTAAAGATCTACGATCTAAATCTGCCAAATATGATTTTCGATAATATAGTGAAAATAAGTAACTGAGAAGAATTTCGGTTGCATTCCGACGATGCAAACTTCAACGTCATCATTCGTGAGCTGCGATGCCCTCTATTTGCGACCGACTTCTTTGGCGGCTAGAATCTCTTCTCGGCTGCATGAAAATAAAGACGGTTAAACATAAAGCTTTCGTCATACGAATCATCTATAACTGGACGCTGATGTCGCCTAAGAATTAGTGCCGGCGTTCTGATAGTTCTTCTGGTTATTGTGACTAGAATAAATTCTGTACACTTTACTGAGCTGCGAGAGTCGCGCGTGACGTAATCCCACATAATACGAATTTGGCCTCACGAAATCACCTAACCTCACATCGTGGAAATTAAAATTACGGCGAGTAATTTTTTTTGTTGACTTAGGCAGTCTGCAGAACCTAAAAGTTTCCGTTATTATAATGAAGTTGATGGTTGCATCGATATGATGTTGGGTTTACATCGCTGTGATGCAATACTTTTTTTTGCATCTAATTTTTTGTCGGCAAATTTAGGCTGAGAAATTCCAGAAACATTTTTTAAAATCCTCATTAGGACTTTGGTCTATGAGGATTTATTATCTATTTCTTTCTAACAATAAATCCTTATTGGGATCAATCAGATTCTTTGAGGACTAGTAATACCGTATAAATCAATTACGCCTCGATAAACAAATAAATTCTTTAATGAGCAAATGTTAGTGAACTAATCATTGTAGATTTATTTTTATTAATAAATTAATAAACATAAATAAATAAATTGTCAATTGATAAACAAATACATTGTTCGATCCATTCACATTAATAAATCGACTAATTTTAATGAATTAATTAACATTAATAAATGAAATAAACCATACAAGGGTTTATAATTAAAATGTTCGGCAAAAACTTCGATCTTCCCGGTTTGAAGAATAGCCTCATATCGGAATCTCTCTTTCTCGTCGTTTTTTCTCTCCGCCCATGACACTCCGACCCAAGGCCGTATACTTGGGCGCAGAGCGTCGTGCGAAGAGATTCAACTACCAAGGAACATCACACAAGTGTCCGCCGCCAATTTTGTTGAAACTCATATATATGACAATGCGTTAAAAACTATTAGACACGTGTCTTTTTTATCGACGGAAAAATGTTTTTAAGGGGGGACCACCCCACAAACTAAGGCGTGCGAGGCCTTAATTTTTTTTTTTCGATACTTCTATAGTCGGTTTTTTACCGATTCACCCTAAAAGGATGTTGGTTTTTCTTTCATTCGGATCGAATTGTGGGTGGAACTGGAAACTCACCCCTCGACACGCCTTCCTTTGAGGGTTGGTTTCGTCCCTTAAAATCGTTTTTACGCCGATAAAAAGAAATAAACGCGTCTAACAAGGAACATCCCTCAGGTGTCCGCCTCCGATTTTGTTGAAACTCATATATGTGATAGAGCACCAAAAATTTTGAGACACGTATTTTTTTTTATCGGCGGAAAAACGGTTTTGAGGGGTGAAACGCACCCTCGAAAATGGGGATGTTTTTTCGTTTTTCGTCGATAACGTTTTAACGGTATGAGATATAAAAAAAATTCAAATTGCAACAATGTTTATTTTTCCATGTACTATACATTGGAGATGAGAACGATACCGTTATCGACGAAAAACGAAAAACACCCCTATTTTCGAGGGCGCGTTTCACCCCTTAAAACCGTTTTTCCGCCGATAAAAAAAAATACGTATCGCTTACTTTTCGGTGCTTTATAACATATCCAAATTTCAACAAAATCGAAGGGTGTCACCTGAGGGATGTTCCTTGTAAGAGTTTTAAATGCTTCATCGCATCTGTGAATTTCAACAAAATCGAGGGTGGATACTAAAGTGATGTTGCTTGTACGGTAGCGAATGTAAATTCGACGAAAGGCTGGTGCCCACTCGCTAATTCAGTTGTACACGCTGCGTACGAATCGTTCGAAGTTTCGTGCATCACGAGGCACAATGCAGCCTCCGGGAGGACGGGGGCAGATATTATTGTACGTTAGAAGCGTGACAGGCAATCAAGAAAGTGCTCGGAGAAAGAGGAGTACACGGTCGAGAGGAGATTCCGTGTATCCCATGTACAATCCGCCGTGTCTAGACTGTTCGGGAGATGCTCGTGTATTTTGCTCGCTCGCGGGGATTATTGTGCGAGCGAAGACCCGTAGAATTGAATCGCGGGTAAAGGAATCGTCGGAGCGTTCACCGAGGACGAGGACGACGACACAAAAGGCCATCAGCCAGTTGCACACGATTGCCGCTGCTGCAACACGAGTTCGCCAAAAGTTCACTCGGCCTTTTCCTCTCAAACACGAGCGATTCAATTCTCACGGCTGACGCGTCAGCTTTTAAGGCGTTACCCCCACTCGTAGCCCAAAAAAAGGCCTTTTTCATGAATTTTTTTAAAGAAAACTACAAAACTTTTTCAATCGATCAATATACCATCTTAAAGAACACATCTTGAAGAACTTTCAGTAATTTTTTTATTGAAAAATATTACATCGTTTAGTGGCAAATGGCCGTCAATGAAATAATGTTTTTATATACACGGTCTGCGGTGACCAACATTGCGGCGAAGTGGATCATCTGAAAAAAAAATGCGGATGGATTTAGTCAAATATAAGTATAAACTAGTCTTTAATCGAAGGATTTTAAAAAATATTCATTTTTCACAAAATGGCGGACAGTCAAAGTTAATGGTTCCATTTTAACGAAAAAAAACGGCCGTTTTTTGGCTATAAAACGGCCATTTTTTTCGAAAAAAAAAATCGAACGATTAAAGACTACATTTTTATGTATTAAATAAGCCTGCAAAATTTCAAGAAGATCGGTTCATTAGTGTTCGAGTAATCTTGGTCACCGACTTCAGAAATGCCATTTTGAGAAAAACGCGTTTAAAGTTTCAATTTCAGTTCTTCAATTCACGGATTCTTCTCTTTCAACGCTCATATCTCAGTCAATTTTGTTCGGATCGACTTGAAATTTTCAGGACATATTCTCAGATACTTATACTTCAAAAAAATGCAATAAAAAAAACGATTTTTTCAAAATCGCAAGCGGGGGTAACCCCTTAACGTGGTTCAACATTTGTTAAAAATTCGTAAAGCCTTAGTATACTCTGGATAACTTTTTTGTACATTTCAATTGTAAAATATGGGAAAGCCATTGTTTGAATTCCAATAAAAAAAATATTATAAGTGAAATCAGAATTATTTTTTACCGTCAAACAAGCAATAGTGTTTTCGGAAGGATTTTTGTACTTGTCGTTTTTTTACTTTTGCAAGCTTTTAAAGGGGTAGTCTAGACAATAACATATCTATATTTTTCTAATTTGATCTTGGACTGTGGCTGATGCTTCAACCTCCTTAAGGATGTTGAGTCCCTATGGAACATGTTAACGTTAATCGTTCAATAAATAGCTTCCTAATCGTCATGAAATTTTTACACGACCTCCTGAATACTTCATGTAAAAACATACCAAATTTTCCGAATTCTATCATCATTACTTCAACCTCCTCAGGGGTCGAAATAAAAAATAATAAGAATATTCGGAAAATTCGGTATGTTTTTGTATGAAGTATTTAAGAGGTCGTGTTAAAATTTCACGACGATTATGAAGCTCGTTATTAAAAAATTAACATTTTGTTAAAAACAATTTTGAAAAGAAATTTAAAAAAATGTATCAATAAACTTCGTTTTGTTTCCGTTGCTTTCAGTATATTGTAGATATTACAAAATTGAGGGGTAAAAAAAAACTTATTGCAAAGTTACATCAGTTTCCATAAGACAACATTTAATTTGTGAATGTTAATTGTTCAATAACGAGCTTCCTAATTGTCGTGAAATTTTTACACGACCTCTGAAATACTTCGTACAAAAACGTAGCAAATTTTCCGAATTTTATTATCATTTGCGATTTGGGTCTCAACATCCTTAATATGAAAAATTTCTTCTGCTTTCGTTCTTCAATGAGATATATAATTTGACGCGTATGCAAACGAGGAGCGACAGACTCTCGATCTCCAGCGTACTCTTTCACCCTCACTTGAAACGTCATAAATGCATCGTATATATATATATATATGTTTGTGTGCATATACACATATATATGGGTATATGGTTCACCAAGTGTCGATAGCCCCACGAGACCGTATAACAACTCGGGCGAACGAGTCTCGCAAGCAAGTTAGCCACTGCCTGACACTCGTAATCAGTCATGTGAATGTGGCTACGTATACATCAGTGTGTATGCATATGAACAACAGTAATACCATATGGGCACATTTGAACGTTCCGCGAGCTTCGGTAGACTTTTCAACGGCTTCCATCGCTTTCGTTCCCTTTGGATTTAAACTTCAATGGTCATCAAGTCACCGCGATACGTACAAACGATTATTCGATTCCCTCTCCTGTCAATGACGCCGAAGTTTGCCTCGTTGGAATGCAACGAACTTCTTCATTTTTACTTTACAAATTTTCTTTCGTACATTTCAAGCCATGTGAATCGCACCAACATTTTCAGGATCCTCATTCAACACGATGTTGAACACGATTTTTTTTTACTTTGATCGTTATCCAATTTTTTGGTTATCGAGGTCGTAAATTGCTCATGAGAATACGTGAAAAAGTTTGAGTAATTTTTACAGCCCAAATAGGCCAAGACATTTTGTTTGATCGTCGAATGAATTTTCGATCCATTCCAACGATGCAATCACGACATTGAAATTTGCATCGTTGGAATACAACAATTCCACCCAATTTTTCTGTGCTCCACCTAATCCAAATCCTTCGTTGTATTTTTATTTCCTTATTTTGCCAACGATACCAAATATTGCCCAGATGTCGATTGTGCATCGCGAAGTAGTCATTTTCAAAAATGGGCAAGGACTTTTGTAGCTAGAACGAAGAAGAAATTTGAGCGATTGAAAAAGGTGACTTTCCATTCGATTCCAACGGCGCAAACTTCGATCCCATCGGAATGCCTACAACCAACGGAACTAGTACCTATATACGTTACAATTGCAACGCGAGTCAATGTCGGTCTGTGCATGCGCGTGCCGGTTGTCAGCCATATTGGTCGGTCCCGGTTCACGCATTTCGCCGCTCTTCCGGAGAGTGTTTTCGCCCGGGATCACGCGACTCGCCGGTGGCAAAAGGCGTCGACGAATATTAAAAAGCGAGAATAAAAATACGAGGCCGGAAAGTGTACGATATGTGTATATATATTTAAATATATATATATATATATAAATGTGAGTGAGTCCATATACAGGGTGCCCTGTCATAAATGGATAATCCTGTAACTGTCGATAGGTCAGATCATTTCCTACATGCTGGAATTTCAGTTCAGTTAAGGAAGCTTTCCAGTGTGACAGGCCGAAAAATCGCTGTTTTTCGCGATTTTTTTTTTTAAAGAAAAAATAATCTAATCGGTCTGGTTTTTTTTGTATATTAATTGGGTATTGAAGAATACAAAACAATTTTTTAAAGATCGATTTATTTATTCATTAATATCTATAAAAATGATGAAACAATTGTTGCAGAAAATGCACTTGGATGTGATGTCCACGTTGGGGGTCACAATTTTGATCCGAAACAAAAAACACAAAAAGATTATTGATCGGTATATAATTGGCTTTCGTGCTATGGAGGCTTTTTTTTTTTTTTTTTGCAAAAATGGCGCCGGTTTGAACAAAAAGTATCGATTTTAGCATTTTTTTTGGCAGTTTTTTTTACAAAAAAATAGGAAGATGTCAAAAAAAAAAAAAGCTTCCATAGCACGATAAACAATGACGTTAAGAATATTGTGTAAAAAATTCAACTCGATAGCTTTAAAACTCTGCCCTCCAAGTTGGACACCGTTTTGGAAAATGCTGTTTCGAGAAAAACGCGTTCAAAGTTTCGCTGTAGCTGCAGCGCTCCGTTGCCTTCTTCCAAGAAATGCTGTACAGTAACCGAAATAATCTGAATTTCGGCATGAAAATTTCAGGGAATATTCGGAAGAGTGTATACTATTCGATAAAGCAAAAAAAAAAAAATCGATTTTTTGAAAATTTCACACTGGAAAGCTCCCTTAAAGTCCCACGGTTTTGGAGCCACAAATCTGGTTTTGGTTTTTCGCATGCCATTTCTACAACCGATAACTTTTTTGACGCGGTTTTTCACGAAATACTCTTAGCTGTTCGTTTTATCTATAAAAGTCTCCTTTTCAACCTCAATCGTTAAGGAAACTTTATGAAAAACGATCTTACGCAGAATGTTCATACAAACCAATTGGAACATCTGACTTTGATAGCCTGCGGTTCAAAAAAATGTACTACGCACATCGTGTGAACTACTTTAGAAAGTTGCTTAGTTATTGTCGATTCGTATCGATTGTAGAAATGGCATGCGAAAAACCAAAAGCAGATGATTGTTTTTTGAAAAATAACATAAAGCCCAAAATCTCGAAAACCGTGGAGCTTTTGCTAACCGGAAACTCCAGCATATAGTAGGACATATAGTAGGACACCCTGTATGCGTGTGTGTGTATATATATTTATATACACACATGCAGATACAAATACATGTGTGCGTGTGATTTTGTAGTCGTGGCTGACGTTAGTGACACGTTGACGTAGTGGGCAGAGTAGGAAGAAGTTGAGAAAAAGGTGACGTCGCGCGTACGCGAGTCCGTCGAGTCCGCTTGTTAGTCTCGTCGCGTCGAGAGGGTCCTTCACGGAGCCGGCGTGAGCGGTACTGTGGCACGCCCAGGGACAATCGAGCAGCGTGGCTAGAGACCGGAGCTCCCTCGTGGTAAGAGAGTACCGAAGAGAATTCATCTCTCTCTCTCTCTCTCTCTCTCTCTCTCTCTCTCTCTCTCTCTCTCTCTCTCTCTCTCTCTCTCTCTCTCTCTCTCTCTCTCTCTCTCTCTCTCTCTCTCTCTCTCTCTCTCTCTCTCTCTCTCTCTCTCTCTCTCTCTCTCTCTCTCTCTCTCCCCCTCTCTTTCTCTCTCTCTCGTTCACCCTTTCATTTCTGTTTTTCGTCGTCTCCCGAGATAGTCGGATCAACCCCATCCGCTTGTAAATCTTGAATGTCAATAGCGTTTTCCAGCTCCCCGATAACGTGATTTATTTAAGCGCATTTTTAGTACTTTTCTTCCCACATTCAACGTCTCCCTCTCGATTATTTCCCTCGTTCATTCCTTCTACGAGCCATAATATGTTTATCGTGCAATTGGCGAACGACGCTCGCGAAGAAATTTCGAGGCGAAAAAAATATGATGTGGAAACTTCCATCGTTGGCGTGCAACGAAAATTTATTCATTTTTGAGCGGGATCTCAACGAAAATGTATTTATTTTTAATGACCTTTAGGTCTGTTGCGGATGTGCAGGATTTTTTTTGTAACGAAAGATTTCTTCACTATTATTGAGACTCGGGGTATGCTTTATTAGTACTTTTGGCTGTTACGTGGTATTTTTGTTTTATTCGTCTGTAAAAAGGGCGGAGGCATGACATAGTCTTCTAAACGGGCTGCGTTGGATGACGTGAGACGGCGAGACATGTAGCTTCGGCAAGATTAATCCGAAGAAAAATCGACGAAGATTTTCCTGTAATTAACACTCATACGCAGAATTCGAACCAAGAAAAAGTGTCAAATGTCGAAATTGATGAAATGGTACGCTTTGAAACAAAAAGATTGATTTTTTCGAAAATAATTGCTACATTTTGCAATAAAAAATCCCTTTTTTTTCAAAAACACTTACAGTCATATTTTAGATAATAAGGTTGGAAAGATGACTTTAAATTTCATCTAAATCGGTCGGTTACTTTTTTACCTATACGTCACGCCAGCTTTGAAAATGCAGTTTAAAAGACAGTGCCATCCCTTCGTCATTTTTAAGGATTAATTGTAAAGCATATCATACAACAGCCAGAAGTAGTAACAAAACATACCCTGAGTTTCGAAAATGATGAAGAAATCTTTCTTTTAAAAAACATTATCAGTATCAGCGAATTTTTTCCTCGCCTAAGGGCATCTCCCCCTTAATAAAAAAAACTTGGCTGATATGAACTGTGAAAATCTCTCAAACATTTCTACGTTTTCTTATTAGAGATTCTCGACCTCAATTAGCAAAATAAAATAACGCTGACCGTTGAAATGCATCGAAAATCATTTTTCGTTTGTTTTCCAAATTTCCTTTAGCAGATTCGAGTTACGAAAATCACGCCATTTTTTTGACCATTCTGATTAAGCACTTTACGACAAATTTGTATCATATGATTTTCGCTAATAATGAAAATAAGAAATTGAAAAGAATTATCATTGCATTCCAACGATGCAAACTTCATGATCATTTGAGGAAAATTAATTCTTTTTCACTGATAAAATTTATTTTTGGTCGTTTTAGGCTATGAAAATTATTCCAACACTTTTGCGTATTTCTATTGCAGATTTACGAACTCAAGTTGCAAAATAAAGGCTTCGAATAATAATAACTAAAGTTATTATTATTAGTTATTAGTTAGTTATTAGTTAGTTATTAGTTATTAGTTATTAGTTATTAGTTATTTAACTAATTAGTAATTAGTTATTAGTTATTAGTTATTAGTTAGTTATTAGTTAGTTATTATATAATAATAACTAATAATAACTAAAACTAAAAAAAAAAAATAATAATAAATAATAATAACTAAAAAAAAAATAACAAATAAAGAAATAAGAAAAAAAGTCGTTGCCTTCCAACGATGCAGACTTCAACGTCATAACTTCAAGCCCATAAAATAAATGTTTTACATAAACGTAAAAATGAAAAATGAATGAAATCGTTGCATGCCAACGGTGCAAACTTCAACGTCATAAAAAAATATAGAAATCATTGTAATTGTCATTTTCTGTAAGGTACACGAGATATGGTACGAGATGCTACTATGTGCACGTAATTTCACCCATTATTATTAGCTACGTAGAGTACGTAAATAGATCGAATCGGAGTCGACGGATGTAGGGTGGTTTTATATAGAACAACCTTACTATATCGCTTTTATCCAGCGACGCATATAAGTGTACACAGGCTCGTGTGTCGAACAGGAAATCGACTGAGCGAGGTTCTATTTGGATAGAGCGAACTTGGGAAGATAAATTTCCACAAAGTGAAGCTGGCTCTCAGCTCTAACTTGATTGAGTGTTTGTAATGGTAAAAAATATGAATACATAATCCTTTGCTTTTATCGTACGAGCGAAATTGTGTAGCACATCGTTGGAAAGCAACGAAAGTCCTTCTTAATTTATGGCATTGAAGTTTTTATCGTTGGAATGCAACGAAAATATGCATTTTTTGTATTGCCGTTTTTTTTGTAGCAAATTTAAGCTGTGAAAATTAGCTAGGCATTTTTGAGCATCTTTATTGAGAATCTTTCACCAACAGCTGCAAAAAAGATTCTGGATAGTAATGAAAATAAAACTATGAAGAAATTGAAATTGAAATTGAAGAAGAATTTTCGTTGCATTCCAACGATGGAACTTCAACACCATCTTTATTTTTGCATTTCTTTGTTTTCATTGATCTTAAAAAGATCTTTAAAAATACTCCGATTATATTTGTAGCCTAATGTGCCGAATAAAAATTGGGCGCTACGAAAATAAAATAAAATAAATTTCGTTGCATCCGAATGGTGTTAAAGTTTGCATCATTGGAATGCAACGAAAATCTTTCTTTATTTTGCCATCTCTGCATTTATATTACTATCTAAACGCCGCTTCTGCAGGCTTCATTCAAGCGTCCTTAATGAGGTTCTCCAAAAATAATTCAGTGTAATTTGGGACCTGAATGTGCAAAACAGAAATTGGAAAATACAGTGAAAAAAATAATAATTACATAGCATTCCAACGATGCAAACTTGAAAAAAACTCTCAATCATTTTTTTTCTTATCTCACAATAAATATATTGTTTAATTAGCAGAAAAGATTTTGAAAAATAATAAAAATGAGGAAATAAAAATATAAGAAAGACTTTTGCAGACAATTATACGCTATCTTGTTTTTTAAATCAGAATTTTCTGGGGAAGTAAGAACAGGGACGTTCTTTTGCGTTTACACTTAGCCTCATGTGCCTCACTGAAATGGCAAAATGATTTTTTTTTCTCTCGAATTTCTCATACCAAATAAATATCTTCGATAATATTGAAAATAGCTGAATAAAATGAAAATGAATTTACTTTGTATTCCAACGAAAAGTGAACACCTTCGGAAGGAAGGTGAATCTCACCGAGTAATATGAAATTTTGGATATTCGATCGGTTGGTGGTTCACAGCAAAATCTTAGTATCGCCATGTCGACCGCACGGGACAATGGATCGTGCCAAGACAGTAGCAATTTTCTCCGTTCCTTATTACAACTCTCACTTCTCGCCAATCTTATTCCCCTGACGCGATTGTCTCTGACACGCTCCAATTCGTAGTTTGCGAGATGCATGCATTTCCCGGTAAGCTCGTTAAGAAACGTTCGAGCCTCGGCGTGAATCGTCGATATAGTTTGACGATGTTGGATTTTGCATCGTTGAAAAGCAACGCAAATTTTCTCTTATAAAAAGTTCTTTTTTGCCCTTTTTTTATTTTTATAAAAAAGATTTTTTCAAAGATTTATATTCTTGATTTCTAAATGAATCTCTTAAAAAACGATTCAAGAATTTTTGCAAGCACTATATGCCACGAGAAGTAAAAGCGATTTGGAAGTATTGATTTTCATTGCATTTCAACGATGCAATCTTCAGCTTCATATAGTTTGAATGTATGTTAAAATTTGCATCGTTGCAACGCAACGAAATTCCTCCTTTGATTTTCCATTTTTTTTTATCACCATCTAAACTTTTCTCTGCAGTTTTAAATATCCCAAATAAAGATGCTCAAAAATATTTCAGTCATCGTTATAGCCTAAAGGTGTAAAAACACTGAGCAATACGAAAAAAGAAAATTGCGTTGCATTCCAACAAATGATGTTTAAGTTTACATCGTTGGCATGCAACGAAAATGTTTTTTTTTTTCAGTTCCTCTTTTGGCAAACCTTCGTTACGAAAATCTCTCAATCATTCTTCAAGTCGCTTATTCAGATCTCTAGAATACAAATCTGCGAAAAAATATTTTCCAAAATGACCAAGATGAGGAAATGAAAATATAAAAAAGAATTTTCGTTGCCTTCCAACGATGAAAACTTCAATATCATTTAAATATTCCACACTCCTTGCTCGTCGTTTTTACGAAAACGATTTTAGACACTAAAAAACGATGTTGAAGTTAGCATCGTTGGAATGCAACGAAAATTCATGAAAAATATTTTATTCCCTTTTTTACTATCACCCAAAAGTATTTCGTGGGTATTTGGGCTGAAGGCCATTACCGAGGATCCAAAAAAAAACTTTGCGTGATTTTGAAGGTCTGAATTTCCCAAAAAAAAATGGGCCACGTAACTTTCGTTACGTTCCAACGATGCAAACTTCAATACCATAAAAAGAAATAACTTTGCACATTTGTTGCAAGAACCAAAAAAATTACAAAAATCTTTACTTCATACGGGAACATTGCTGAACAGCGATATCGATTTTTTTCGCCGTTCGATTGTCATTTCTGCTATCGCGTAACTTCGTGCGAAGGTTCGTGTTTAATTTTTGCACAAACGACAAAATGCAAGTGTACGACAATAAGTGGCAAATACGAAGTAGACCGAATCCCGTTGTCACGGAATACACGAAATGCCTCGCGCTAATAACAGACTCATTTGCTTCGGGAGTAACTCGCGCATTCCTCGCTCGGGTACTCCGGTGCAAATGTTCAACAGCCTCGCGTGACCGTGAGTCCGAGAATTCGTGAGAATGTTATCTCCGATTTGTGTGCGTTTTGAGTGTCATTTTTTTTACCCCCCTCATTTTACGATGGAGATTTTTATTCGTTTCCTCGTGTCTCGTACAGCGGACTTTGTTCATGTGAGAAAGATCGATACGTTCAAAGTGCAACGAAATAGCGGACTATTCGGGCGTATAAAATGCCAAAAAACAAAATTTAATTTGAATAGGTTCTGATTAAATCCAATATGTTTTTTTCCTCGTCCCACAGCCTGCTACGATCCAATTTTTTTTTAATACATTTTTCTATTTCAGCTATTCTTGAAAAATGTTAATTGTATTCGAATTAATCAAATAAAGATTCGAAACGAATAAATTCTTATTTGTTTAAAATATACACTGCAAATCATAGTGTACTATAAGCATAAAATATTTCATACATCCGAAATAAAATGCAACGCTCAATTTGCAACCACAATGATTTTGGATAATAATTCGTCATTGGCAGGCCTACTGAAATGATTTTAATCGAAGAAAGTATTACGCCTACGTACGGAAGCGAACCCACCACCTTCCTACGTATAGCTACGCACGCTGCCCCTAGCCTACCGAGTGTTCGTAGCATCTTAGTTGCAGATATGGTATAAGAGACCAAATGAATTCCTATAACTATTTGTTGTATCTCATTATAGCTATAGTTTATATCAATCGGTTAATATCATTGTGGTAATTAGAGAGTTTTATCGAATATCATCCTATAGATGTTTCAAACATAACTTCAATATATATAGGTTATGTTTGAAAGACACATCGATGATTTTCCAAACACAACCTAAATCTTCGACGTATTTGTTGCAATATAGACAGACAATGCATTCAATTTTAAAAAAAAATGTTTGATTCTACGAGAATGGTATTTAATTTTTTTTAATTAAATATATGCATTTGGTGGATGCAACTAAAATGTTTTTTGAACAGATAAAACTGCATCACAGATTTATCAGGAATAAATAAAGTATTTATTTATTAGGTAATTAGAGAGAATTAGAGAGTTTTATCGAATATCATCCTATAGATGTTTCAAACATAACTTCAATATATATAGGTTATGTTTGAAAGACACATCGATGATTTTCCAAACACAACCTAAATCTTCGACGTATATGTTGCAATATAGACAGACAATGCATTCAATTAAATAAAAAATGTTTGATTCTACGAGAATGGTATTTAATTTTTTTAAATTAAATATATGCATTTGGTGGATGCAACTAAAATGTTTTTTGAACAGATAAAACTGCATCACAGATTTATCAGGAACAAATAAAGTATTTATTTATTAGACGATAGTGAACAGATCGTGATTAAAAAAAATAAACATATTTGAAATAAATAATTCCAGTAACGGAATGCAGGACAAATTTTATTTCACGAAAAAACCGAATTAATTGAAATTTATAAAATTAAACAGACGCCTCTAGTTAATGTTTTTCAAACATTATCGCTATATCTATATATATATATATATATACATATATATTCAATTGCGAGTTGAAAAAATCCAACGTTTCAATTGGACTTGCTCATCTTGTTACCTCTTTTTGCCGATTTTATTATTATCGCAGAAAAAAAGGAAGCAATCGAGTGTGACGAGAATAAATGCCACAGCGATGCAGTATTCGTTCCAGTTAGCCAATGCTAGAGACTTCCCCTCTCGCCCTCTATCTCCTTCAGGCCTAGAGAGAGAGAAAGGAAGAGAGAAACGTTGTTCGATCGATAAGATTCTTGGTTGCTCCGAAAGTCCCACTAATCCTGCTAGCTCTACCTTCTCGTAAACTCAATTACACGGGCTTGACAGTATTTATCGGAGCTATACGGTAAACACATATATGGGCAACATTTCCAGTTTCCTGGAAATAACTAACTATTCTCATCGACTTGTCTTTCGCAGCAGGCATTATCGATCAATTACTAGAATTTTATGCGACGTTTTAGTGGCATCCTTCTGTTGTTGAAGTTTCGGAAGCAACAGAAATTCTTTTCAATTTCCTGTTCGTCCATTTTACGTCGTCCAAAATATTTTCTGGTAGATTTCGTGGTCGTAAATTAAAACTAAGTTTAAGTAAATTAAGTAAATTAAAAAACATTTGTAATTAGACAAAAGAAAATTTTGTTGCATTCCAACGATGTTAAGTTCGGGATCATAAATTTACACGAGAGTTGACGAATAAGCAAATTACCTGCCGAACGATCCAATTAACCTGCAATGAAAAACATTTTGGATTATCAATGAGGAAAAGTGAAAAAAATGAGAGGATTTTCATTGCGTTAGAATTATGCAAACTTCAGCACCGTATAAATTCGTGCAGCTTGGTTGAAATTCGAATTATTGCCAACGATATATTTTTATTCTTAAAGCTGTCAAGTGATCATTCATTTTTTTACCTTTTAAAAGTGGCCGCTAGTGCAGTCGATAAAGAAGAATTTATATGGTACATGACCGACCGATGGTAACAACTGTTGGCCGATTTCTGTAGATTCAACCTTATCCGCCGACGCTATGGTCAATAGTTCCCGTACCGACACTCGGCTGGTAACCAAGATCTCTTCACAATTGTCATTCCGGCGCCCTATACTATTTCCAGTGCACCATGCAGTTTGTTTTTGCAACAAATCCATGGTGCAAAAAATATGTTTAGACTCTTTTCCAATTTCAATAGTGCTCTGTGTGCATTTGGCACGATAGAAAATAAATTAAAAACAACTCAAAAATTAAAAATAACTAAAAAAAACTTGAAAATATTAAATAAAATATAACAAAAAATAAAATACCGTGATGTACATTTTTTTAAGAAAAAATAAAGAGCGCCTCTTTTCCGATTTTGTCTATTAGATTATTTATTTGGGATTCGGAAAGAAGGTATGTTATTCGGCATACATTGAACTTGAGTTATAAATTTGCAACCCTATTGAGGTATAATGAAGCCTCCGCATAAAAAATGTGGTTCCGGCCAACCCTCGGATTGGTAACTTGACAATGGTCGGTCTGGAAAATGAAAATGAAAAAGTTTTATATTCTATATAAATGTACTTCTCGCTGGCCGTAGCCGTAAAGAAAAGCCACAAAATAATGAGTGTTAAGAAAAATTTCAATTTGGCGAAATTTCTGTTTATATTCAGGTGCTTAAAAAATACTGAATTAAAAAAAAACGTCTACGTACAACGATACGATGTTGAAGTTTGCATCGTTAGAATACAATGAAATATTTTTACGCTGAATTTCCTAAATTTCATTTAACATACTTAAGCTGTAAAAATCCCGCTACCACATTTTAAGCTCCCTATTCAGCGATCTACAGCCCAAATCTACAAATCGCTATTTTCGATACCGATAAAAATAAGAAAGTCAAGAAAAGATCGTTGTATTCCAACGATGCAAACTACAAACCTACACAACGATAGCTATTGTAATTACGGAAAATTTGTTTTTAAATTGCAAATCATTTTCCCAAATCGTTGCGCTACCTGCTCTCACTAAATCATCTGTAACTCCCTTAATTTTCAATATTTCACCTTAAGGGGGGATTGTCTTTTTTTTCGCAAAATTTACCGCTTTTTGGGAATTTTTTTGTGAAGAAAGTATACAACGGAAAACTTGTGAAACTTGGCATATAGTTTTATTGATCTGTTTACTACATACACAAAAATTTTTAAACAATTTCATAAAAAAATCCGCCTCCCACCCCCCTCGACGCGCGATGGTCCTTTTTTGATGGTGTGCACGATTACAGCCTTCACGTTCATCTTGCAACAAAAACCCAAAAAGCATTTTACTTTAGACACATATAGCTATCGTTCGATGAAGGGGAAAAAAAAAATTGACGATTTGGTGACGTTTTGAACTTGAAGTATCGATTTTTCGAAAAAAATTGATCGATTTTTTGTTATAAATAAAAAACTATTAAACGTATTGCTTTTTTGCTTCATCAAACGATAAAAGGATGTCAGCTGAGCATTCTGTCCAAATTTGAAGGCAATCGGTTGAATAGTTTTTGAGAAATCGTGCACACCATCAAAAAAGGACCATCGCGCGTCGAGGGGGGTGGGAGGCGGATTTTTTGATGAAATTGTTTAATAATTTTTTTGGATGTAGTAAACAGATCAATAAAACTAAATGCCAAGTTTCACAAGTTTTCCGTTGCATACTTTCTTCACAAAAAAATTCCTAAAAAGCGGTAAATTTTGCGAAAAAAAAGACAATCCCCCCTTAAACATTTTTTCGCATATTCTTGAATGTGTATACATTGAGAAAAGGCGAAAAGAAAGTCAACTTTTTCCACCGGTCACAGTGGTATGAAGCCTCAAATCGATACCTATCGTTTTATCGTCGTTTTCACATTCGATGAATTCGCGAGGGATCATCAAGGTATTCGCGGAGCGCCGAGGCACCGGTGGGTGTGGAGATGTAAAAAGAAAAAGTACCGGGAGAAATGTGCTCCCGTGCAGATTGCACAACGAGGAATGAGAGTCGTCAGCCTTCGTGGGAGTATTATTGTTGAAGCGAGTTCATAAAACTACCTACGTGAAGGAGAGTACGGGGTACGCACATGATCCTCGACAAGAATCACGCGTATACCCACATTTATCCGTACATAATGCACATACTCAATGTTGTGGCAGACCCAAGTGCCAGGCTGCTCATTCGATTGAGGCTCGCGAGGCTCGGGCACGTGCACCACCTCGAATAATTGCGCAAGTCCCAAGATCCTTTTTATCTATGTTAATGAGATTACGGACTCCTCGAGCGAACGAAACGGAGAGGGGGAGAGAAAGAGAGAGACTCCCCCCCCCCTCGCTTCTTTAACTATCGCGTCTTGGGTGAATGACGATTTTGTTTCCTGACACGAAGGACGTCCACTCCTACGTACCTGCGCAACAAGTATACGGGGTGTGCCAGAACTCAATGCGTTCTCGAAATGGGGGGGGGGAGGGAGGGGGTCGGGGGCGAAATTCTGAGTCGATTGATATAAGCATATGTGGGTCTCAGATCAACCCCTGAATTATTATTGATTTTTAAAGGCGGGCCAATCAGATGCGCCCGAAGGCCCGCCCCATGGCCACGCCCGAAACTCATCGCGCGCAGCTGATTGGTCCGCCTTTAAAAATTAATAATAATTCAGCGGTTCATCTGAGACTGGCACATGCTTATATCAATCGATTCAGAATTTCACCCCCAACACCGCCATTCCAGAGAACGCATTCGGTTCTGGGACACCCTGTGTATGGAACGGGCCATGGGTACGACTCGCCAATTGCCTCCGACTGTGTATAATGTTTTAGCTTGTTATTATCCGCAATGGACCCTCCAACGGTCTCCACTTTTTTTTTTATTTACAAAGACGAATGGTGCTTCGTTGGATTTCAATTTATTTTTATTGCCCACATTCCTTTTGGCACACTTAGGCTACGAAAATACCTGGAAAGTTTTTGACAATCCTAATTAAAGATGTGCAGCAAAGAACGAAATCGGCCGAAAGGGTTTCGGATGATGAAAAAAATGAAGAGCTGAGAAGAAATAAAAAGAAGTTTAGTTGGATCTCAACGATGCAAACTTCAACCTTGATGACGTTGAAGTTCGCATCGTTTGGATACAACGAAAATCCTTTTTTATTTTTGCATTTAATTATTTTTGTTACTCGCCAAACTCTTGTTTTGCAGGCTTAGATTATGGATCCCTAAGAAGGATCTTTAAAAATATTTCCGTGATTATTGCAGGCCAAATGTGGTAAACAAATTGGGCAATACGAAAAGAACATTGTTGGAATGACGTTGAAGTTTGCATCGTTGGTATGTATAACGATATTTTGTTCTTACTTTTGTATTACTTTTTTAAATTATCTAAAGTCTTTTTTTGAAAGTCGAGGTCGTTAGTTTTTAATAAGAATAGGCAGAAACGTTTGAGCAATGTTCACGACTAACATTGGCAAAAAAAATGTTGAGTAATTGAAAAGAGTTAATTTTCGTTCCATTCCAAAATCATCGATCCCGTGATTATAGAGAAGACGCTGCTGCGATGATTATTTTGTCACCTTGTGCGGAAATTTTCGATATTGACGTTTGCGTAATTGGAATGCAATGTAAATTACACTTGGTTTTATTCGCCTCATTTTTTTCGGCAGTTTCGGACTACTTATACGACTCGATACATTTTTTAAGATCATTATCGGAGATCTACAAAAAACATCTGCAATGATAAACGGAACGAACTGGTTTAGCCCCTTAAAACCGTTTTTCCGCCGAAAAAAAAATACGTGTCGCTTAGTTTTCAATGCTTCATAACATATATAAGGTTCGACAAAATCGAAAGATGACACCTGAGGGATATTTCTCGTAAGTCCAAAAAATAGTCGAGAAATATTTTCTTTAAAAATAGAACGAAAATCAGCAAATTTTTTCCTCGCCTTAAGGTATCTTCCCCTTAAATTGTTTTTTTTTTTCGTTGCATTAGAAAAATGCAAACGTCATCACGAACCGAAATTGCATAAAATTGTAGCCCTTTCCTTGTTTCGTGTCAGAATTATCCGGTTGCAATTGCAACGAATAGTAGACGTGGTGAATGAGGTCTGCCAATCTTTCAGTCGTTTTTTTTTTTGCCATAACTCGTATTCTCAACGAGCATTCTTCTAATATTGGGTTTTCGGGGATGACTCGTAGAGCAGTCGTTCACGATTTTTTTCACTGTTCATACGGAAGTGAGAAAGAAAAGAATTGATGTTGCATTTGAGAACAAAAGATGGGTACTCTCTCGCTGGCGCGTCGATCATCCGCGTGTACTTTCTCTGTGTTTCTCTCTCGCCGTTCGCGCCCACTAAAAGTGGAGTGCATACAGAGAGTCGAGAAATACAAGAACACTCCGATGGCTCTGTGTGACGTCAGTCTAGCTGCTTCTATAAATATACAATTTCCAGGACTAAAAAAAAGCGAGAGGTCCACAGATAAGCTCGGTAATAAAAAGAGTTGGACCCCCACGCTGTTTGGTCAAGACCGCTCTGGAAGAACATTTTTAATGCGTTCGTACGCAGTTTTTACGGAGGTGCAGTCTTATCAGATGGAACCTGCGTTTTAAACATAATTTTATTTGAAAAATGTTCTTTGTAACATTAATATTATATATATATATATATATATATATATATATATATATATATATATATATATATATATATATATATATATATATATATATATATATATATATATATATATATATGCTTATAATACATTTTTTATAACTAATCGTTATTATACTACATTTTTTTATGATCAACAATGATAATAATACATTTTTTTGTCATTAATAATTGTCCAAATCGATATTTTTTTATGATTAATAATTTTATATACGAATAATTTATATATATATATATTTACATAAAATATTTATATTTACAAAATCACGTAAATATTGTTTGCACAATATTCGGACACTTCGAATCGACTATGAGGTATCATTTGTCGAGATTTTTCTGCCAAGGATCCGCGAACTCGATGGGTCAGTGACGTCGAGGATGCGGGTACATCGACATTTGCGTAGTAACGTATTTCATCACGTTTCTTAACTTTGTGTGAGCAACCCACGGATTTTTTTTCGCAACTCCACGTTACGTGCTAAATATCCAGTGTATCGACGATATATTAGCACAAAGTGCGACGTTAATTTCTATGGGCAAAAAAATGCAAAAAGCGAGAGAAGAAAAATTCACGTGCGAGCAAAGAAAAGCTGCATTATATACGTTATTAACGTTTGCATCGTTGGAATGCAATGAAAATTATTATTTCTCAACTACTGGAATTGCTTATGACGAACTTTCGCTACGTGAAACGCTGAATGATTTTTTGAGAAGTTTCGGGACAATTGACGAAATGTTACCATTTGATTCAAATTTATACAGGAAATTCGTTGTCATATACCGAAAGCCAAATAAATGCTCCAAATTTTAAATCGATCGTCTATACCCTTTCTATAAAATTTACAATTGAAAAAAAAAAACACTTTTGAGTTTAGGGGTCTATGTTCATCGCTGAGATTTACACATGTGAAAAAATGAAAAAATGAAGTGGAATGTGGTGGGGAATGTAATAAGGGGAATGACCCTGTACAAATGGAAGCAACAATTGAAATTAGCGTGAACAAAATGTTTAAAATGTTATGAAAACCTGGAAAAATCACTCACATCAGTACATAATGACAATTTCGTCATTAGTGTCATAATGCACTGACTGATTTGACAGTTTTTCATAACATTTTATACATTTTTTTCACACTATTTCGTGCGTACTGTCATTCGGCGATAAACGTAGGTGTTTCCCTACGTTAAGTAGCTTTTTTCTGGGTAACGGTTCGTAAAGAAAAGAAACGGATTTTTCTTTAAGCACAAAGGTATAGAAATTCCTGAAAAACACGAAAGTTTTTTCGTGACGTTTGGTGGTGGACACTCTTCATCTTAAACGGTTCATCTGAAATCTAAAAACCAGACGAGTTATTCAAGTTAACAATAAATACGAGTCGATGACGATCGGCGATGTTTAAAATCATTCCTTTTAACAACGTGGTGACGAATTGAAACCCAAGCATACAAATTTCACGAAAAAAGTCGTCATTTTTATGTAACTATTAAAAAAAAGGATCGATTTAGAAAAAGTGAGATCGCCAACGACCTTATTTTCGGAATCTTTCAATGAAATTTTACGGCAATCTAGATGAGAGATCATACTGTCATATACATTTTTTTTGGAAAATGCAATTTTTTGAGCCACCTAAGTAAATATAGCCTGCCAAAAAGTGATTTTTTTTCTTTGTGAATTCTATAGAAACGATGCAGACCATCGATTTGAAATTTAAAAGGTGCATTCAGTATATGACGAAGAACTTACTGTACAAATTTGAATTAAATGATAACATTTCGTCAATTGTTCCGAAACTCCTCGAGTCCCTTATTTAGAGATCTAAAATTAACATCTGTAAAAAAAAGATTTTGTTTGTTAGTACTTGTAATGGTAAGTATTACTATTACTATAGTAAGTATTACTGTAGTAAGTATTATTATTACTATAGTAAGTATTACTATTACTATAGTAAGTATTACTATTACTATAGTAAATATTTCTATTACTATAGTAAGTAAGTAGTAGTAATAGTAAAAATGACGAAAAAATATAGTATAGTATTTTTTTATTCCAACTATACCCCTAGGGGTTTTTACACAGAAGTACATTTGATGTCCTTATCAATATCTCCTTAAAACTAATGTTACATTACTAATTCCTCTCTAGCCTAAAAATGTTTAAAAATACCTATATACATTCTGTTCTTTTTCTTTCCTTCTTTTTGTTTGCCTTATCGCCGCTTGTGGAAAAAATATATAAAAAAACATTTTTCGTTGCATTCCAACGATGTAAACTTCGAGACCGTTATTATATTTCAATCGCTTTCCCATGTGCGTGCGTGCGCCCGCACGTGTGTGTTTATTTCGTCAGAGTCATGAATCATTCGCACCTATAGCCCTTTCGATGTCGCGCAATGCCATATGTCTCATTGCCTCAACACACCCAGATGGAATTCGAGTTTCTCGTACAACGTGCGCCTTTTCTTTTCCCCGATCGCTCCTCTTCGCCTTCATTTCACGATTCTACCTCGTAACATCTACTTACAATACGTTAAAGAACGTTTAAGTAATTTTCTTTCGTTACACTCTTCTCGTCGAGGTCGAGATGTCAGATATACTTCTATGTAGGCGTTCTTCTTTTCGGGGAACGTCATTGTTGCCATTGGGCTCCACAATCGCAATAACAATGCAGATGTCAAGTACCTTCGGTGTTCTTCGAAACTTGTCAACGAAACTTTGAGAATGACAGCACCGAAAATCATTCCCAATTCTGAATAATTATAATATTCGTTTATCAAAGTCATTGACATACCCGAAACTTTGATAAAACTTTGATTGCGATCCCTGATTACCCGAACCCGTGAAAGAATTCAGCCAGGGCTTTGACTAGGCCCCGATTATTTTTCCCTTACTCTTTAAGAGCCCTAACATGGCACCCGACCGGGTCCCTTTGAGGCCTATCACACTTTGTCGACGAGGGCCTTAAGAGGCGTTTGAATCAGGGCCCGGCTGGTAATTCAGCCAGGGCTTTGACTAGGCCCCGATTATATTTCCCTTACTCTGAAAGGGTCCTAAAATGGCACCCGACCAGGTCCCTTCGAGGCTGGTCACACTTTGTCGACGAGGGCCTAAAGAGGCTTATAAATCAGGGCCCGACTGATTGCCTCAACAGAACCCAATCGAAGCCATGAAGCAACCTCATTACTGCCCTATATGATCAACTTTATTAGTGGATACATAGCAAGCGAGGTGTTTAGCAATAATGAAAACTATATTCTTCAAATAAGGGATTATTTATTATTCACCTCGAAACTAGAAAATAAAAAACCAGTTCAGTTTTACAGTTTATATTGTATGCCCTGTAACAACCACTCCCCTGATGAATCCCGTCTGGGCCCTTTATCATTTTACTCGCTACGACCTTTTTTAAATAAATTACCCAACCCTGTTATTTTCCTGTCGGGGCCTAGTCCGATTGTGTTGTGGAAAGCCCTAGTAGGGAATCCATATTCAAACCCTCACGGAGCCTGATTTTTTTTATGGCTGCCCTTCTAATTTCTTTCACGGGTGCCCTATAATGATCAACTTTATTTGTGGATACATAACAAGCGAGGTGTTTAGCAATAATAAAAACTATTTTCTTCAAATAAAGGATTATTTATTATTCACCTCGAAATTAGAAAATAAAAAACAAGTTCAGTTTTACAGTTTATATCGTATGCCCTGTAACAACCACTCCCCTGATGAATCCCGTCTGGGCCCTTTATTATTTTACTCGCTACGACCTTTTTTAAATAAATTACCCAACCCTGTTATTTTCCTGTCGGGGCCTAGTCCGATTGTGTTGGGGAAAGCCCTAGTAGGGAATCCATATTCAAACCCTAACGGGCCCCGATCTTTTTTATGGCTGCCCTCCTAATTTCTTTCACGGGTGGTAAAACCGTATAGTCGTGTGAACTGTAGCTTATTTAGCATGTCCGAGCAAACTGTCAAAACAACAAAATGCATTTTGCACATTCAACGATTTCTTTTTCTCAGTGTGGTATTCGCATTACCCTCTCCTCCCGTACTCTTTTTCTCGTAATATATTTGTCGAATCGATTCCCGATTAATTTGCCACTCTCGGGTATATTGAAACAGGCGTTTTAGAGATGTTTATCAGTATCGTAGTGTCCATTTGAATTCTTACGGTAAAAATTAAATGGCGGTGAGATAGAGCAAGCTAGAGGGAGGATGAGAGAGAGAGAGAGAGAGAGAGAGAGAGAGAGAGAGAGAGAGGGAGAGAATAGCCAGCGTCAAAGTATCCGAGTTTTACGCGACCCACGTGCAGCCCAGTTCGAGAGGCGAGCATCGATCACTCGCGGCCGTGTCCCTCGTAGTTTCGCAGCGGCACATGTGTGCCTCTCCTTCCCGCACCCATACGTATTTATTTATACATTTCCTTTTTCTCGTTCGCTCGGCATAGCGAAACTCACTGCTGATTTTTTTCGCCTCGCATACACACTCGCACGTACACAACGGGCAGAGATACATCTCGCGATTCTAGCAAACGGACCACGTGGCGAGAGTTTCTACTTCCGGCTTCGACAATGCGAATAACATAACTACGTTATTGCGTACGAACGGGCACGTGCACGCGAGGCAAATACTTCGCGTTGGTCGATTGTTCCTCTTTCTTGAAGGATAAACGATACATTATGTTTGTCGAAAAATGTCGTAATTGTTTTTCCGGGAACATAAATTTCGCGGGTTCTCGTTAAGGCGGGATTCTACTTTGAAACTTTGAAAAGGCTAAATTGGATGAAAACAGCCACCTGGAACACGTCGAAGGCATATTATATGGCCCAGGCATCGCTGATTGAGGGTAAGATAATTTTTTCTACGATTTATCACTCACCAAAACTTTAAACGCGTTTTTCTCGAAACGACATTTTCAAGTACCGTGGTCGTGATAACTCAAAAAGTACTGAACCGATCCTTATGAAATTTGGAACACATATTCTATATGTGTGTACCAACCGACCTAACTACAATCAACTTAAAATTTTGATTAGAACAATTTTTTTATTGCAAAAAAAGACCCAAAAAAAACGCATTTTTTTTTTCGTATTTTAGCCGCCATTTTGTTAATTTTGCACGTATATAAAATATTCTAGTTAGGTCGGTTCCTGAAGACATACTGAACATGAAACTATTTGATTTTTTTGTTTCAGACCATCCGTCGGGAAGATTTCACGACCACGGCAACGGTACCTGCTTTTCGAGGCGTTGGCTTTAAACATATTTTACGTGTACAAAAAATGAATAAAATACATTAACATTTTTTTTTTATGTACTTAAAGAGTGTATTTATTGAACAGTTTAAACCCCATATCCATATCTTTAATAGTATTCTCAGAAAAAATTCACGAAAATAGCGTTTTTTTCATGGTTTCAAAGTAGAATCCCGCCTTAAGCGTCCAGCACGAGCGTCGGGAGTAACTTTTTTCGATTTTTCACAATGCTGTACTATCTGACCATTGGTAAGATAGTACAACGTACAGTAAAAGTAGCCAGGACTTCCCGTCCCCCAGAAAAAAGTCGATCCTGAATAATTAAATTTGAATAATCGCTTAACGTTGTTTGTTTCACCAAAGCGAGCATGAAGAATTCTATGCATAGAAAAAACATGTTCTGACGGATTCATCAACGTCGAGGCAAAACTGCTGAAGCTAATTACATGAAATTACAGACAGTAGGTTGCTTTTGTGACGTAAACAGCTACTGAGAAGGGATTTTTCGAAACTCAACCCTCAAGGGGAGAAAAGGGGTGGCAAAATTTGTATGTGAAATATAAAAAATCTGGTCAGAAGATTTACTTGAAACTTAGTATTAAAGTTCTTCAACGCAATTAATAAAACGCGCATTTTAGCGTTTTTCGTAATTCAACCCCTAAACGAAAGAGGGTGGCAAAGTTTGCACGGAAAATAAAAAAAGGCGGGTTAAATTTACTTTAAACTTTGCATCACGGCCCCTAGACACGATCAACCCTTAACAGTAATCGGGGGTTGAATCAACCCCAGCCGTTTTTCGACCTGCGATACCTTCCAGACATTTTTAGAAAATGGGACATGTTTCGCCATCTGTAGGTAGTTTGAACCCTCTCGTAGGGAGCCTCGTCTTACACACAAGGGTTGAAAATGCATTGTCGTATTTTTTTTTCAATTTTTCAATTATTTATCACTCTCCAAAGAGAAGGGGTTGATTACACCCCCAATGATTATTACATCACAATCTGGAGGTGTGACTGACAAGGGTTAATGGAATTTCAGCGTTTTTGGAAATTTAATCCTTAAGAGGAAAAGGGCGTAGGAAAGTTTGTATGGTAAAAGAAATATCTGTTCAGATTTACTTGAATCTTAGTATTAAGGGCAGATATACACCTAGGAGCCGGAAAAAAAGTCATTTTTGTGAATTTTTTCGAGGAAAACTTTTTGAAATTTCGGATTGGGGTTTTAATTATCTAAAAGTATATACATTCAAAAATATGCTTAATTTTATTTGTTTAAAAATATCAAAAATATACAAGGACATTGTATGATCCTTGGAGCGTCGTAAAAAAGTCTGCGTATACGGTACCCATTGGCGTTTCTTCAAAAATCGTCTGAAAAAAGAAACCAGAAAGATTATTAAATTAGATACTATAATCTAGTACTTGTCTTAGCCGATTTTGAAAATATCGATTTATGACAAATTGACAAGGAATAAATAGTGATTTTTGGGCCAAAAATTAGTCATTATTTTGCCTATGAAACAAAAACTAAGGGAAAAAAATTCGTATGACAAATACTAGATATATATAATAACCACAAAAAACCTCAAAGCAATCGGTTAATTGGTTTTCGAGAAATGTTGGGTATCGATTTTTTTACGACGCTCCAAGGATCATACAATATCCTCGTATATTTTTCATATTTTTAAATAAAGAAAAATGAACATATTTTTTAATGTATATACTTTGAGACAATTAAAAGCCCAATCCGAAATTTCAAATAGTTTTCCTTGCAAAAAATCTGCCCTTAATGCTCTTCAACACAGTTCTACGTGTTTTTTGATGAAACATTTCAGGAGCACATTAAGGAGCATTCAATATAAGTCTACGCGGGCACAAAGGTAGTAATTTAATAAAATTTGAATCATTTTCTTCGTCGTAATTTCGTAACTTGTATAAAAAGTAGCTATTTCATTACGTAAATTAAATGGGGATTCAAATTTCACTATTATATTAGCGTGGGAAAAAGAAACACATTAGATTCGCCGGCCGCGGCACAAGCAGAAGAGTACTGGAAGATCAACAATTACTACCAAGTAATAGGTAATATCATTGTAAGTCTACATAGCTGATTCGAGAATGTACCGTTAGGTCATGCAGTTGGACCCTTTTTTTAAAATTGAGTATGAGGAAAGGAGAAAAGTTTAGCAATAATTATTTCAAAATCTTAATAATGAATACGTCAACCTTAGAAGCTGAAGTGATGGTCATTAAAAACGTACTTTTATGTAAAAATGTCGAAATAAATGCTGGATATTTATGAAAGCATATTAAAAAGGACTACTGTCCTAACGTATATAAACTTCTCCAAGCAGCTATAGCACTCCCAGTGAGCTCCGCCGTCCGTGAAAGTTTTTCTGCCATGAGGCGGATAAAAATGTGGCTTGGAAGCATAATGCTTCAGGAACGATTCTCTCATATGTCACACTTGAACATGGACGAAGATATTGTTGAAAAAACCAACAAAAAAAGTGTTTAGTCGATTTGCAGACATAAATAGGAAGGCCAGACCTGTTTACTTGAGTACTTGCTGAAAGTAAAGTTTAAAGACTCGTGCCTGGATTGGAGAATAATGAAAAACTAGTTGATTACTTTCTAAGGTCTTGCAAGAGTTTGATACTAATGTTACCATAAAATTGTGATTGAAGCTTCATATTTCATGTGTATTGCGTGATTATGGACTTCTATGTAAAATTTATTTTGAAAAAAAGATGATTGTCAACGAAACCACCTTTTTGTCAGCCCCCCATGACATGCTTTTTTTGTCAGAATTTATTTATTTATTTTATTAAGTTTTCTTCAGCATTTATTTTTTAGATGTTTGTGTTCGTTGGATTTTGTTCCTCACGCTTCTGATGATATTGAACTTTGCATAGTTGGAATGCAGCGAAAATTCTTTTTACATACGCGCCTATTTTTGTGTTGGCACATTTACGCTACAAATATCACTGAAATATCTTTGAGGATATTTATTAGGGATTCATAACCTAAAACTGCAAAAGAAGAGTGTAATTCGTGATAAAAATAAAGAAATGAAAACATAAAGAATTACTTTAATTCCATTCCAACGGTGCAGTCTTCAACACCATACAGTTTTCGATGTATTCGACGATTCGAAATTGCTAAACCTTTTTGAATCTCAGAACTCTCCATGGTCTTGACGTTTGCATCGTTGGAATGCAACAAAATTCTTTTTTATATTTTTATTTCCTCATTTTTATTGTACAATTTTTTCCATCTTTGAATCCTGGATCCTTAAATAAACGACTTTAAAAATAATTGAGGTTTTTTCGTAACGAAAATTTTCCAAAAGAAATCGCGGCAGTTGAAAAATAAAAATTTACATTGCATTCCAACGATGGAAACTTCAATTTCATAAGTGTTGGAGCTTTCAAAGTTTGACATCTTGAAATTTTCCGAGGATCAAGAATCGAAACTTTTTTTATTTTGTCAAACTATTTCTAAGTAAACGATAGAAAAATCGTTTGCATCGTTGGAATGGAATGAAAATGATTTTCTTTCAATTTCCCAAACTTCCGTGGGCAGATTTAGGCTACGAACATCACGCAAGCATTTATTAGTATTTCAATTTAGCTCGCTATGACAAATTTGCAAAATATGATTTCGGACGATGATGGAAAAGAGAAATTGAAAACAACTTTCGTTGCGTTCCAACGAAAAAAACTTCAACTCCATGGATAAAAACTCTTTGAAGTGGCCGAATTTTTTTTCCACTTCTTTTCTTAACTTACGCATGCTCAGCATGTCTAATAAGTTTTTTTTTGTCGCGATAAATCGTTCCACACGTTCGGCTCAAAGAGTCCATTGATGGCGTGTCATGGGGCCTGGGATGGGACGTATCGCGTACACATATCGATAAGCCCGAGAAAGAGATCCCGAGCTTATACAGGGTGTCCCAGAAGCGAATGGGTTCCCTGAAATGGCGGGTTGGGGGTGAAATTCTGAGTCGATTGATATAAGCATGTGCGGGTCTCAGATCAACCCCTGAATTATTATCAATTTTTAAAGGCGGGCCAATCAGGTGCGCTCGCGCGTGAGCGATACGCGCGCGTAGTGGTGCCTGGCGAGAGCGCCGCACCTACGCCGGCTCATCGGGCTCACCTGATTGGCCCGTCTTTAAAAATTAATAATAATTCAGGGTTTGATCTGCGACCCATGCATCCTTATATCAATCGACTCGGAATTTCAGCCCCAACCCCCCATTTCAGGGACTACCATCAGTTCTGGAACACTCCGTATACCGGTTGTGCTCGTTTCTTCGTCTGTTTACGTTTCATTATTCGAGGGAAGCATTTCGTGGCGCGTTTCGTATTTCTAAGCTGTTAGATGTTAACGCCCGGAATAGAAACGTGTGTATTAAAGGGTGAGACGAAGAAAGAACGATGCGGGGCACAGGGAAACAGCGGCATCGTAGTCACCGACTTCCTTGATTTTAATACGAGACCAAGACGACGACAGAAATATTTCTACGGGCCATAAGCACACCCGTCTGTCCCACGCAAATCAAAAGGCTTTTTTACGTGTTTTCTTTCCCCAACGCGGAGCATTGTACGTACACGGGGTATGAATTTGTCCACGAAACATTTCGACCGATATTTTAGTTTTGGCACACAGGTAAAATTTACATATGCAAAGGTAATCGGATAAATAATATGGTATTGACGTTTGCATCGTTGCACTGGCAGAAGAATTGTATTTATATAAACTTAATGTCACTATTTGTTTTTTGTTAATTTGAATTAACTAGACTTTTCGTGAAATCATTTTTTTTCTATTGCATTCGATTGTTGGAATTATTTATTTTAAGGATATTTATTTATTTCAATCAAGATCTATTTAATATCGTCTGATGGCTAAATATTTTATTTATTCCGAATAAATCTGTGATGCGGTTTCATCGGTTCGAAAAACAATTCAGTTGAATCCACTAAATGTATCTATTAAATTTTTAAAAATTTTAATTAAATAGATATTTCGTAGAGTCAAACATTTTTCTATTTGATTTAATTAATGGTCTTGCTTATATAGCATCTCTAATTATTACAATGATATTAACTGTTTGATGTAATTCATTTCATACAACAAGTAATTACAGGAATTCTTTTATTTTAGAAAAAAAAACATTATGGTAGAACTCTGAATTGAGTTTTTCATTTTACTTTGGATTTATAAAATATTCTATGCATATAGTACACTTGGATTTGCAGTGTATATTGTATGCAAATAAAGAGTTATGCGAATCAAATCTTTATTCATTTAATTTGAATATAATGAACATTGAAAAAGAATAGCTGAAAAAAATATAAAAAATATATTTAAAACAAATTGGATCGTAGCAGGCCATGAGACAAGAAAAAACCTACTCTATTTAAGGGATAACACCACTCCAGCGTAAAAAAAGAACGCTTAACTTTGGCCATTTATTTTGGGAGTATGAAAAAATGAATAGGATTTCTTTTGAGAGGGTTTATCTAAAACATATCAAAGTATTAAAAAAACGGTTTTATAATTTTCATAAAAAAGGGCGACGACAGAGCCCAAAGTGGTGTCATCCCTTAAATAGATCGTATTAAAATATTTTTTTTTTGCCAGTGCGGATTACAACGTAAATACTTTTTTTTTCCTATAACCGAATTTTTCGCCACATTTAGGATAACAAATTTAGTGAAATATTTTTAAAAATCCTTATTGTGGGCCATAACCTAAACCTGAAAAAAGAAGAATTTCTATAGTAATCAAAACAAAGAAGGGGAAAAGATAACGAGGATTTGCGTTGCATTCCAACGATGCAAACTTCAACAGCATCGAATAATAACAATGAGAGTGAAATGACAATATCGCAATCGAATTGAAATTTATGACCCGGAATGACGGCGAAACACGCTTGTCGAACAACGTTCGGATTCTCGGGAACTCTGTGTTTCGCGTGTAAAAGACTCTCGCGTTAGACGAAGTTCACAAAAGTCAAACCCCCGCCCATTTTCGTGGAAAAGGTCATTCGCGGGGACGTGGCACCGTATGGCGAGAGAAGGTGGCAAAAGAGCGCGGGCTTCTCTCGTTGTCCATACACGTTATCTTTACTGCATCCTATTATGATGCCCTGTTACACGTTGTACACATGCCAGGCTCATAAACAGATATATTGGATATTAGATACGAATCTAACATTTTCAACGAGGCTCTGAACAAGGTTCGAGCCGTGGTCGCAGTCATGTGTAATTAGAAAGAAAAATAGTATTTCGACTTGTACGCCCCTCGTAACAATTCAGACCTCGCGAAAAGAACGCCTCTTCCGTATCTCTATTCGTTCGCGACGGAACGAAACACAAATGTTATCCTCGACTTATACCATGCGCTGCTATTTATTTTATACATGTAATTGACAATATGTGAAATTGAAACAAATATAGACAAGTTTGAACGAGTATTAAAAGTATTAACTATTAAGGGGGAGGGGTACCTTTCGGCGAGCAAAAAGTGGCTGATTTCCATGTTTTTTTTAGAGGAAAGATTTCTCCACGATTTTTGAGACGTCGTGTAGGATACGTTGATCCGAACGTATCCTCGAAGATAGACATAATATTGTCTCGAATATTGTGACTCAGCGACCGCCGAATATTCTCGAACTATTTATGACGAGATATATGAAAGTACTGTTCGATGGGGAGTCTTGATCAATCACGCGAAGATGTCGGTCGTGCCGCTACGAAATACACATTTAAATAATACAAGAAATCGTAACGAGTTACTCATTTCATCCTGACTAACAAAATAGTACAATTCAACCTTTTTTCATCTTACAACATCAGAAGTGGGATGCTACCACAAAATGCTCAAAAAAGGAAGATCTGTGACCGATAGTAGAAGTGGAGCGCGTGTGAACATTAATAAAAAATATTGATCATGGAAGAAAAATATATAGTTATATATTTTGTTGTCGTAGCATGCCTTTGGCAGAGGGTCTGCGTTCAGTGAGAAAGAACGTCCTGCAAAGGCTACGGCGGGGACATTTCCTAGTGAAAAAGGGTCATGTGGTATGGCCGTGAACAAGTTGGAAATCAATTACGAGTTGAGAGAAAGGAACGCTGTTTAGTGACGTCCGGGAAGACAGTAAAATGCCGCTGATGATACCACTTCGAGAACGCTTTTTACTGCTGTGAGTTTTTTTTTTCGATAAGAACTGTGCGAAATGCTGAAAATTTCGTGAAGGAATAATAGACGTGAAATATTATTCGGGTTTGGATATTCGTAGAGTCGGATACTCGTATTTCGAAGTCGCTGTGTTTGTGGACTTTCGTGGAAAAGACAAGGTATAAGCGTACCGAGTTGACCAAAGTTATCGAGATTATTGAAGTATCCTTAGTTATATCAGCTTATTTACCGGACCGCGAGGCTTTTCGGACTGAGACGGTGATACAAAAAAAAAAAAAAAAAAAAGGGTGGTTTATAGCCGTACATGCGAATCGTATATACATATATAAATACACTCGATACTCAAGGTGTCGAACGACACGGTGTGCCAAAATAGTATGTGTGCAGATCTATATATGTGCATATATGTTCGTTGTATGAGAGACAGAGTGGAGATAAACAGTGACTGTGTTTAAATCATCGTGTCCTAGTTTAAAATTCAGACGTTATGGATCCAAACAATTTCAAGCTGACAATTCTTAAAGACGTTTTGGCAAAGAACAATTTGAAAACGTCGGGGACAAAGGGGGAACTTATTGCTCGATTGCAAGATTTCGATCCTAAAAATACATGGATTAGTCAACTGGGGGCGGTAAAGGATGGTCTTGTAGCAGACGAACCATTGAGTGACGTCGATGAAGAATCAAGTAGAAGTTTACCGGATCAGGCGGTAATTCTGAAGAGAAACAAAATGGAGAACGAGTCTGACGCCCTGCGGAGAGAATTGGAGTTCGCACGTCGGGAATCTGCACTCGTTGCACGAGAATTGGAACTCGTCAGACGTGAAAATGAGTACTTGCGGCGGCAGTCGAATTTAGAACCACAAGTACACGAGGTACCACCAGCGGAACCTACTCGACGAGGGCAGGTACGTGATCAGTCACGATCAGAGATTAGTGTCTCGAAAGTACGAGATTTGTTGTCAGACTTTGACGGGAAAAATGATACGTTCAGCGTCTGGGAAAAACAAGTTCGATTGTTAAAGGCTACTTACAACCTGGATGCAAACGCTACGAGAATCCTAATAGCTTCAAAGCTTAAGGGCAAGGCCCAGAAATGGTTCTACTCAAAACCGGAGTATATCGACATGGACACAGAGACCTTTCTCGGGGAGCTAAAGTCAATGTTTGATTTCCCTGTTGATCGTGTGACGCGACGCCGTCAATTTGAGGCACGAGTGTGGAGGTCGGACGAAACCGCTAGCGACTACACACACGACAAACTCATATTAGCCAACAAGGTTCCCATAGAAAATGAAGAAATTATAGAACATCTAATTGAAGGGATACCAGTCCCAAGCATGCGGAATCAAGCACGAATGCAGAGGTTTGCTACGGTAGATGCATTTCTCGAGGCGTTCGAAAAAATTTCGATCGGGCCTGGAAGGAGGATGTCGCCCACGAGACGGGACAAGGTCGACTTCAAGGGTGTACAACAGAGAAGAACGGAGATGAAGGACCAGTACGACGTCTTACGCTGCTACAAGTGCAACCTTCCCGGTCATTTAGCTGTGGAATGTCGACAGAATCGGAGGGATAAATCTTGCTTCAAGTGCAAGGAACTTGGACATTGGTCGAAGAATTGTCCGTCGAAGAGTCCGTCGACCGAGAAGAAGACGCCGGAAGTTCATCACGTTCACGAATTGCGCGAAGCGGATGGATTTTGGAAGATCGTCGAATTCAGATTCGACGAGTTGGATGAAAATCGACCCGTTTTCCTCGAAACGCTGTATGATACTGGCAGTCCGATAAGTTTTTTGAAAATGTCCGTCGTTCCCCCGGCAGTAAGATATGATGATTGTATCTTGTCGAGCAGCTACAGCGGGATAAACAGCGTAAAGCTTGATATAAAGGGTATAGTCAAAGTGAGTCTAACGTTCGATGATGTCACGCGTCACGGTATCCAATTCTACGTGGTCCCGGACGCGACGATGCAAAACCCCGCTATTATAGGTCGAGACACGTTGCGAAAATTCGACATGAAACTAACGAGGTCCGAAGATTCCGGCGTTGCTATGATAATGAATGAAATAATGAATATCGACGATGTTAAAGTAAAAGAACCGGTTGATGAGTTAAAGATTAATCCGGAATTGACACCTGAAATTCGAGAAACCGTCCATATTACGTTCGTAAATCATTATGTCACGCCAAAAAGACCCGAGGTTCCACGGGCAGAAGCGACACTCGCTCTAGAACTGAAAGATTCGAGTCCTTTTCGTTTCGCGCCGCGACGACTTTCGTACTACGAAAAAAAAGAGTTGACTGAAATTATCGACAAATTGTTAGCGAAGGGTGTCGTGCGAAAAAGTAATTCGGAATATGCTTCACCGATAGTACTCGTGAAAAAAAAAACAGGCGAGTTGAGACTATGTGTTGACTACCGAGCGCTTAATAAAATCCTCGTGCGGGATAACTATCCCCTTCCCTTAATCGAAGATTTAATAGACTCGCTTAACGAAAAGCGGTATTTCAGTTTACTCGATCTGCGAGATGGCTTTCATCACGTAGCAATGGCGGAGGGTTCTATCAAACTTACCTCGTTTATAACTCCGATTGGTCAATTCGAATACGTGAAAATGCCCTTTGGCTTAAAAACAGCGCCATCAAGATTTCAGAGGTACGTCAACGAAGTCTTGGCAGATTTAATAAAAAGGGAACTCGTAGTAGCCTACATGGACGATTTTTTGGTGGCAACAAAAACCGTCGAAGAACACATACAAGTGCTGAAAGAAGTTTTCAAGCTGCTCGTAGAAAACAAGCTAGAACTGCGAGTCGATAAATGTTGTTTTTTTGCAAACGAGTATCAATTACTTAGGATACCACATATCTTGGAAAGGTGTCTGTCCTACTAGCGAAGGGGTAGCTGCAATTTCTCATTTCCCGATCCCGCAAAATGTCCGAAGTGTGCAGTCTTTCCTCGGAATGTCGTCGTATTTTCGGAAATTTGTGCAAGGATTTTCGATTATTGCTGCCCCGCTGTACGCACTTTTAAAAAAAAATGCTAAGTTCGAGTTCGGACAAGCAGAACTCGACTCCTTTTATGCACTCAAGGAAAAGCTTGTGAGTAGGCCGGTCGTGGCAATTTATAATCCACAGGACGAAACTGAACTCCATACGGATGCGAGTTCGTTGGGTTTTGGAGCTATTTTGTTGCAGCGAAAAAAGGATAAGCAACTGCATCCTGTCTTTTATTTTTCCAAGCGGACTTCGGAACGAGAAAGTAAGTTCCATAGTTTTGAGTTAGAAACGCTTGCAATTGTCTATGCCTTGCGCAGATTCCGAATCTACCTCCAAGGCCTCAGATTCAAGGTAGTTACAGACTGTAATTCGGTGACTATGACCTTGAATAAACGGGACATAAATCCACGAATTTCACGTTGGGCGCTGGAAATGGAAAATTACGATTATCAGATTGAGCATCGCGCTGGTAACCGAATGAAACATGTAGACGCGTTAAGTCGAGAACATAACGTCGTTCACGTCATTGAAGAAAATTCGATAGAACTGAATCTCGCGTTAAGCCAGAACAAGGACCCGAATATTGTAGCAATTAAGGACGAACTCGAAAAATCAGAAAACAAACTCTACGAAATGAGGAACGGAATCGTATATCGGAAGAAGAAAGGTAGAATACGATTTTACGTGCCCGCTTCTATGGAAAGCCACGTGATTCGTCGGTACCATGATGAGATGGGTCATATGAGCCCTGAAAAGGTGAGAGGAGCGATAAAAGAAAATTATTGGTTCCCAAAAATGTGCGACAAGATAAAGACTCACATACGTGATTGTTTAAAATGTTTGGCATTTTCACCGACCAGCGGAAAGGTTGAGGGAATGCTTTATAACATTCCGAAGGGCGATACGCCGTTTCAAACGATCCACGTCGATCATTATGGTCCCGTCGAAAAGAACAGGTTGAAGCAGCATGTACTTGTAGTAGTAGATTCGTTTACTAAATTCACGAAATTGTATGCTGTAAAATCGACAAAGAGCAAAGAGACTATCGATTGTCTCAGTCAATATTTTGCAAACTACAGTAGACCTCGAATGTTGGTATCAGATCGAGGCCCCTGCTTCACGTCGGAGGAGTTTCGGGAATTTGTTCGAGAGAATAACATCCAACACGTACTAATAGCTACGGCATCCCCTAGGGCCAACGGCCAAGTTGAACGAATTAACCGCGTATTGGGCCCTATGTTGGCAAAATTGACCGATAATTCTACCGGAAAATACTGGTATCGGACACTTTTGACAGCGGAATATGCTCTGAATAATACTGTTCATAAAAGCACGAACGAAACTCCCAGCAAACTTCTCTTTGGCGTTAGGCAACGTGGTGAGATCGTAGACGGTATTGGAGATTTCCTGGACGACACTGTCCCGGTCGAATCACAAAATTTAGAAGAAATCCGAATGACAGCGTCAGAAAATATCGTAAAGAGTCAGAAGTATAACAAAGCGTATGTCGATAAACATCGCAAAGAGCCCCACGAATACAAGGAAGGAGCTTATGTGATGGTACGAAATTTTGAAAATACCCCAGGCATAGCGAGAAAATTAATCCCTCGTTTTAAAGGGCCGTACGTGGTTAAAAAATGCCTCAGATTTGGAAGATATGTTGTTGGTGATATAAAAGATTGCCCAGTGACGCAAAGACCCTATGAAGGCGTGTGGGAAGCGTGCAACATGAAACCTTGGCGTGAAGCTCGAGAAGAAGTACACAATGAAGCTGTCACGTAAAAACGGCGACATAAGAACAAGAGACCAAACGGGATAGATTTGAAAAACAAAAATATGAAGGTTTTAATTAAGATGTACCGTTAGAGAAAGAAAAAATATTTTGATTTTACATTATGTACGAGAAACGAAAAATTCTATCGTTTATCTTTGAGATGTAATTAATTTACGTTTAGAGTATAAGACTTATGTACGGAAATGTATGTGTCTCTTTTGTGTTAGTTTGTCCGAGGCGGACAATGGGTCAGGATGACCGAAACTGTAGGATACGTTGATCCGAACGTATCCTCGAAGATAGACATAATATTGTCTCGAATATTGTGACTCAGCGACCGCCGAATATTCTCGAACTATTTATGACGAGATATATGAAAGTACTGTTCGATGGGGAGTCTTGATCAATCACGCGAAGATGTCGGTCGTGCCGCTACGAAATACACATTTAAATAATACAAGAAATCGTAACGAGTTACTCATTTCATCCTGACTAACAAAATAGTACAATTCAACCTTTTTTCATCTTACAGTCGGGTATGTTTTGTCACTTCTTTTGGCTGTCACATGGTAGTCTAAACGAAGACTAAACAAAGAAAATTAAACATATTTTTGAATGTATATGCTTTTAGATAATTAAGGCGTTACCCCCACTTGTAGCGCAAAAAAAGGCCTTTTTCATGAATTTTTATAAACAAAACTACAAAACTTTTTTAATCGATCAATATACCATCTTAAAGAACACATCTTGAAGAACTTTCAGTCATTTTTTTATTGAAAAATATTACATTGTTTAGTGGCAAATGGCCGTCAATGAAATAATATTTTTATATTCACGGTTTGCGGTCACCAACATTGCGGCGAAGTGGATCATCTGAAAAAAAAAATGCGGATGGATTTAGTCAAATATAAGTATAAACTAGTCTTTAATCGAAGGATTTAAAAAAATATCCATTTTTCACAAAATGGCGGACAGTCAAAGTTAATGGTTCGATTTTAACGAAAAAAACGGCCGTTTTTTGGCTATAAAACGCCCATTTTTTTTTCGAAAAAAAAAATCGAACGATTAAAGACTACATTTTTATGTATTAAATAAGCCTGCAAAATTTCAAGAAGATCGGTTCATTAGTATTCGAGTAATCTTGGTCACCGACTTCAGAAATGCCATTTTGAGAAAAACGCGTTTAAAGTTTCAATTTCAGATTACACGAAGAAAATATTCTTCTCTTTGAACGCTCATATCTCAGTCAATTTTGTTCGGATCGACTTAAAATTTTCAGGACATATTCTCAGATACTTATACTTCAAAAAAAAATGCAATAAACAAAATCGATTTTTTCTAAATCGCAAGTGGGGGTAACCCCTTAAAACCCCAATTCGAAATTTCAAATAGTTTTCCTTAAAAAAATTCACAAAAATGACCTTTTTTCCGGCTCCTAGGTGTATATCTGCCCTTATAGCAGCCTCACCATATGCTTCTACAAGCAATCGATGCGCCTCAGCTGCAGATTTCTTCAAACTCAATAAGTAAATCGAAAATTTTCGCAAATGACGCTTGATCGGCTCAAAACTCGACATTTTCGCACGAAAATAATTATGTGATGCTGATACGAAATCGGTAATATTTCCTTGCCAGATGTCCAACCTAACGATATGCCGTTTTACATCTGACAATTTCAACCATAACCTCCTGGTGGGGACATCTTTTGTCAAACGGCGGATACTTATTTGTACTCCCAATAATTGTATATAATGTCCATAATGTATATAATTTTATATAATGCAAATATAAATTACGAATGCAAATATAAATGCAAATTATAAAGTATATATATATATATATATATTATAAGTATATTATAAAGTATATATATATGATAAGGACATCAAATGTACCTCTGTGTGAAAACCCCTAAGGGGTATACGTGGAATAAATACTACTACTACTATAAAGTATATATATATATTCACATTATATTTATTCGTATAATGTATATATATAATGTATTAATGTATATATACATTATATACAATTATAATTGTATATTATATTCACTTTCAATTGTATATAAAGTATATTATATTCATATTATATTTATTCGTATAATGTATATATATATATATATTGTATTATTGTATATATATAAAGTATTAATGTATATATACATTATATACAATTATAATTGTATATAATGCAAATAAGTATAATGTGAATATAATTGTATTATATTTACATTAGACATTTTATATAATGCAAATATAAATGCAAATTATAAAGTATATGTAAAGTATATATATATTATAAAGTATATTATATTATAAGTATATTATAAAGTATATATATGATAAGCACATCAAATGTACCTCTGTGTAAAAACCCCTAAGGGGTATACCTGGAATAAATACTACTACTACTATAAAGTATATATATATATTCACAATTATATTCACATTATATTTATTGGTATAATGTATATATACATTATATACAATTATAATTGTATATAATGCAAATAAGTATAATGTGAATATAATTGTATTATATTTACATATAGACATCATATTCACATTATATTTATTCGCAATTTATTGTCAATAATCATCAATATTGTCGCAATTTATTGTCAATAATCGTCAATAATCCATAATCGCAATTTATTGTCAATAATCATCACTACAATATCAATACAATTAACATAATGAATGATACTATCGAAAAAAAAACATTTTTGGAAAATGCCATTTTTTGACTTACCTAGCTAGATGTAGCCCGTTAAGGATGTTGAGTCCCAAATCGCAAATGATGATAAAATTCTGAAAATGTGGTATGTTTTTGTATGAAGTATTTCAGAGGTCGTGTAAAAATTTCACGACAATTAGGAAGCTCGTTATTGAACAATTAACATTCACAAATTAAATGTTGTTTTATGGAAACTGATGTAACTTTGCAATAAGTTTTTTTTTTGACCTCTCAATTTTATAATATCTACAATATACTGAAAGCAACGGAAACAAAACGAAGTTTATTGATAAATTTTTTTAAATTTCTTTTAAAAATTGTTCTTAACAAAATGTTAATTTTTTAATAACGAGCTTCGTAATCGTCTTGAAATTTTAACACGACCTCTTAAATACTTCATACAAAAACATACCAAATTTTCAGAATTTTCTTATCATTTTTTATTTCAACCCTTAAGGAGGTTGAAGTAATGATGATAGAATTCTGAAAATTTGGTATGTTTTTACATGAAGTATTCAGGAGGTCGTGTAAAAATTTCATGACGATTAAGAAGCTATTTATTGAACAATTAACATTAACATGTTTCATAGGGACTCAACATCCTTAAAATTCCCCAGGGTTGAAATTGCGTTACGTCGATTTTGTCCAGAGCGCCTCGTGCGCATTCTTATGTCTCGCTCTTATTCCACATCAGTGTTGGGTCCGTCGGGGGGAGGAGGGGGGGGGGGGTGGCCCGATTGGGCCTCTTCTCGTCCTACGCGCGCGAGACATGAGTCAGCCGAGTGTGCACCAAGTGCACCAAGAGCGTGGTGTCCCGTCGACGTACGACGGGACGCCGACGTCGGGCGAACGGCGACGCTACACTCGCTTCCGAAGAAGTAGAAGAAACACACTGGTCGTGGGCACACGCCTCTCCGTGCTCCTTCGTTATACTACGCTTCGTCGTGGGCAGCGGGAGACTCGATCTCTCGCGGATCGTTGATTCAGTCGACTCTCGCGCGTGCAAACGACGACGCGGTCTCCTCGTGCTCGCAAATATCTTCACTTTTTTTTCACCCCGAAAATTCATCCCCCCCTCCTTCTACCGTGGTCACTGAATTCACGAGGAACCATCGCGAAATGTGCCTGAGATCGACGAGGATTAAAACGGAGACGGTGGGGCCTGCGGTTGCTCGTGAAATGTCGAAAAAGTGCAGCGAAAACGTTCGCACGGCCTCCGTACGTCGTTGAGGGATTTTTTTTTTGCGAAATTTTTAACGTGCCCATCGATATGCGACGATTTTATTCCGATCGACCGGAAAATATTGATCGTCGCGATTTTTACAATGACTCGTGAGATCGACGGAAGTATCGATAGGAATTCGATGCAGTGTTAAATTGGAGTGTCGAAAAAGAAAAGTTTCGAGTATTCTTCTGAATTAGCATCTCGTTGCTATCGCGATTGAGTGAATCGTCAATTTTTTTTGTCGTTTTTCGAATCCATTTTGGAAACATTGAAAGGGTAAAAAAAACGCTAATAAAAATAATCGCCCCGTAATCGCTTTATTGTGAAATATTTTTTATTTTTAACGGGGTCATCCAATGTGACGGCGATTTTTTTTGGGTCTTTGGGATTTTTTTGATGAACCGTTAAAGCACACTATCTTTGAATTTTTACCACATCATTTACGTCATCCCATGTGACAGCGATTTTTGTTTTTAACTTTTTTGGATTTTTCTTTGATGAACCATTGCAGCCCACCATCTTTTAATTTTTAGCGCACATTGGTTAACATTTTTGCAGTCCCTCAGAATTTAATCAAACAATTATAACGAGTATAATCGATTTTACATCGTTTGGAAGACATTCATGCGGAAAATAAAGTTGTTTGGTGGTTGCTATGATTCCGGTAGTTTTGCTCATTCAAAATTTAAAAAATCAAACGGCATTTCAATTTTTAGACCCGAGGCTATCGCTGGAATTGAATTATGGGCACAAATTGATTTTTTTTGTACGGTTTTAAAAGTTAAGTTCCAAATTTCGTCATTTATTTCGACTTTTTCGATCAAAAAAATTATGGCAGATATCAGAAATATTCTAGTTCGGGTGAGAACCATAGATTTGCTGACTATACCATAAACCTTTAAGCGAAATCCGTTCAACAGTTTTTGATGGCGTTAAAGTTTGCATCGTTTGAATGCAACGAAAATTCTTTTCAATTTCTCATTTTAATTCCTATCAAAAATCATATGTTGCGAATTTGTTGTAGATCGATAAGTAAGGATCCGAAAAAAAAACGTTCGCACGATTGTTGTAGCTCAAATTCGCAAAAGGAAATGTGGAAAATTGAAATAAAAATCGTATTCGTTGCAAACTTCAACGTAATTAGTTCTTGACATATCATGGAAGCCCATTTTGAAAAATGCAGTTTCGAGAAAACCGCGTTTAAAAGTTCAAGTGCGATTTACACAAAGATAAATGTGGACTCACCATTAGCCTGCTATGCCGGATCCATATGGCACAAATGTTTTCCAAATTGGGCAAACAATTTTTTTTCGATTTTTCGTACCTGTCACACGGGACGACCCCCTTAACGGGTTACACCTAGCTCATAGCCCGAAAACAGAGGTGTTTTCGTGAATGTTTACTTGGGAAATGGGTGCAGGTTTTAAACTTTTCGTTTTCATAGTAAAGGGTATCATTTCGAGTATCTTGGACAATTTTTTTATTGGTAAATATTTATAAACGACGGGGATGCAGTAAATTGCACAGACCGCTCGTGAACAAATCATCTGAAATTAAGGATGTTGAGTCCCAAATCGCAAATGATGATAAAATTCTGAAAATTTGGTATGTTTTTGTATGAAGTATTTCAGAGGTCGTGTAAAAATTTCACGACAATTAGGAAGCTCGTTATTGAACAATTAACATTCACAAATTAAATGTTGTTTATGGGAACTGATGTAACTTTGCAATAAGTTTTTTTGTTGACCTCTCCATTTTATAATATCTACAATATACTGAAAGCAACGGAAACAAAACGAAGTTTATTGATAAATTTTTTTTTATTTCTTTTAAAAATTGTTCTTAACAAAATGTTATTTTTTAAATCACGAGCTTCCTAATCGTCGTGAAATTTTAACACGACCTCTTAAATACTTCATACAAAAACATACCAAATTTTCAGAATTTTCTTATCATTTTTTATTTCAACCCTTAAGGAGGTTGAAGTAATGATGATAGAATTCTGAAAATATGGTATGTTTTTACATGAAGTATTCAGGGGGTCGTGTAAAAATTTCATGACGATTAAGAAGCTATTTATTGAACAATTAACATTAACATGTTTCATAGGGCCTCAACATCCTTAAAGAAACCAAATGAATTTAGTTTTTTTTATTCTTCAAGTCTTCTATAGTCTTCAATCGAAGGATTCAATAAAATACTGATCGAAAGTGATCGTCGAAATTTCGGTGAAAAAAAAACACTATTTTCCCCGATATAAAAAAAAGTAAGCATTAAAAAAAATCCTTCGATTAAGGACTGCCTTTTGATATACAAAAAAAATGTCTGTGCAATTTGAAGCAGATCGATTTAGTTGTTTTCGAGATATTTTGGTCGCCGATCCTGAAAAAGTTATTCCGCGAAAAACGCGTTTAAAGTTCCACGTCAGGTATATACGTAGGTTGGCCGGACCTACCTGTGAACGCTCATAAGTCCCCCAATTTTCAACAGACCGACTCCAATCTTTCAGAGAATATTTTTGAAAGGTCATATTACAAGAATCCGTCGAAAACGTAAAATTGATTTTTTCAAAAATTCCAACCAGGTGTAACCCCTCAAACAAAATTTTATTACATCCAATTTAAATGTACAAAAAAAAGGGTGAAACGACTTTTTATTGAGCAGCCGAGCAATTTTACGAGAAACGTTCTTAGTAATTTTTTTAGATAGTATTTCTATTTAAAATACTATTTTAGATAGAAATTAAGATTCTATCTAAAATAGATTCTATCTAAAATATTATCTATAAATTGATAGAAATTATTTCTATCTATAAATTTTTAGATAGATTTTTTTTTAGATATTTTTAGATAGTTATATCTAATATTTTAGATATTTATAGATAGTTTTTTTATTTATTTAGATATTTATAGATCTATAGAGATTTATAGAGTTTTAGATATTTATAGATAGTTTTTAGATATTTACATCTAATATTTTAGCTCAAATATCTAATATTTTAGATATTTATAGATAGTTTTTTTTATTTATTTAGATATTTATAGATCTATGGAGATTTATAGAGTTTTAGATATTTATAGATAGTTTTTAGATATTTATATCTAATATTTTAGATATTTTTAGATAGATAGATAATCTATAAATTTATTTCTATCTATAAATAGATAGAAATTAAGATTCTATCTAAAATACTATCTAAAATACTATTTTAGATAGTATTTTAATTCGTATTCATTGCAGACGCGATTCAATTGTAAATTTGTCGTCGGTGCCTTCGACGCGAATGTTTAATTTGTGCTCCTCCGTTTACCCCGTGATAATTAACTGGAATATGAGTTCGCAACGTTCCACGAATGAAACGTGCAATTTGATTCGCGATCAATCACGGAGACACATACACACGAGCGCACACACACCTGTCCAGTGCCGCGTTTGAACACACGAACGGTGTAATAAACATTGTCGTAACTGGAACGCGGATTTAATGACAGGATAAACGTTGCGACGCCCGTTGAAAAGCAGCTGTCGCCTGCAAAACCGCAAATCCCTCTGCGGTTGCGTCGAAGAAAAAAAAGCACAGAAAAAAACCAAGTGTAAAGAGCGAAGAGTCACGCCCGCACGTTACTTAACGGAAAAATCTCGCCATCGAATCAACGCACTTCACTTGATTTTCCCCCTCGAGCGAGACATAATTCAGGGAGCGAAAAAGCCAATAAGAAAATAATCGATGCAATTCTAAGGCACATGCGACGATAAATAAACGACGGAGCTATTGTGGAAGAAAAAGGGTAGATAAAAAAAAAATTGAAAAGCCAAGAAAATAAATGAAAGCACAGAGGACAGTAAGAGTTGGAGGAATAAACTAGGAGAGGATTTACGAGAAAGCTCGGTGCTGCGAAAGATTCTGTTCTCGGCGAGTTCGAGAGGACGAAAATACTGCTCGTCCAGTGATTGTACCAGCTGTGCAAATAAACAGGGAACAGCAAGTAAGATAAGTAAGAGAGAAATTTCATTTCAAAAGAAATCCAGGAGAAATTGAAATGATGATAAACGGAATGACATTAATTGAAAATGTAATTTCAATTGGATAAATATTTTCGTCGGATGATTAAAAAAACTCGTTGAGCAAACGATAGCTGCGTAATCGTAACGGGGCTGGTGCGTATCGAGAGAAAATAAAGATCGAAGAAGATCACGAAAAAGGATCACGAAAGGGAATAAGTTCAATAAGTGAATATCGATTGAGGGGCGTGAAAAAAAACATTCGTAAAGAAATTGGATTTAACTGGACGATAAAATTGATTCAAAAGCGAAACAAATAAATAAAAGAATCCAAAAAAATGCCAGCGAACAATATACGAGAAGAGATGATAAATCATCATCGAGCATGTCGTGGCAAAGCTCACGCGAGTGGAATAGCGAAACAAATAGCGCGGGAAAATGCTATGAATCCGCGATCGAATTTATCCTCGACGGGCTCGTCGTCGACGATCTCCAAGGGTTCGAAATTTTCGCGCAAGGACGTGACAAACTCGAGTCTCCGTTGTCGCGACGAGGCCGGCTTGCGTCGAAAATTAAGTAGAAATTCCACGAGTTCGTGGGAGTACAGCGACAGCGACAGTATAAATTCATCCGAGACCGGAAATGCGAACGATTCGCTTCGCGATTCGGCGAGCTCGATGATACGAAGGATCGACCTCGTTCTCGACGATATGGATCGCGAAAAGGAGATTTTCCGGGTGAACGATCTCGAAAGTTCGCCAAACGGGAGTAAGCCCGAAAGGCGAAATTTGCGATCGAGCGAAGTTGCGGCAAACGCGGGCAAGAGACTTTTCAAGCGGGAGAGTTGGGCCGAAAGCCTGAGAGGCAGCCCCAAACTCCCGAACGAACGTCACCGTGAAATGGAAAAGGGCTGGAACGACAGCAACGTTATTGCAGTGCCGAGAGAGAGAAAGTGGCAAAGGATAACAGCGAAGAACGAAGAGAGACTCGAATCTTTCGAGGAACGCGACGATCGTGATTCGCCGAAGATAAGCGTCGATGGAGACCGCGGAAGGCGCTGCTTCGGCAACGAGAGAAAAGGACGAGGATCCGGCAGGATTGTCAAGAGGACTCGTTTTGGACAACAATCTCGGAGACCGGCGTACGAGGTTGTTGAGTGGGAGGAACTTTTGGAAATGGCGATGAATCGAAAATTCAACGGATCAGGCAACAAGAAACAGGGCGAACGGTTTCTCAAGAACCTGGACATTCTCCTCGAGAACAGAGTGCCGCAAAGTTTTCAGGTACCTTTTTTCGATCAAATCATAGGCTTTCGTGAAACGCTGCGGCTAGCCGTCCGATTATCGGACGAATAAGCGTATTGTGTTCGTCCGGATAGCGGCTCAGTTCACGCAGTTCACGCTGTACAACGTGTCAAACAAACAAACCCAAACAAAGCAACCCTGATGATCAAATCCATACAACACAGACCCAAACAACACAAACTCGAACAACGCAAACCCAAACAACATAAACTCAAAACAAACAAGCCCAAACAATCAAACCCAAACAGCCCAAACCCATACAAGACGGACCCAAACAATACAAACCCGAATAACACAAACTCAAACGACATAAACCCGGAACAAACAAGCCCAAACAATCAAACCCAAACAGCACAAACCCATACAACGCAGACCCAAACAATACGAACTCGAATAACATAAACTCAAAACAAACAAGCCCAAACAATCAAACCCAAACAGCCCAAACCCATACAACACCGACCCAAACAACATAAACTCAATACAGACAAGCCCAAACAATCAAACCCAAACAGCCCAAACCCATACAACACCGACCCAAACAATGCAAACCCGAATAACACAAACTCAAACGACATAAACCTGGAACAAACAAGCCCAAACAATCAAACCCAAACAGCACAAACCCATACAACACAGACCCAAACAATACGAACTCGAATAACACAAACTCAAAACAAACAAGCCCAAACAATCAAACCCAAGCAGCCCAAACCCATACAACACCGACCCAAACAATACAAACCCGAATAAGACAAACTCAAACGACATAAACCCGGAACAAACAAACCCATACAACACAGACCCAAACAATACAAACTCGAATAACACAATCTCAAAACAAACAAGCCCAAACAATCAAACCCAAACAGCCCAAACCCATGCAACACCGACCCAAACAATGCAAACCAGAATAACACAAACTCAAATAACATAAACCCGAAACAAACAAGCCCAAACAATCAAACCCAAACAGCACAAACTCATACAACACAGACGCAAACAATACAAACTCGAATAACACAAGCTCAAACAACATAAACCCGAAACAAACAAGCCCAACCCAAACAAACCCAAACAAACCCAACCAATCAAACCGAAACGAACGAACCCAAACAGCACAAACCCATACAACACAGACCCAGACAACATAAACCCAAAAAACGAACAAACGTACATAAACAAATAGAAACCCAAACACGAACTCAAACAACACGGACCCAAACAATACAAACTCGAATAACACAAACTCATACAACATAAACCCGAAATAAACAAGCCCAAACAAACAAACCGACACGACCAAACCCAAACAGCAGAAACTCATACAACACAGACCCAAACAACATAAACCGAAAACAAACAAACAAACGTACACAAACAAACACAAAGCCAAACATACGAACTCAAACAACACAAACTCAAACAAACACATCCACACAAACGAACCCAAACAAACAAACCCAAACAAACGAACGCAAACAACACAAACCCGAAAAAGCTAAACAAAACTAAACAAAATTATAAAGATAAAATTATAAAGATTGCATATGTACGCCTACTGAAAATAGAGTGTTAACTGAGCCGCTATCCGGACGAATAACAAACGCTTACTCCTCCGATAACTGGACGGAGAGTTACTCCGTTCTTGAAATCATCGACGCAGAAAATGAAGACAATTAATATAGTATATTTCGGACCACTGTGAAGGATTTTTGTATTTTATGGATTTAAGGTGGGAAACCAGTTTAGGTGAACGAATTGTTAAAAATCGAATTCTTTTAGATTCCATAAATTGTTAGCATAACTATTCGCTGATTCAGCAGTAAGCAAATCATTCGTTACCGCCGCAAATTTTTTGTTTTCGGTAATTTTATTGCAAACGCGGTTTTCTCGAAACGACTTTTTTTCCAATTTGTGGACGCTTTAACTCGAAAAGTTTCTAGCCTATAATTTTATAAAGTAATAGTTAGTTTCTTTTGATAATTACGCTCCATATGGACCAAAAGTTGAGGTGATACCACTGTTATTAAAGTATATTTTTTATAGAAAAAAAGGTTATAAAGTATAGTAGGACCTCGCTTATCCGGAATAATTGGGACCAGACATCGTTTGGATAATCAAAAATTCAGATAATCGGAAATATATCTCGGATTTTCGGGAAAAACAACTCATATAATATAAATACTATCGAAAATTCTCATCAATCCAATGACCCTAAATTCTTTATTTGAGAGCAATTAACAAAGAAGCAAATTCCAATTTTTATACCACCACTACTTACGCCGTCAAATCACAATTGCGGCTTAAAGTAATGGTCAATTTTTGGCTGTCGCATAGTAGTTGCCGTTTCTCGGCCGCTATATAAGTCTCGAATTCGTTTCAAGAACAGCAGCTGTGTGGACTATTTTCTGGTTTGGTTTCAAACCATTCCAGGGCGATTTCTCGTATATACATACAATGTATACGATCTGACGTATGAAGTTACGTATAGGCATTAATGTATTTCGAAAATATCTCGAACCGTTAAGAAACAGCTTTATGAGATAAAAAAGGGGGATATGTTAGGGCGATACGTTAACTGAGAAAAAGACCATCATTGATTTCGGATAATCGAGGTTCTACTGTAGTGGCAAAACGTATACCCTTTTGTTTAAGCACCTCTAAAAATGGCAACTTTCCATTTTTTTGGTCAGAGTGAGGTTCATATGGAAGGAAAACATGTTCTTAGAGTCATTTTCAAACCGTATTGATTTCCGATGAAAACTGTGGCCTCCAGAGTGCACACAAACCGCAACGTCTACCGGCATCCAACGATGCAAACTTGAAATTCATATTAATATTACATTGGCACGAGTTTCTCAGGCAAACCCGTGAAAATAGAACATTACAAAAATCCGCTTAAGGGGGGATTGTCTTTTTTTTCGCAAAATTTACCGCTTTTTGGGAATTTTTTTGTGAAGAAAGTATACAACGGAAAACTTGTGAAACTTGGCATATAGTTTTATTGATCTGTTTACTACATACAAAAAAATTTTTAAACAATTTCATCAAAAAATCCGCCTCCCACCCCCCTCGACGCGCGATGGTCCTTTTTTGATGGTGTGCACGATTACAGCCTTCACGTTCATCCTGCAACAAAAACCCAAAAAGCATTTTACTTTAGACACATATAGCTATCGTTCGATGAAGGGAAAAAAAATGACGATTTGGTGACGTTTTGAACTTGAAGTATCGATTTTTCGAAAAAAATTGATCGATTTTTTGTTATAAATAAAAAACTATTAAACGTATTGCTTTTTTGCTTCATCAAACGATAAAAGGATGTCAGCTGAGCATTCTGTCCAAATTTGAAGGCAATCGGTTGAATAGTTTTTGAGAAATCGTGCACACCATCAAAAAAGGACCATCGCGCGTCAAGGGGGGTGGGAGGCGGATTTTTTGATGAAATTGTTTAAAAATTTTTTTGTATGTAGTAAACAGATCAATAAAACTATATGCCAAGTTTCACAAGTTTTCCGTTGTATAGTTTCTTCACAAAAAAATTCCCAAAAAGCGGTAAATTTTGCGAAAAAAAAAAGACAATCCCCCCTTAACGTACGTGCGCTGATGGTACCTTGATTTCGTCATTTTTTTTACCTGGCGAGTTTAACAGCAATGCGCTCGGAATAAATAATAAAAGAAAACCGTGAGACACGCGACGAAACAAACGTGGGCGGCGAGATGCCAGGTAGGATGAATGTGTTGCGTTATGAAAATTGGGCCCAGTTTTCTCCTATTTATCGTACAGTCGCACGCGCGGCCGTTTTACAGCGTTGGCGGCGAGACTCGGCTCTTGTCGTGTGGGATATCACACTGAAATCCCTAATTTTTTTTAACGTCGAGACATTCTTTTTCCATTGTCTTTTCTCTGATACACACTCCTCTTCCTGCTTCCATAAGAGCTTCTACAAAATAACAATGGATACGGCAGCAACGCCGCGATCCATAGATTGATGGATCGGCCAACTCAGTCGCTGTAATTGGCCATTAGAGGTACGAATTTAATCTGCATCGGTAATAAGTGAAATCTACTGAAACGCTGCTTCATCGAATAGTACGTTTTCATCATCGTGAAGTTTCATCGGAATGCGATGAGAATCAATCTTTTATGGATTTGCCAATTGTTTTGACACATATTAAGGGGGAGAAAGAATTGCTGATCTTCATGATTTTTTTTTTAAAGGAAAGATTGCTTGACAATTTTTGAGATTTAGTGTTTGTTTTATTAGCTTTTATTTTATTTATTACTTTTTTTTTTATTACTTTTACTTGTTTACTTATTATTTTATTTATTACTTTTTTTATTTTATTGCTTTGATTATTGCTTTGTTACTATTTACGTATTACTTTATTTATTAGTACTTTTAGCTGTTAGGTGGTATACGTTTTTTTTAATAGTCTTTAAAAATGGCGAAGGTATGGCACGATCTTCTAGACGGGTTGCGGCGGATGGTGTTAGACGGCGTGACACGTAGCGTCGTCGGGATTGATCTTAAAGAAAACTAACGAAAATTTTGCTTTGTTTAACAGTCATACGCAGAATATGAACCAATAAAAAGTGAAAAATGTTGAAAATCGATGAAATGGTACGCTTTGAAACAAAAATATTGAATTTTCCGAAAAACAAATAACCACATTTTGAAATAAAAAAATACTTTTTTTGTTAAATGTTCAAAACCATTCAGGGTCATGTTTTAGACGGTAAGGTTAGAAAGATTTATGCCAAATTTTGTCAGAATCGGACGATGAGTTTTTCAAATATATGCCACGCGAGTTTTCAAAATCCAATTTAGAAGACTGTGCCATGGTTCCGCCATTTTTAAAGATTAACGATAAATAGAATTACATGTAATAACCAAGAGTAGTAATAAAACGTACCCTGAGCCTAAAAAATGGCGGAGAAATCTTTACTCTAAAAAAATCATGAAAAACAACACATAATTTCCTCGTCAAAATATATCTTCTCCCTTAAGCCTTTTGAAATCACTAATACGTCCTTTTACGGCCCTCGTCGAATATCTACAATACGAAACTGCATTAAAGTTTTGAGGCAATTATAAAAATGAAGATATCCATTTTAGAAATTCTACGATCACGTTTGCATCGTTGGAATGCAACGATTTTTTTTGTTTAATCGTTAACTCGTTTTCATACGAATATTTTGGCAATTTTTGACTACGAGAATTGCCTAAATGTTTTTTAGGCTTTTCTCCAAGTCCTGCAGCTTAAATTCGCAAAAAAAACTCTGGGTGATTGTGAACGATCTCAACTTTACCTTTAAGATTCCAAATAGTCACAACGATGCAAACTTCATGGTGTTGAAGTTTGCAACGGCAATTTTCATTTCTTCTCTTGTTCCTACATTTTAATTATTATCCAATAGCTTTTCCGATAGATTTAGATCGCAGGTTTCTAATGAGGATCTTCATAAAAGTATGATCCAACTTTGATCTTTCAAAAAAAAAATTTCAATTGGAATAAAAATGACTCTCATTGCGTTCCAACAATGCAAACTCCAATATAATGCAATTTTTTCATGGCGTTGTAGTCTACATAGTTGAAATCTATCGATGTTTTTGTTATTTCCCGATTTTTATTATTGTAAAATAAATTGGAAATGATGTTCATAAAATCGACGAAAAATTAATTTTATCGATGAAAAAAAAAATTAATTTTCGTTGCGCTCCAACGATGCATTGAAGATCACATTTTTCGGCAAATCTAGGTTGTGAGGATTGCAGAAACGTATTTTTACTATTTTCACCAGAGTTCTGCAACATGAACCTGCAAAAAATTCAGATGACAATAAAGGTGAATGGATAAAATTTTCTAAGAATTTTCGTTGCATGGCAACGATGCAAACGATCAGCTTCATAAGTTTTCCGACATCCTCGAGCAAATTCAATTATATACCTACCCAGTTATTAGAATTTCTATGAAGTGAGAAATATATTGTTATTCGATTCAAATCGAGTTCCTTTCATTGGAATAAAATTTACTCTCGGAGAAAAACCGGGCGTTCTTACGGTCGCAACTTCTCAATTACGCTGGCTAATTGCGAAATGTGACACTGTGAGAGAAAAGATTTTATTGGGATCTCTGTTCTGCCGGTAATTCAATATTTTTCCCTCTCTCTTTCTGCGTTAAATTTCAGGATGTATCGCCGTTGCGAGTTATAAATCAGGGTCAAACGAGAATTGGTTTTTTTTCTTCAACTTTTTACGAGGATCGACTATAAAAGTAGAAAAACAAAAGTGAGCGGAATAAATGAATCGTTTGTTCGTATCGTTTCACTGGGAATATCGATCGACAAATCGTTTTACAATGAAGTTGGAATAACGATGTCGAGCCCATCGAGGATCGTGCACTCATCGATCACTCTTGAAGATCGCGGGAAAATACGAAAAAAAAAGACTCGAGTATCGAGTCGAACGAATGTGCCCCGTGTGTCGCGGATACCGATCGAATATGTACGTGATCGGAAAGTTCGATCGCTCGGTAATCACGAAGATGAAGTAATTATTTACGAATTAATTATTTCGAGCACCTTTTGTACCCTGGCAAATTATACACGAGAAAGGCAACACGTCGTGATCACAGTTTGCTGAAGTAACGTTTAAGGGGTCCTCTCACTTTAGACGCTAAAAAGGGCTATTTTCATGAATCTTTTTGGTAGGTTTATATTATAGATATTCATATAAAAGTTTTTACACTTAATAAATACACTTTCGAAATACATAAAAAAAAATTTATGTATTTATGTAACCCCAACAAACTTTAAACGCGTTTTTCTCGCAACAACGTTGTTCGACGGCTTGATAAAATCTTCGAAACTTCTGAACTACTGAATGAAATTTTAACCATATATTCTTTACAACTATAGCTATATCGGACATCAAGGTTTTTTTTAAATTTTGATATTTACATTTTTTTTGCCAAAAACGATGAAAAAAACGTTTTTGTTTTTTTGGAAAAAGTGCGCCATTTTGTTATTTTTGCATATAGGAAAAATCGTATGATATGCGCGGGTAGCCATTAGCATACTGAATCTAAAACCGTTTAATTTTTTCGTTTCGGATGATCCATCTCCGAGATTCTATCAACAGCCCAGACGTACAATTTTTTAAGGACATTTTTTAACTACCACTTTTGTCTATAAATAGTGACTTAAATGAATAAACAAAAAAAATTTCATGTATTTCGACAGTGTATTTATTAAGTGTAACAACTTTTATATCAATTTCTATAATATAGGCTTATCAAAAAAATTCATGAAAAGAGCCTTTTATAGCGTCCAAAAAGAGAAGACCCTTTAAGCGAGGACAAAATTGCTGATTTTCATGATTTTTTTTTAAATCGAAAGATTTCTTCACTATTTTTGAGACCTAGGGTATATTTTATCACTACTTTTGACTGTCACAAGGTATTTTTTATTTTTATTTATCTCTTTAAATTAACTGTATTAATCGTATTAAAAAAGTACAAAATTAATTTATCAATCTCCTTAAATTAATCGTTAAACGTCTCGAAGAGTATCAGCTCATTGCTCTTACGGAAGAAAAACATCCAAAACGAATAAAATTTTCGAATGATTCCAAATTCCATCGCATCAATTTTTTTGTCCACACATAGCGAAAGCACGTTTTATCGAGATGTGAATTTCCCTCGGATAAAAAGTAAGCGTGTACACATTTGTTCCGTCAATTTATTTATTTTTCGAATTTATTTGTTACTCCGAACAAAGGATCGTACGATACCGTTTACACTCGTCCTACGTCGTGCGAGCGTCGCCACCGACGTTGATATGTGTGTCACAGATAAAATGGCGTCTTGAATAATTCATGGATATTCTACAAAGACAAGGGGACATAACAATTATCTCGGATGGGAGTTGGAAAAACGATCCGAGTCTTGTATTATCATTTCGGGCGCAAATATTCTCGTCCATTGTCCGCGTTGCGTTTGATCGTCGCGAGAGTCATTTTTCACAAACGAAACACGATTGAAATGGAACGGCGATTAAACACTTGAAAATAATATTGTATTGAATCGTGAATGCACTCTTCACGGATCATTGGCACAGGTTGTGTACAATTGTCAGTTCTTTCATTTTTAAGGCAGGATTCTACTTTGAAACCATGAAAAAAACGCTATTTTCGTGATTTTTTTCTGAGAATACTATTAAAGATATCGATATGGGGTTTAAACTGTTCAATAAATACACTCTTTAAGTACATAAAAAAAATTTTTTGAATGTATTTTATTCATTTTTTGTATACGTAAAATATGTTTAAAGCCAACGCCTCGAAAAGCAGGTACCGTTGCCGTGGTCGTGAAATCTTCCCGACGGATGGTCTGAAACAAAAAAATCAAATAGTTTCATGTTCAGTATGTCTTCAGGAACCGACCTAACTAGAATATTTTATATACGTGCAAAATTAACAAAATGGCGGCTAAAATACGAAAAAAAATGCGTTTTTTTGGGTCTTTTTTTGCAATAAAAAAATAGTTATAATCAAAATTTTAAGTTGATTGTAGTTAGGTCGGTTGGTACACACATATAGAATATGTGTTCCAAATTTCATAAGGATCGGTTCAGTACTTTTTGAGTTATCACGACCACGGTACTTGAAAATGTCGTTTCGAGAAAAACGCGTTTAAAGTTTTGGTGAGTGTTAAATCGTAGAAAAAATTATCTTACCCTCAATCAGCGATGCCTGGGCCATATAATACGCCTTCGACGTGTTCCAGGTGGGTGTTTTCATCCAATTTAGCCTTTTCAAAGTTTCAAAGTAGAATCCTGCCTTAATGCAAATCACAATTTCTAATATTTTATCAGCGAGCGGCCGTGTTTTTTGGATTCTTTGAAAGTTGGTTACGCGTTTTGGTGTGATGTAATATGAATGAAGCATGTATCTTGAGGAACGTTGCCAACATTTGTACGAGAAAGTCGATTCCTGATGAATGTCGTACATTTCAACACAATATTATATAAATCGAATAAATATTTTTATATATTTCTTTTGCTTGTGTAATTTTTATCGTTTTTTCGTTGACCATCATAATATTCGACAATATTAAATACGTGTTTGGGTTTGTTTGGGTTTCCTATATATAACATGGTATGGTATTGAAATTAGCATCGTTGGAATGCAAAGAAATCTTTTTTTCTTCGTATTGCTAAAAATTTTCGCACATTTAGGCTACATGTATCACTGAAATCATTTTGAAGATCCTGAACAACAATACTTGTTTGGGTTTATTTGGATTTCCTATATATGGCATGGTATGGTATTGAATTTAGCATCGTTGGAATGCAAAGACATCTTTTTTCTTCGTATTGCTAAAATTTTTCGCACATTTAGACTATATGTATTACTGAAATCATTTTGAAGGTCCTTATTAGCGTACCATAACCTGAAACTGCAAAAGATAAGTGCAGATAGTAATAAAAATTGAGTAATGAAAAAATAAAAAAGGATTTTCGTTGCATTCCAACGATGCAAACTTCAACACCATGACGCTATTCTAATATTGTCTATTCCAATGAAATAATATTGATGGTATCGAAGTTTGCATCTTTGGAAGGCAACGAAATCATTTTTTTTTTTTCGTATTGCTGTTTTTTTTGCACATTTAGGCTCCAACTATCACTGGAATCATTTTAAAGATCCTTATTAGGGATCCATAACCTAAAACTGAACAAGTGAAGTTTAGATAGTAATAAAGATAGAGAAATGAAAATGGAGAAAGGCTTTCGTTGTATTCCAACGATGCGAACTTCACTATTTATATTCGACAATATTCAATACTTGCTATTATTGTTTTTCAATTAATCAATGTAATCAATAATTTCATGATCATTTTTTAAGCACTGGTACCCATTAACGATATGTTTTTCAGAAAAATGATTCGGTCAACATTAATGAGTGTCTTCAACGATTTTCATTATTTTAATCACTGATTAGGCATGATTTAGTGCCTCGTTATGCGCAAACGGATAACATTAGAATTTTATTGTCGTAGATCGCAATGTTTTGCTAAAGTGGGTGCATCACTGACATGTGCGAGACAAGTGTAGGATGAATTGCAACGATAAAGGCTCAAGGATTTCCATTGAGTTTCACCAGAAACATAAAGTGAATAAAAACAACCTGAGGGAACGATGAAAAGAGAAACAGAGAGGGAGGCAGGCAGAGACGGGTAGAGTCGAAGAGAGAAACGGAGAGAAGATTATGAAATTGTTAATCACGCATTGCTGTTGCGGCTGTCATCGGAACACCTCGGAAGCTTCCCCACGGTCACGCAATCCATCTTACTTTGCGATCGCGTGGAAGAGCTTCGCTGCTTCATCAATTTCGACTCTTAAGGCAGGATTCTACTTTGAAACCATGAAAAAAACGCTATTTTCGTGAATTTTTTCTGAGAATACTATTAAAGATATCGATATGGGGTTTAAACTGTTCAATAAATACACTCGTTAAGTACATAAAAAAAAAAATTTTAATGTATTTTATTCATTTTTTGTACACGTAAAATATGTTTAAAGCCAACGCCTCGAAAAGCAGGTACCGTTGCCGTGGTCGTGAAATCTTCCCGACGGATGGTCTGAAACAAAAAAATCAAATAGTTTCATGTTCAGTATGTCTTCAGGAACCGACCTAACTAGAATATTTTATATACGTGCAACATTAACAAAATGGCGGCTAAAATACGAAAAAAAAAATGCGTTTTTTTGGGTCTTTTTTTGCAATAAAAAAATAGTTCCAATCAAAATTTTAAGTTGATTGTAGTTAGGTCGGTTGGTACACACATATAGAATATGTGTTCCAAATTTCATAAGGATCGGTTCAGTACTTTTTGAGTTATCACGACCACGGTACTTGAAAATGTCGTTTCGAGAAAAACGCGTTTGAAGTTTTGGTGAGTGATAAATCGTAGAAAAAATTATCTTACCCTCAATCAGCGATGCCTGGGCCATATAATATACCTTCGACGTGTTCCAGGTGTTCCAGGTGTTCAAAGTTTCAAAGTAGAATCCTGCCTTAACGTCATTTCGCCCTCTATTATCTTGCCTCGAATGATAATTTAGTAACTATCGCAATTATTTGGTAACTGGTGCAATTGGATACTCATCGAAAAGTGTTTTACCATAGATTGCTATCATTTTAATCGACAAAGTTAACTGGCACACTTGCACGATGCTATTTGTAGACAACCTACAATTTGATTCCTTTTTTTTTATCGTAAAGAGTGTCTCAAAATTTCCTGACATTTTAAATTACGCACCATTTTTATTGTGGTGAACATAGAGTAGTCACCTTTGACAACTGGCATCAGGAAGTATTGAGGTTGAGTCATGGAGAATGACACTATCATGCAATGCATAGAAATGGATAAAAATCACTACAAAAATGGTGAACATTTTGCAGAGACGGTTCGGAAAAGTCCGCTCGTCTTTTGGTCATCATAATCTCCCACCACTGTGGTGAATTTAGTCACAAAATTTGAGGTTAATTGAGGTTAGAATTCTGACCGCGAAAAGCAGTACGGCCATCATGGAAACTATACTAAAGGAGTCCGAATTATGTGCTACGGAAATGGTATGCGAATCTGTTGAAAAAACACAGTGGGGGTAAATCGTGAGAAACTTCATTTCATTGAGCGAAAATGAAAAGGAACATAACCAAAAACGGAATATTTCAACGCCCATGCTCTGAACGGGAACCGGACGATAGTAATTACTACTGATTGTTTATAACAATAAACAACCTCGTGTCATCTCTCTCACACGTGGCTACCTTTGTTGCGCAATGCGTCATCAGCTGCTACCCAGCGCTGCTGGTGGCTCAATCAAGTACTATTTAAATCCAGCAGATTCGCGTACCACTTTTCCCCTGTACCTCCCATTGCAGTTCGGACTCCTTTAGTATAGTCTCCCTGGTGGCCATCCTCGTACCGATTCGTCGAATAAAAACATAACCGCAGTAAGCAAATGTTGGCGAAAGTCCTTCCACCGCGATTCGTCATCTTACTTAGCAATTCAACATTTTACGATGCTCCGTGATGATGCCAATGGGTCACCAAGATCGTGCGATTTGACGCCATTGGACTTCTCTCTTTGGGGTTTTCTGGGGGAACGGAAAAGTGTATGCCAACGATCCACAGACCATTCCGGAACTCAAGGAACCAATTGGACGCACTATCAAGGCAGTCGTCTGGTGTAGAAGGTCCAAAAAATCGTTTTTTAAACCTTTGGTCGATTGTTTAACTATTAAAGAACATGTTCCTAAAGCCTTAGAAGTAAACTCGAAGTATTTTCGAAGATACAGAACCGAGAAGACGTAAGCGTCGAGAAAGTGTGCGAACGCTTGGCTACAATTGGCTGGGTGACCGAAAACTTTAAGGCGTTACCCCCACTTGTAGCGCAAAAAAAGGCCTTTTTCATGAATTTTTTTAAAGAAAACTACAAAACTTTTTTAATCGATCAATATACCATCTTAAAGAACACATCTTGAAGAACTTTCAGTAATTTTTTTATTAAAAAATATTACATTGTTTAGTGGCAAATGGCCGTCAATGAAATAATGTTTTTATATACACGGTTTACGGTGACCAACATTGCGGCGAAGTGGATCATCTGAGAAAAAAATGCGGATGGATTTAGTCAAATATAAGTATAAACTAGTCTTTAATCGAAGGATTTTAAAAAATATTCATTTTTCACAAAATGGCGGACAGTCAAAGTTAATGGTTCGATTTTAACGAAAAAAACGGCCGTTTTTTGGCTATAAAACGGCCATTTTCTTTCGAAAAAAAAAATCGAACGATTAAAGACTACATTTTTATGTATTAAATAAGCCTGCAAAATTTCAAGAAGATCGGTTCATTAGTGTTCGAGTAATCTTGGTCACCGACTTCAGAAATGCCATTTTGAGAAAAACGCGTTTAAAGTGTCAATTTCAGTTCTTCAATTCACGGATTCTTCTCTTTCAACGCTCATATCTCAGTCAATTTTGGTCGGATCGACTTGAAATTTTCAGGACATATTCTCAGATACTTATACTTCAAAAAAATGCAATAAAAAAACGATTTTTTCAAAAGCGCAAGTGGGGGTGACCCCTTAAAGAGCGTTTTCTCGTTATCTCGTTTTCGTGATTCTTTCAAATCGGCGGGCGTGATAGCAAAAAAACTATTAGACCTATCGACCCAAACCAAAGTTCATTTTCTAGATTATTAACAACCATTCTAAATAAACTGAGAACATTAATAATAAAAAAGTCATTTTATACTATTGTTATTGCACGGAGAAAGAAAAAAAATGGTAAAAAACGTAAATTTTTTGTTCGAGCTCGAAAATTAATGTGGCTTCACGGTTTTTTCTTTTTTTTTAGTTCATCGATAGTGAAAATGTATGTCAATTGAAAATAACTATAGTTTTTGCGTTCCATACAAGAATTAAGCACATCATTTTTCCCGCCAGTTCGAGACTCCAGCGGCGAGGCGCTTCTATGGTTAATTTAATACTCCGGCATTTTGCGACAATCAGTTAATAAAAAAAAATGTCACCCTTCAAATGTGTGTTGAGGTACCACAAAATTTTTAAGAAGGTCCGCTGTTTCTTCCCTTATAAAAAAACACCAAAAATCACATTTTTTAGGCCTCTACACCAGACGACTCCCTTAATGAAATTAGTCCGCAATTATGTCAAAATGATATCGTGTTCCATACATAACCTTCATGTTTGTACTTTATATTAAAATAAAAATATTCGTGGAAAAAAAAGATCGTGCCATACCGCCGCCATTAATAAAAATTAATTAAAAAAATACCATGTAACAACCAAAAGTAGTCATAAAACATACCCTAAGTCTAAAAAATGGTGAAGCAATCTTTCCTTAAAAGAAAAAGTCATGAAAATCGACAAATTTTTTCCTCGTCTAAAGGTATCACCCCCCTTAATTCACAAGTGTCGACGATTATTGAATTATTCGCGAGGAAATATTCGAACCGCTTCTCAATTTGAACGACTGTTACTTATAGATGGAAAAAAAAAGTCAAATCAATTTCGACATGGTTGACAAAGAAACATCGTGGGACGTATATTTCTAGAGTCTCGACCTGCCTATAAAGAAATGCTGATTCGCATTATTCCATAGCCCGGCCGTTCAGGATAGTACTTTTTTTTCTGCTCTCGTGTGTGCGTATGTTCGTATATTTCGTCCTTTCAATAGCGGGCTTTTTCGTCCCGCTTTGCATATGTGTGTTCGGGTGACGGGTTGACCATTGATTGACCGCCCACGTGACAGGTATACCGAACTCTGTCACTCCCGAGGATTATTTGCGAAAAAAAATCGAGGATCAAAGAACCCGCGTGGGATGTTCGCTTCTCGTTATGCGAATGTCTTTCGAACGAAATGCAGGATCTCTCGATTCTTTTTGCCAAAATCGGAGAGCATGAAAGTAAGCTTTCGCCAAAATCGAAGAGCTTGCAAGTAGAAGCTTTCGCTAAAATCGAAGAGCTTGCGAGTAAGCTTTCGCCAAAATCGAAGAGCTGGCAAGTAGAAGCTTTCACCAAAATCGAAGAGCTTGCGAGTAAGCTTTCGCCAAAATCGAAGAGCTTGCGAGCAAGCTTTCGCCAAAATCGAAGAACTGCGAGTAAGCTTTCGCCAAAATCGAAGAGCTTGCAAGTAGAAGCTTTCGCCAAAATCGAGGAGCTGCGAGTAAGCTTTCGCCAAAATCGAAGTGCTTGCAAGTAGAAGCTTTCGCTAAAATCGAAGAGCTTGCGAGTAAGCTTTCGCCAAAGTCGAAGGACTTGCAAGTAGAAGCTTTCGCCAAAATCGAAGAGCTTGCGAGCAAGCTCTCGCCAAAATCGAAGAGCTTGCGAGCAAGCTTTCGCCAAAATCAAAGAGCTTGCGAGCAAACTTCCGCCAAAATCGAAGAGCTTGCGAGCAAGCTTCCGCCAAAATAGAAGAGCTTGCGAGTAAGCTTTCGCCAATATCGAAGAGCTTGCAAGTAGAAGCTTTCGCCAAAATCTAAGAGCTTGCGAGCAAGCTTTCGCCAAAATCGAAGAGCTTGCGAGCAAGCTTCCGCCAAAATAGAAGAGCTTGCGAGCAAGCTTTCGCCAAAATCGAAGAGCTTGCAAGTAAGCTTTCGCCAAAATCGAAGAGCTTGTGAGTAGAAGCTTTCGCCAAAATCGAAGAGCTTGCGAGTAGGATTTTGCCAAAATCAAAGTGCTTGCGCTGGGACGGGCGGTAGGGACAAATACGTAATTATTAATGTCGGAATCGTTAAAATGCAACTACATACTTTTTCTTAATTTTTTTCATTTTTATCATCATGCAAAGCCTTCTTTGGCTAGTTGAAGTTGTACATTTCGAATAAGAATACGTAGAAAGGTTTGAATAGTTTTGTAGTCAGTAAAATTTTGTAGTAAAAGGTAGTAAACAAAAAGAATTAAGTTTCCTTGAATTCCAATGATGCAGACTTTAAGATAGTTTGGAATTCTACTTGAAGAGGTACGATAAAAACTATTATTAACGATCCTATTCAAGTTTGCATCGTTGGAATGCAACGAAATATTTTCGTTTCCGTAGTGACCAATTTTTGTCGCCACATTTGAGCTACGAAAATCACCAAAATATTTTTGAAAATTCTTATTAGGGATCCATATCTCAAACCTGTCAAAGAAGAGTCTAGATAGTGATAAAAAAAAAGAAATTAAAAAATGAAGCAGGATTTTCATTGCATTCCAACGATGCAAACTTCAACATTATGAGTGACAGTCCATAAAGATATGTACGAAGAAAAAATGTTCAGGGCCAGGAAAATTGGCAATCATCGAACCGATTGATAGAAAAACAAACATCAGTTTCCGAAATACTCATAAATAATAAAATATCTCCCACAGTATTGAAATTTCCACCATTGAAATACAACTTCAAATTCTTTTTGATTTTTTCTTTCCTCATTTTTACCATAATCCAAAAAAAATTCCACACATTCAGGTTGCAGGTCTTCGATAAGGAGCCTGACAAAACGATTAAGTAGTAGTCGTAGTCTGACCTGCAAAAAAATTTTGTGCGATTAAGAAGAAAAATGAGTTCCCATTGCATTCCAATGATGCATGCTTCGACATCGTATCCCGTATAAAGAACTATCACTCGTCACATTACAAAACATGCTGTTAAAACATTTAAACTATTCGCATATTCATCTCCGTACTCGGTGGAATTCGTCATAAATACTTGAAGAATTTGACTCCGTGTCTCATCGGGTGGCATTCGCGGTATGGTCGAAAGAGAAACTACAAATAATTGTTGCTCACGTGAACAACCACATAGGAATTATCACGCGGACGGAACGAAGTGAGGTGAAACGTTATAGTCGTGTGGCCGATGTGCCAATACTGCCAAATACGGTCGCCCCGTCGCAAGGCCTTCAAAACCCGGAGAAAGAGAAATACTTTTTCTTGTCTTATATACTCCTACACAAAAACACACTCACTTTTATACTCGTCGCGGTCGTCGTCGTCGTCGTCGTCTCTGAAACGTTTTGGACTCTTCGAGATTTTTTTATTTCTTTTTCCCTTCCCCTTACGTCACGCGCGATAAAAACACAAAATAAAATTGTTCTACTGCGCGAAATTCTCAGTGCGAAAGAAATCAGAGATTCCTTTTGGCAATCAGTCGAGTAGATTTTTCCATGAGCCGGATTAATGTTTTACAAAAAATATTTAATTTCAATCAAATAGATCTGAATAAATTAAATAAAAAAGGGATCTTCGGCTAATTTTTTTTTGTTAATATTAACGTAGTTGTTCCATCGGTAAAATGTTGAGCCCTTAAGGAGGTTGAAGCGGTCCAGTTGAGTCAAATGACAGTTTCTGATTTTTTTCCAATGAAGCTCGAAAAAATACACACGAGGTATAAAGTTCCGAAAAGCCCATACCGTCGATTAACTTGAAATTTCGTTGATCCACGTGTTTTGACTCGCCGATCGCGAATATGATAGTGAAAATTCGATTTTCAATATCAAAACTCACAAAAACTGATTTTTAAAAAGATTTTCTATTTTATTTTAACAAATGTTCGTGTTAGAGAAAAATGTTTTCCACAAAAGTCGTAGCCTACGAAAAAATCGATGTTTTATGTTCTATACAGGTTTTGTCTAAAACCATTCTGTTTAAAGCAAAATGGGATAATCTTCCAATAAGTACATTTTGCTAAACGGTGTTAAAGTTTGCATCGTTCGAATGCAACGATTTTTTTTTCTTCTTTTATTTCTATTATTATCGAAAATCTATTCTTGCCAATTTATCTACAATATCTTGTCGATTGTTAACAAAGATCCTAAATTTTTTCTTAATTTTTGTAGGTAAAATCCGCCAAAAAAATACTTAGCTGGTGAAAAAAAATGTTATCTTGTAGTATTAAAAAGTTTAGTCGCTAAATTGCATATTGATTATTGCTTTTTTTGTATTTTATTTTTATTGGAATTTGCATCGTTGGAATGCCATGAATTTTTTCTTTTTTTCTTCTTATTGCGTAATTTTTTTTTTTTGCATATTTAGGCTACTCACTGAAATATTTTTGGACATCCTTACTAAGGATCCACAAACTCAAACTGCAAAAGAGGTATTCAAATGGTAATAAAAATGAAGAAATTAAAAAATAAAGATTTTTTTTTTGTTTGCATTCAAACGATGCAAATTTCAACACCATTAAAATGACGTGTTTTCATTTGGGTTGGGCTTGACGGCTTTTCGTAACTTGCCACGAATGAACGATCGATCGATATCGTACCTTCGTATTTATCTCGAACAATCTGGAGAGCAAGAGCAAAAAGAGGAAAAAAAAACGCCTCAAAGACTCTCGACATACGCGGTTTGTCTTTGGCATAGTAGTTCTCACGGCGTGGAGAACTCCACTGCGAAAGGCGCTCTCTCCCCGTTTAACTCTTTGATCTCTGATGGCGCTATCGAATTTTTTGTCCTTCCTGAAACCAGAAGTCGCGACTTTGCATATACAGGGTGTGCCCTTTTAATTGTACTCGCCAAATCGATCGCGACAATCAAGTCGGGTAAAAAATAATTTGCTGCAATCGAATTTTGCCTCGCTGGGGGAAATAAAAATTTCGGGGCTCAAATTTTTGTTGAGTACTATGAAAATCACTCAAAGTTTTGAGGATCCTCATTGGAGAGCCCAAATTAGCGAGAAAAGAGTTTCGATAATGAAAATGAAGAATCGAAAAAATGCAAAAGAATTTTCCATTCTAACGATGCAAAATTCAACGTGACATTCTGGCGATTTGTTTGAGGTGTGCAATTAAAAATGCACACCCTGTATCTGCGTCTATCTACGTATGCATACGTCCCAATTCGCGATATCTTAATCGAATTCAATGAGCTCGTTTTCCCTGGTTCGCTGCTTCTTGCTGCCACTCTTTTATCTTACTTTCTTTTTTGAATTCTCGCTATCTTGTTACGCGTGGCAGCCAATGATGTTGAATGGTCTTGAAATTTGCATTGCATTGAAACAACAAAAATGAATTCTCTTTCAATTGACAATATTTTTATTTTACCGATTTACTCCATGAAAATCGCTGGACTTCTTCTACGTATTCTCATTGGAGATTTACACACGGAGAGAATTTTTAAGTATTTTTTACGGTGAAATCTCCGTAAAAATTACATTAAAAATTTGAAACCGGTGACAAATGTGCACATAGTCAAAAATTGACACTAGCTTTCAATATCTTGCTTTCATTCATGTAAAAATTTAAGCAAGTAGCATAATTTTTTACATTTCTTTCAGTAAAAATTCTGACACATTCTCTTGTAGAATTTTAACAATGGGCTGCCTCAAAAATTCCAAGTTTCTACAGTAAAAATAACCTGGACAAACTTGAAATTTCTAAAATCCCTAGCGAAAAATTAATTCCCTATGATTAAATAAATACTCTATATACTGTATTTCTGAACATTTGTGTTCTTGATTGCTACTTATTTTAGCATATCGTCTTTCCGTACCATTGTAGACGTCCTTTATCGAAGTTTCTTTTCACGTTTCTTTGTTTTCTTGCGTAGAACTGCGTAGAACACGTTAGACTGCACGAGACCACGAGGCTTTCTTGGTCCATGCTTCGTACATAATGCGCATGCGCGGTACCGCTGTTGCTAAGCAACGCGGGTCGGCGTCGTTCGTGCTCGTCATACTGCGTCATACACAAGCACACTCTCACAGCTTGCGGTCACGTATACGCACGCTCGCACACAGAACTCACGCGTACGGTCAGGCGACCTAGCCCTAACTGATTTTACTATAAAGAACGTAAAATTCCGGTGGACGCACGGAAAATTTCGGCTTCCTTTTTTAAATTTTTATGGAAAACACGCAAATTTCTCAATGTTCCACTGAAAAATTTCATTTATATTAGCATTTTTTTAACTTATTGTCGTAATCTTTACGTTTCATGAAATTTTACTATTAATTTCAGTAAAAATTCTGGAAAATATTTTAAATTTCTGTTACGCAAAAGTAAATTTTGATTCATTTCCATGAAAATTTATAATTTATTTCCTAAAAACCTGAAGAATTGCACATTTGTCACCGAGTTACTGTGATTTCACAGTAAAAATTACTTAAAAATTCTCTCCGTGCAGCCACAATCTGCGAATAAAAGTTTGCTGATAATAATAAAGATAAAGCATCACTGTTACGCATCTGGAAAATAGGGAAAACTCAGGGAATTTTGAAAATTCTCTGAAATTTGTCCAGAATTCACTTTTTGCAAAAATTACGAAAAACAAAACCGACTTGAAAAAGAACTGGAAAGTATAAAAATAAACATTTCTGTACCCTTTTTAAATATTTATATTATTCTTTATTATATACAAAAAAAAAAGTTATGTCAGTGCCAAGCATCGAAAATTAAAAAAACTAAAAACTGGTTAACATTGAAGCTCTACACATTTGCATTCGTTTTGTCGATACACAGCCACACAATTATTAGTGTAGATAAGCGTTTATATTCATTTTTTATTTATTAGCACCGACGTTAAAAGTTATGTTTATAATAAAGAACAGGTTCTGGATATGCTTTTAATATATATTATTTACCTTTACAGTGTTTATATTATTTTTCGAATTTCAGTTTGTTTTTTTCATTTTTATTTTAATATTTAACATTTTCATATATTTGAACTTAAAAAAATGTCGATCTTCCTGGAATATTTGCAAAACCTGTGTAGAAAAACCTGGAGAAGTAAGGGCATTTCCGAGTCAATAATGCCTAACAACCACGCGAAGAAAAAATAAAGCAAAAAATCGTTGCATTCCAACGATGCAAATTTCACCGTCGTGGCAGGCAAGTGTCAAACTCTGCAGCGGGACAAAAATCGAGCAACAAAAAATCAAGACAAGTATATACATTCGTACGTGTACATACAGACGCGAGTACAAATGCAATTGTTTTGCTTTTTAAAAGTGAAACGACATTTTGTGTTTACCCTTCTTCCACCAATCTGCATACTGATTAACGACCAAGATCCCGAGTGATTAATCGCTGGTGAATTAAAAAGCACGCTCGCTCGTGACAACTCGTTCTGATCTTTACGAAGATTAACGAGCGTAATTTAAAATTTGAATGTGCTCTTTCGCGATGTTTCTATATATTGGAGGAAAGCGGTATCGATATGAGCGGCTGCTGGGGGGGGGGGGGGGGGGGGTACGCGATCGAATTTTCTTGCGTGTATAATGGTGGCTCTCCTCGAGATCTCGAAGCATCTGCTGATAAATCAGAACAGAACTCACTTTCACGCTCGCAATTAAATATACGAAATGAAACCTGGCGCCCATTAATCGGCCGTATAAGGCGCCGAATAAAAAGCTATCGTCTGTCTTGTGCGTGTGGGGGAGGGAGGGAGGGAGGGAGAGAGACGACGAGTGCGTAAGGGCATAGAAGAGACGAAGAGGGTCTCTCGAGACGTAGGTAAGGCGCGGTATGTTCGCAATACTCGGGTGTAAAATCCTGCGTGTAGTCAGCACAAAATTGGCCACACTCGACGGCCTTGCTCGACCTCGCTACCAACTTTCCACCCAGCCAGACGTTTTTGTCGTTCGTTTTTGACTTACTCGAGCAGAGAATAACATTATTCAAGAATCTTTTGACATTTAAGGATGTTGAGTCCCAAATCGCAAATTATGACAAAATTCTGAAAATTTGGTATGTTTTTGTATGAAGTATTTCAGAGGTCGTGTAAACATTTCACGACTATTAGGAAGCTCGTTATTGAACAATTAACATTCACAAATAAAATGTTGTTTTATGGAAACTGATGTAACGTTGCAATACATTTTTTTTTGACCTCTCAATTTTATAATATCTACAGTATACTGAGAGCAACGGAAACAAAACGAAGTTTATTGATAAATTTTTTTTTATTTCCTTTAAAAATTGTTCTTAACAAAATGTTAATTTTTTAATACCGAGCTTCCTAATCGTCGTGAAATTTTAACACGACCCCTTAAATACTTCATACAAAAACATACGAAATTTTCAGAATTTTCTTATCATTTTTTATTTCAACCCTTATGCAGGTTGAAGCAATGACGATAGAATTCGGAAAATTTGGTATGTTTTTACATGAAGTATTCAGGAGGTCGTGTAAAAATTTCATGACGATTAAGAAGCTATTTATTGAACAATTAACATTGACATGTTTCATAGGGACTCAACATCCTTAACTGTGAGTTTAGTGATGCAGGATTTTTCGAATGACTCCTGAATTTATCGGATTATCAATATTTATCTAGACGTTGATATTTTGGGGCGAAAGACGTGTTTTTCGTTTAAGGCAGTATTTTGGAGTAGAAATGAGAAAAAATCGATTTCTTGGCGTTTTTTTTTTTAAGTAGAGACTCTTAAGGGGGTATCCCTCTCTGGAAACTGAAAAAATCGTTTTTTTGCATATTGTTATAGTGTGAACTTTCAAGAATATTTTGAGATCAACTGGACCCTGAAATTCCAAAAACTGACGAAGTTACAACAATTTTAGTGGAATAGTGTGCGTCGGGCTTACCGCGATGCGTCGAGTTTGAAAGCGATTATCTCGAAACTACATATCTTGACACGGCGGGATTGATATCTTGAGCAACTTTCACACTATTGACTTGAATTTGCCAGTTAGCGTTCAAACAGTAGTCATTTTCGGTTCATGATCGCATTTTTTAATTGGATAAATCTTATGTTAATAATAATGACTTCAGCATGTTGTTTTCCAAGAGAAAAATGACGTTTTCTTTGGAGAAGCTGTCATTTATCGTGTTTTTCGAAATTTCGAAAAGTGCATCGCGAACCCATAGCCAGTTGGATATATTTAAAGAAATGTTTTTTTGTTTTGAATACATTTATTTGTTCTAATCAATGTGTTACTCGAAAGAAGAAATTTATCATTCTGACCCTTCAAATTGGGCTTCCAGAGAGGGATATATCCCGTTAAGAATATGTCCTCATAAGGGAATTTAGAAATTCCCGAAATTTAAGGGGGGAAATCACAGTAGCACACAAAAAAATAGGCAAATTTTCGGGAATTAATTTTGGCTGAATAAAAGTATCAATCGAAAATCTGTAAAGTAGGTTTTATAGCAATACTAAAAAAGTACAAAATGTAATTTTTTCAATAAAAAATATTTTAAAATGGCGGCTGCGCAGCATATGCCTCAAGGCGCTTATTTTTGAAAACGTGTCGATGGCCGAAGACGTAGACTCCTTAATTTTTGACCTGGAAGAAAAAACCAAAATTTTTTAGTTTCCATATAACAACAGCTAGCGAGCTACGTAGGATTTTTTTCGATATATTGATTTTTCGCAAAATGGTGCATGTTTGAAAATAAAGTTAAATTTTTAACAACAAAAAAACGCCATAAATTCGTCGATAAAAAAAAACTAAGCCATATAAAATAAAAAATCCTACGTAGCTCCGTGGAGAAAGATGTTTCGAAGCTACTGTCAAAATTTCAAGTCGATCGGTAAAGATTTGCTCGAGTTATGTCTTCGGCGAGCTCGAAAAAAGTGGTTTCGAGAAAAACGCGTTTAAAGTTTGAAGTACTGAGAAACCATATGAAAATTTCATATACCTCTAATCTGCAATGCCTGCACCGTACAGTCGATTTTCGTACGCAGTATCCTTTTTCGTCCCTTTTCTAACACGACTCGACGATGTGTCACTCATAATGACAATGATTTACAAATATCACTGTTTTTTATCACTATTTATGTTATATATGTATGCACGAAAGTGAAGCGTCGTGAAAAAGCGTTGTATTCAACGCAAGAAATTTGGGCACTCGGACACTTTTGCCGTATTCCATCATTTGGTATATTATTTTTAAGACCCTAAAGCACCTTTTAAGCGAAATTTTTTTTTTTCGAAAAATTGAAAATTTCGCCGTGATTTCCCCCTTTAAGACAACAAACGAGGCCCATAACTTTTTCAATTTATCTGCACCATTTTTTTTGTTGGTTCTTGAAACATAAAAAAAAATGAAAAAAATGAATGGTAAAAATATGTATATACTTTTTTATCAAGCCCGAAAAAACGCCCGAAATGTAGGCTTCTAGACTAGAATACTGCCTGAATTGTAGAGCGATTAAAACCTTTCGATGGAATATAAATTTTAGACGAATACAAAAGTTCGCGAGACAGCGCCGAGAGGAAAATAAAAGTGTGAGAAACGGGGCAAGGCCTCGTATCGGCGCCAAGATATAATTACCGATTAAACCAGAATATAATCCACTTGGGGAAAATATTTAATTAATGAAGCCTCCGTTGATAATAGTCGGAGGTAATTGATCGGATACCCGTCGAGTCTTTTGTTCGATCACTTCGCTGAACTAATTACTGAAGTTCAGCCTTGGATTTTCATTCAACAAATGCATTCCTTTGCCTCGATCCCGCAAAAATATTCTCACCGTTCGATACATGTTATTCAAATCAAATGATTTTTGATCATATGGCGCCAAAAATAATTCTAATCAGATTGGAGCGTGAGCCACAATCCAATATGAAAAATGAATAAAAATATATGTTATAGCTGAGACTATACTGAGCCTTTACGAGTTTTTTGAAATTTTTCCACCACAAAACACCAGAGATAAAAAATAGTTCAACGAATGTAATTTTATGTGCGGTTAAATGGGCAAGACGTTCATCCTACGAGTAATGTAATTTTTTGGCATTTAACCGCCAAGATAAACCGCTCCATAAAGATAAATAAAGATACTAAATAATAAAATAATAAAAATAAATAAAGATAAAAGAATAATAATAAATAGTAAAGATAAAAATAAAGATAAACGGCTAACGAAAACTTTGTAAAGATTTAGAAAAAAAAAACCCATCATGCCCATCGTAAACCATATACCGGGTGTGCCATTTTGATCTTACATATGATTTATCTCGAAAAATACTGCTTCGATCAAGTATTGAGTATAATAAAACTTTTAGGGCTCGAAGAGGGACGTTGAAAAGAACCCTTTTTGGTCCAAATTTCAAAATGGCGACGTTAAGATGGCCGACATTTTTTTAAACATGGGATTACGATTTTTTTTCATCAAAACATTTAGGAGGCCAAAACGTACAACTTTAGTAGGAAAAGTTTTTTGATAACGTTCGTCATTTTTAGGTTAGAATATAATTTTTTAGCCGAAGTGACGAGCCGAGAGACCTAATCCTTGTTTGAGTTTTTTTGGGTTATCGAACGAACCCAAACGCACACTTATACTAGGAATGTTGAGAACTTTGCCTCCTCGTGGTACACTCTGGATACCGCTAAAATAGTAAAAAATGGTATTCTAACCAAACAATTATGAACGTTATCAAAAAACTATTCCTACCAACGTCGTCAGTTGTGACCTGACAAACGTTTTGGTGAAAAAAGATTCATAATCCCATTTAAAAAAAATGTCGGCCATCTTAACGTCGCCATTTTGAATTTTGGATCAAAAAATGTATTTGTTCTCGTGATATGAATATAAATAGGCATAATTATAAATGACTCATAATTTTACTCTGAGTTGTATAATACATTCACTGACGCAGTTGTTTAAAATAATAATCATCGACAGTGATATACTTTTTCAAATTGGTAGTAACACTAAAGTTTTTCTTGGTAAATATTCGGAAGTGTCACTCCTGTCAGAATCGAGCTGTTTTTTTTCGTGGTTTCTTACAGTTAAAAAACATCCCCTTTAATATTATTATGGCAGTGCATCAACAAAGACAATTTCGATAAATATTTTTTTAAAGATTTTTTTTCGTCGATCTTCCGAACTTTTTTTTTCAAAATTCCTAAAAAAAATATTCTGTTCTTTCAAAAAACTTTTTAAAAGTTCTTTTCTGTTCTTTCAAAATGTTAATGCATTAAAAACATTATGCGCCATTAAAATATAACTCAATATAACGTTTTATAATCATAAAGAATAGATAAAAAAAAATTGCAGCCTTTTTTAGCGGGAGTGACACTTCCAAATATTTGCCTTTTTCTTATTCACGTAATAAACATATAAAAATGCATAATTTTGCCGTTTAATTAAACATTTTCTGAAAAATTAGCATCTACAGAATAAATATATAGCCCGCAAATCTATGCAAAATTGTTTGCCTCACGACCCATTGGTGTCGCATTATCAACTTCGTTTCATCCCGATATCATTCTATCTTTCGTATCGCACAATCCTTCGATGTCATTGATCATTGCTCATTATTGGAAACGTCAATTTTTAAATCAGTCATAAATTATTTATATACGGGGGGGGGGGGGTTACGCAGCCAATTAGCCGAGCCTAACGATCCCTGCAGCTGATCAGCTGAGGTAAAAGTATTTTCATACTGGAAGAGTGTCAATCGGACTTACGGAAATTGCGTCAAGGCTTACGAAGATTACAAAAATGTGTACTAACGCAGCCCAGAGATACGTAGTCGATTGATATAAGTATTATCATGGCAAATCATTCATATGTATTGACGTTCATTCATGGAACGATCATCACGACATTTCAAATGTATTATTATGGCACACCTGCAAATACTACCTATATTAGCCCGCCGGGCATATCCTTCCTGTTATTACAAGCACGCCACGTGTAATTTCTTGCTTTTTTTCAATCCACGATAAAATCTCCATCGTAATTCTCGATCGTACGTGCTCGATGACGTACGCGCGAACGGCTGTGAATGTTTGAAATAATTTCTTCTAACATTTTTTACCGTTAGGCTACTCTACAATTATCCTTTTTGCGAGCCAACTGGCGTCTTTATTTATTGAAAAAGAAACGCACGGAGCAATTACGCCCATTCATTTTTACATCAAATAGTAAAGAGTGTTTTGTAGGTATTTTTTTGTCAATGGAAAGGCAGAGGGATCTCTGATCAGGTTTGTCATGGTGTCTTGAAGTTTGCATCGTTAAAATGCAACGAAAATTCTTTATTTTCGCATTTCTTCTTTTTTATTGCCATCTTTCTCTTTCATTACTCTTCTTTCGCAATTTTAGGTCATTGATCCCTCATAAGGATTTTTAAAAATATTTTGGTAATGTTTGGGGCCTAAATGTATCGGGAAAAAAAAATGGCAATACGTCAAAAATACAATGCAAACTTCGATATCATGATTTGTCCAAGTTCTGATCGCAGAGATTATTTGTCATTTTCATTATTTTAGACACTCTTTTGCAGATTTATATTCTAATAAGTAATAATTTATTAGAATTTATCTACGAAATATCTAAAAAAATGTATATAAAATAATATTTTTTCTTGCATTCCAACGATGCAAACTTCAAGCTCGTGAGAATTACGAAAAGTCAGACCAGGGACTATTTCAATGGGTTTTTTTTTCTTCCTTTTTCTCAATTTTTTTCTGCGCTTCCGGGCTAGGAAATTAGCTTGAACGTTTTTTTTAATCCTCACTAAAGATCTACATAAAAAATAATAATTTGGATAACGATAAAAATGAAGAAATTAGAGGAAGTGGAAAATAATTTTCGTTGGTATGAAAAGATACAAACTTCGAGATCATCTAAACTCGCTAGTACTGTCCATGCACGATCGACTCTTCGCTTCTGCTTGCGTGGTCAATTTTCGACCAAATACTTTTGACCATTTGCTACGGCACTTTACACTACTTCGCGGCTCAATTTGCATACGCAATTTTTATCACGATCTATTTATGATTGGACTTTTGAAAAATTCGCTACGCGTCGGCTACGGTCTGTAAAGATGTTATTTTCTCAAGCAATCTTCGCGTTGAGGGGGGAGATATCTTTAGAAGAGGAAAAATGTTGATTTTCATGATTTTTAAAAAAATTTAATTTTTTTTTTGCAATTTTCATGAATTTAATTTAATTCATTTAATTTCCGAGCCTCAGGGTATGTTTAATTATTATTTTTGGCTGTTAAATAGTATTATTTCAGTTAATCTTAAAAAATTGTGGAGTTACGGTACGGCCTTCTAAACGGGTTGCGGCGGATGTCAGACAAACCAACAAAGATTTTTCTCGCATTAACACTCATACGCAGAATATGTACTAAGAAAAAGTAAAGAAAATATTGAAAATCGATGAAATGGCTTTGAAACAAGAAAGATTGAATTTTCCGTCGAAAATGGCTACGTTTTGCAATAAAAGAATTCTTGTTTTTTTATTTTCAAAAACATTAAGGGTCCGGTATAAGACACTAGAAATATTTATACCAAATTTCATCAGAATCGGTCGATCTGTTTTTTAGTTATACTTCGCGCCAGTTTTGAAAATTCAGTTAAAAAAAAGTACCATGTAACAGCCAAAAGTGGTAATAAAATTTACGCTAAGTCTGAAAAATAGCGGTGAAATCTTTCCTCTTAAAAAAGAATCATGAAAATAAGCAAGACTTTCGTGGTTGTCCCGCTTTTTTCTTACCAATCGAGAGAAGCCAAAGAATAATTATTGAATAATTCACGCAACATCCGTACTTGTAGATACGGCAAAAGGTACTTTGGCCCGACTCTTAAGTGTGCAGGAAATAAAGTCTTCGCAATCAGGAATTGTCTCGGTCTTAAAAACACTATTTTAGCAAGCTCATAAAAAAACGAATTAATATTCAAAGCCCGGGGGACACGCGGTCGAACCGTACCGAAATTAATCCGATGTGACTCCGGCAGACCAAGTGGCAACGATCCGCGACGTCGATTTTCCGCACTAACGACACAAAGCACCCCATAATTTCGTTTCGTTAGTTTCTTCTCTTTTTTTCTCGTCATTTTTCGAACGAAATTAGTGCTCCGCAGGAGCCCGTCGGCAAGGCCAGTTTGACAGGACACGAGGAAGAAAAAAAATAAAGTATTAGCGTCTTTATTTATTCTTTAGACGGCGAGGGTCTGGGGCTGGAAGCTAACGAGCCAGAGACCCGTAATAATTGTCGTTGCCGCGAGAAACTTGCGGCAATCGGTCCACTATCTTTACGGCTTTCAGGCAGATCAACTGTCGCGAGAATATCTACTTCGACGGAAGACGCCGAGTGATAAGTGTATGGGGCTTTCCGAGATAAAAGGGGATACTATCCTCCACTTGATCGTTCCTCCCAATTTATTATATTTATCGGCGAATTTTTAATTTTTTTTTTAAATTTTAAATTTTCTCATTTTTTAAGGCCTTGGACCACTTTAGAGGCCGAAAAAATAGGCTTTTTGGGGATTTTTTTTTCCAGAAAAACTACAAAATAAATCGAGATTACAAAAAAGGGTGTTTAACATTCATATCAGTGACTGTATAGAATAATTCTTTTGAAGCGATGAATTTCAAAATGGCGGCTCTGCAGCGTTTTTGCGATGACGTCTCCGTTTTTCTAGGGTCCACGGCTGGACAAACAGCTTCTGTAATTTTTTAATTGTAATGAGCCAATGAATTTTTTTTCGATTATATATAACAACTGCTATAGAAGTACGTAGGATGGTTTTCTCGATACATTGATTTTTGGCCAAATGGCTCACTTTTAAAGTGGAAAGTGAAAAATTTGCTTAAAAAATCGTCAGATAATTATCAATAACAAACGAACTATGCAATATAAAAAAAAAATCCTACGTACTTCCATAGACAATGTATTTTTCAAGATATATTCAACATTTCAAGTGACTCGGTTGTAAATTGTCTGAGTTATGTTTCCGGCCAACGTCAAACGGAGAGACGTCATCGCAAAAATGCTGCACAGCCGCAATTTTGAAATTAATCGCTTCAAAAAAATTATCGTATACAGTCACTGATACGTATGATAAACACCCTTTTTTGTAATTTCGATTTATTTTGTAGTTTTTCTGAAAAAAAAAATCCCCAAAAAGCCTATTTTTTCGGCCTCTAGAGGCCTAAGACGTTAATTTAAAATTTTTAATTTTCTTGCATCTCCATCCTTATTGCTATCCAAAATCGTGTTCGATAGAATTGGCATGTAGATCTTAAAAAAAAATTTGGCCATAGTTTTCATCAGTCAAGAAAAATTGCAATGAGACATAAATGAATTTTGTTGCGGTCCAACGAATGACGTTGAAGTTTGCATCATTGGGAACGGTCTATAAACGGGTTGCGGCGGATGTTGTCAGACGGTGTGACACGTAGCGTTGGCGGAAGTAATAAAAAAACCAACGAAGATGTTTCTTTCATTAACACTCATACGCAGAATATGAACCAAGAACACGTGAGAAATGTTGACAATCAATGAAATGATACGCTTTGAAACAAAAAAATTGAATTTTCCGAAAAAAAATGGCTACAAAATAAACTATCCAATAAAAAAAATACTTTTTAAAAAAATTTCCAAAACATTCACGGTCATATTTTAGACAATTAGTTTAGAAAATCTTATACCAGATTTTATCAGTATCAGTCGATTAGTTTTTTAGCTCGCCAGTTTGGGAAATGCAGTTTAGATGACCTACCGTAGGGGTTACATTGACATTACGGGTAAATTTGACAGTTTTTTGGTTTACAGAGCGCCAAAATACTCTTTAAATGTATGTGCAGCACACTTTTCTTTAACGTTGCTCAAATTTATTGATCGAATTTACTATAATGTTGCCAAAGTTGATTGTAATGTTGCTCAAGTTGATTTTGACCTCAATGATAAGTACAAGGCTGATTAAGTGCCTATAGCAGTACCCTAGGTACTTGATATTTTTATGTAATATCTTTCCTTGATAAAGATGACAATTTTATTGTAAAAAATCGTTGTTTTTCAGTTAATTGCACGTATGATGCATAAAATATTAATTTTTTTTCTCAAAATGATGTGAAAGTTAATCTTATCTTAATCTTTGACATAAGTTATCTCAATCTTTGACACAAGTTGCTTCACAATGGCCTGTCAAAGAAACCGCACACTCGAGATTACTGTCACATTAAAAAAAAAATTGTGGACGTTGGTGGGGCTTGACCTTTTATACATTTGACAGCCAAAGGACGCATTGTTCTATTGGAGCAAAAAAAAGTTGGAATTCAGCATGTTAAAAAAGAGCTATCTACAAAAAACTTCCAAAATCGGTTCAAAGTAACCCCATTTTACGCTACCGTCGTCAATTTTAACAATTAATTGTATATTAACAAATAAATCAATATTAACATTATACTAAATAAATAAAATATATTAAAATATTCATATAATATACAATATATTAATATACTATAAAGGATAGTATATTAATAAATAAAAAGCAACGTGTTAATTTAAATTAATAAATAAAAATCTCATGTTACAGTCAACAGTATTAAGGGGGGATTGTCTTTTTTTTCGCAAAATTTACCGCTTTTTGGGAATTTTTTTGTGAAGAAAGTATACAACGGAAAACTTGTGAAACTTGGCATATAGTTTTATTGATCTGTTTACTACATACAAAAAAATTTTTAAACAATTTCATAAAAAAATCCGCCTCCCACCCCCCTCGACGCGCGATGGTCCTTTTTTGATGGTGTGCACGATTACAGCCTTCACGTTCATCTTGCAACAAAAACCCAAAAAGCATTTTACTTTAGACACATATAGCTATCGTTCGATGAAGGGAAAAAAAAAATTGACGATTTGGTGACGTTTTGAACTTGAAGTATCGATTTTTCGAAAAAAATTGATCGATTTTTTGTTATAAATAAAAAACTATTAAACGTATTGCTTTTTTGCTTCATCAAACGATAAAAGGATGTCAGCTGAGCATTCTGTTCAAAGTTGAATGCAATCGGTTGAATAGTTTTTGAGAAATCGTGCACACCATCAAAAAAGGACCATCGCGCGTCGAGGGGGGTGGGAGGCGGATTTTTTGATAAAATTGTTTAAAAATTTTTTTGTATGTAGTAAACAGATCAATAAAACTATATGCCAAGTTTCACAAGTTATCCGTTGTATACTTTCTTCACAAAAAAATTCCCAAAAAGCGGTAAATTTTGCGAAAAAAAAAGACAATCCCCCCTTAATAAAACATACCCTCGGTCTCAAAAATGGTGAAGAATTTTTGCCTTTTGAAAAAAAAGTCATAAAAATCAGCAAATTTCTTCCTTGCAATAACAGTATCTCCCCCCTTAATCCGGGGACATAATTCTCTCGAGTCTGGGGCGTGGTTGAAGCATATCCTGCCGAGGCGATTTAAAAAACGAAGTTTGATAAAACGGCAATTACAGTTAGCGTCGTCATCAATAATCGGACAACGTGTTATTCAGTTATGCCGCGTTAATTGACAATTGCGCTAGTACCCTCGCGTTATCGCGAGTCTATGGTATGCACACCCCCGAAGGCGAATTAAAATTAGCTCAGGCGTTTGCGGAGTTCAAAAGCGGTCAAGTGATCGCGATTTCATACGCACGCGGACGACGTATATACGAAACATCTATCGGTCGTTGGCGAGATATCCGAGCGTTTCAGAAGCTCTCTTGGGGCTTTGGAACACAAGGTTCTCCATTCATCTCTCGCGACGTGGCACGAAACGCCCTGATTAATTATCTCTCGAGCCCCACGAGGCACATAAATATGTTCGCGTTACGTTACACTCGCTCGATTATTGAGCGAGCGATCTCGAGCATTTTGCATGTACCGATTCGGTCAATTAGCATTGACTGCACGCTTACGAATAGCCTCGTCCCTAAACGAACGCCCCAAAAATTAGTCATTGTTCATGATTTTTTTTTTAAAGATGATGAAAGATGATAAAAGATGATAAAAGATGATTAAAGGTGATAAAAGATGCTAAAAGATGATAAAAGATGATAAAAGATGATAAAAGATGATAAAAGATGATAAAAGATGATAAAAGATGACAAAAGATGACAAAAGATGACAAAAGATGACAAAAGATGATAAAAGATGATAAAAGATGATAAAAGATGATAAAAGATGATTAAAGGTGATAAAAGATGCCAAAAGATGATAAAAGATGATAAAAGATGATAAAAGATGATAAAAGATGACAAAAGATGACAAAAGATGACAAAAGATGATAAAAGATGATAAAAGATGATAAAAGATGATAAAAGATGATAAAAGATTATAAAGATTTTAAAAGATGAAATAATCAGTTGAACATTTTGACATTCTTATTGCAACGTTCAAGTGTTAATTAAAATTCTTTTATAAATAAAATAAAAAGGCGGCATTATGAGGTATTCGTTTAGGCGTCTTTTGAAAACGTAGTCATTGCATAGCTCAAAAAGTTAGTGATCGATTTGGCTGAAATTTTGGAAGGTTTCTCACCATTACATTATTGGCATACCTATGAAAATATAAAAAAGTGTCAAATTAAAAATTAAGTAGCCTTTGCTATTCAATTTTCATATTTTTGATCATTATCTCGACAATTTTTACCCCAAAAAAGTAATTTATTTACGCGATAACCTTAAAACTTTAGGTATATGCTGCCAATAATGTTATAGTGAGAAACCTCCCAAAAATTCAGCCACATCGATCGGTAATATTTTCAGCTATAACATGGGCAGTTTTTCAAGAGACGCCCAAAGGAATACCTTATAACGACGCCATTTTATTTTGTTTAAAAAATAAGTTTTTTTAACACTTGCAAGTTGTAATAACATAATGTCCATTTTTTTAAATGATGACGATTATTTTATGACCTTTAAAAAAATGCATGCAATGTGACTTATTTTCGGGCGGCTAAAGGGGCTTCCCGCTTTGATGCGAACGAGTCTCGCAGTGCCATTTTGCGAAACGCAAATTAACGATATAGCGTGCCAAAATACGAAATATTTTTTATTTCGCATTCGAATTCCTTTATTTTCTTCCATTATACATTGAAGAATGCGCTGGCTTCGGATCGTGTCTGAAAAAGAAGAATTTAAACAGCTTTTCGCTGAACGAAATATAATATTTTTTGTTCTGTTCTGATGGTTTTGAAGTCTGCACGGTTGGAATGCAACGTAATTACTTTTTTTTTGTTGCATTTGCCCAATTTTCTTCGCACATTCGGACTACAAGAATCACCCAACACTTTTGAAGTTCCTTGCTAGGGATTCGTAACCTAAACCTGCAATGAAGTTTGCCTCATTTCCATTATTATTATTATTATTATTATTATTATTATTATTATTATTATTATTATTATTATTATTAAACGATGTTGGCGTTTTTTATTGCCGCATTTCCATTATTATCCAAACAAAATTTTTTACATCCTTAAGCTGAAGATCTCTAATAAGGATCCTGAAAAAACTACGAGTGATTTCGGAGGCCTGAATTTGCAACGAAGCAAACTTCAACATTATGAGTTTAATGATAGTAAATATAAAGAAATAAGAAAAAAAGATTTTCGTTGCATTCCATAGATGCAAAGTTCAATATCATGGGTTTAATGGTAGCAAAAATAAAGATATGGAAAAAAAAAGGATTTTCGTTGCCTTCCAACGATGCAAACTTCAACACCATCTGTTCTGTGACGTACAACGTGGATTATTCGGGCTCGCTTGATTCGGTGAGACAGAAATAAAAATCTTGTTGAAATTTTCTTCGGCGGAATGCAACAGTCTTTTTTTATTTTCCTTTTTTCATTTTTAGTAGTACATTTTTTTTTACACTGCAGACTATCAAAGTCAGATGTTCGAATTGGTTTGTATAAAAATTCTGCATAAGATATTTTTCCATGAAGTTTCCTTAACATTTAAGGTTAAAACGAGGCCTTCCAGTTAAAGCAAATAACCAAAAGTATTTTTTTTTAAACCAGGTCAAAAAAGTAATCATTTGTAGAAATGGCACGCGGAAAACCAAAAGCAGATGATTTTTATCTCGAAAAACGTGGGACTTTTACTAAAATGAGATTCAAGCATAGAGTAGGACATGATCTGACCTATCGCCAGTTGCCGGATTAACCATTCATAACAGGGCACCCTGTACATTTCAGGGACATCGGATGTAGTTGGTCACTGAAGACGACTGAATTGGACGTTAGTCCGGGCACTTGACGTGTCGAAGAACGCTCGAAGACAGCATATTACTAGTGTGAAACTATGTTTGCAGCTGCGGACTAATAAAAAGAAATCGTTGGGCCTTATGATAATGGATGGTAGAATGTTGGTCAACGATGCAAATGAAACGGCTCGTAAAAAGTCCAATAAAGTCGGCCCACTGCGAAATACTAAAATGAATAGTAATTGGAAGAAAAATATGGTGTTGAAGTTTGATGGTATCGAAGTTTTTATCATTAGAATGCAACGAAATTATTTTTTTCCACCTCTGTGAACTTGGCACCCGAGTTTCTCCGATCTCAATTTTTTTTGGTGATTTCCCAAGATTTTCGTTTGTAGTCGATTGTATTAAACCTAATTTCGTTTGTAGCAGGGCAGGAAAAAAATTTAGACCACCAAAAAAAAACGGCATCCCCAGGAATAAAAATAACGAACGTTTAGCATTTTTTCATTCAAAATCGTTTGTAGTTGATTGTAGTAAACTTATTTTGGTTTGTAGTTGAAGGTTTTTTTTTATTTTCCAAAAAAAATGAACATGGAAAAATGAAACGACCGGCAACAATTTTTGGATTGAGTCCTAAATGCTAATTTTTTTCCGTATTGCCCAATTTTTGTGTTGGCACATTTAGGCTACAAGCATCACTGAAATACTTTTGAAGATCGTTATTAGGGATGAGATTGAAGTTTCCATAGTTGGAATGCAATGAAGTTTAAAGTTTCTGAATTCCTTTAAGTTCTCTTTAAAATCCGTTATCCATTTTTTACGATATTTCTTTGCCGGTCTATAATATAAATCTATCAAAAATGATGTTCTATAGTAATAAAGATATGGAAAAGAAAATGTAAAGAATAACTTTCGTTGCGCTCCAACGATGTAAACTTCACCAACATTATTAGGGATCCATGACCTAAAATTACAAAAGGAGAGTTCAGATGGTGCTAAAAATCAAGAAATTAAAAAAGAATGACTTTCGTTGCAGTCCAACGATGCACCATGAAGTTTGCATCATTAGACTGCAACGAAAATTCTTTATTTCTTCATTTCTTCATTCCAACTACTATCTAAATCCTCTTTTCGAATTTTAGGTTATGGAACCCTGATGAGAATCTTCAAAAATGTTTTGGTGTTTTTTTTAGCCTGAATGTGCAAAAAAAATTACAGACGAGGTTGAAGTTTGCATCGTTGGAATGCAATGAAGATGAATATTTCTGAATTCCTTGAATTTCTTCTGGCAGTTTTTGCCTACAAAAATCCGTCACCCATTTTTACGATATTTCTTTACCGATCTACAATATAAATCTATCATAAACGATGTTCCATAATAATAAAAAAATAATATAATAATAAAAATAAAAAATAAAAAATAATATAATAATATAATAATAAAATATGAAAAACAAAATATAAAAAAATAACTTTCGTTGCGTTCCAACGATGCAAATTTCACCACGATTATTAGGGATCCATGACCTAAAATTACGAAAGAAGAGTTCAGATAGTGCTAAAAATAAAGAAATGAAAAAAGGACGACTTTCGTTGCAGTCCAACGATGCACCATGAAGTTTGCATCATCGGAATGCAACAAAAATTCTTTACGTACCATTTAAATTATTATTTAAATTCTTTTTACCAAGTTTAGGTTATGGAACCCTGATGAGAATCTTCAAACATATTTTGGTCTTTTTTAAGCCTGAATGTGCCAAAAAAATTAGGCAACACGAAAAAAAAATAATAATTTCTTAAGGTCGCAACGCTGGAAACTTCTACGTTCGCTTCAATTACGATACTTCAGCGTGTCTCGATAATTCGTTGCCCGCACGAGCGCGCTAAATTGATTACGCGAAAGTTGCAATATTCAAGCGAAAAAAAATTGATGAAAATCCTGTTTGTTTTCTTTTTTCTCTCTCGGCTGAAAGTGTTTGGAAAAAAAGGATATTGGAAACGGGAGTCTCGTTACGGTATACACCTGTTCTCGATATCTCATAATAGTCGATACTCTCCTTTGCGTCGCGGGTTCCCGGTAAGACTGTATTTTTCCCGGCTGTTACGATAGGGCGCGTGTCACTGAATTCCGCGAGGTGATCGAACGGAATCGAACGGAATTAATGCCCATTGCGCGTACAGCAATCACACACCCACCTACGTAGTTCGACTTGCGGGATTCCAAGTAGCAACCCGAGACGAGGTAAAACTGTCGGCATTAAAACACGTGTATTTGCCCGTTGCGCCAGTCGACCGAGTCGAGCTCTCCCTGAGGCTCTCCGTCCGGAGCGTGTGCCTCGTATACGCGCGAGAACACCAACGAGATGATCGCTCTCTCGTACATCGCGATGTCCATTTACATTCTACTTTACATCGACGAATTTATCACGAAAATCAACCGTATCGTTCGCCAGCACCATTTTCTTCGGGAACAACTTTTCTGTCTATCGCGAAACACTATTTTGGTATTTATATGACGAATCGAGAACGCTCGATAGTCAATTTAGCTCCCATTTTTTTTTTGGTGGAATACGTGATTTTTTTTATTTCGTCGGAGTGTTTTTCTTTTCTTCGGATTACTGATTTTTATTTTGTTCTGTCGATACTATCGATGTTCAAATTATTGAAATAAAAATCCTTATATCTATTTTGGAGCGTTTTATTATTTTGAGAAAATCCTTATTGTCGATTCAATTAATTTGATGATTTAAAATAGTCTCCATAGTGGTTTCAATTGATGTAAACGTTTAAAAAATCCTTATCTTTGTTTGGATTGAGTTAATCATTTTTGTTTAATCCTCATCTTTACTTCAATCGACTTAATCATTTTGACAAAATCCTTATCTTTGCGTCAAAGGGTTTGATTATTTGAAATAGTCCTTATAGTTGTTTTAATTGATATTATCATTGTAAAAAATCCCTATCTTTGTTTCAATTGATTTGATTACTTTTAAAAAGTCCTCGTCTTTATTTCATTGGATTTGCTTATTTAAAATAGTCATAGTGGTTTTGATTGATGCAAACGTTCGAAAAATCCTTATCATTGTTTGGATTGAGTTAATCATTTTTGTTTAATCCTCATCTTTATTTCAATCGACTTAATCATTTTGAAAAAATCCTTATCTTTGTGTCAACGGATTCGATTATTTGGAAAAGTCCTTACAGTTGTTTTAATTGATATTATCATTGTAAAAAATCCCTATCTTTGTTTCAATTGATTTGATTACTTTTAAAAAGTCCTTATCTTTATTTCATTGGATTTGCTTATTTAAAATAGTCCTTATAGTGGTTTTAATTGATGCGAACGTTTAAAAAATCCTTAACTTTGCTTCGATTGAGTTAATCATTTTTATTTAATCCTCATCTTTATTTCAATTGACTTAATCATTTTGAAAAAATCCTTATCTTTGTATCAACGGATTTGATTATTTGAAAAAGTCCTTATCGTTGTTTTAATTCATATTTTCATTGTAAAAATCCTTACCTTTGTTTCAATGAATTTGATTATTTGAAAAAGTCCTAGTTGTTTCAATTGATGTAATCATTCAATCTTTACCTTTGTTTCGATTGAGTTAATAATTTCTTTTTAAATCCTCATCTCTATTTCAACGACTTAATTATTTTGTTTAAACCCTTATCATTGTTTCAATTGTTCGGATTATTGTAAAAAAAATCCTCATCTTTGTTTCAATTGATTGAATTCTTTTTAAAAAATCCTCACGTTTGATTCATATGATTTAATTAATCAAAAATAATATTTATGGTAATTTCAATCGTTCTAGTTATTTAAAAAAATCCTTATAATTGTTTCAATTGATTTAATAATTGAAGAAAAAAAATCCTTACCATTGTTTCGCTGAATTAACAACTAAAAACCTCATCTTTATTGCAATTCGCTTAGTTTTTTTTTAGTCCTCATCGTTGTTTCAATTGATTTAATTATTTTTTAAAAATCCTCACCTTGGATTCAATCGATTTAATGATTACTTTTTTTAAATCCTCGTCGTTGTCTCAATTGATGTAATCAATCAATAAGAATCCTTATCGTTGTTTAAGTCAATTTAATTACTACTAGAAAATCCTCAGTGTTATTTCAATGAATTTAATTAATTTAAAAAATCCTCATCTTCGTTTCAATTGACTTACTTATATGAGAAAATTCCAGGCACAAAACGGTGTATACAAAATAAAAATGAATTCGTTCAATGATATATAAGCGAGTACTCGAAGTGAACATTCGATCGAAATGACGGATGGTTGTTTTCGTTACAGGCGCGAACCGAGGAGCATTTGGCCCAGGAACAAGCGTGGCACGCATCCGAGAGAATTTGGCTTTTGCACAGAGGTGGCTTTACATCGGCCACGAGATGTGGTCCAGCGGATCCGGACACGGGGAAACTGAGGGTCCTTTTGATACCGACCGGCGAGGAATTGCTCGTCGACGAGGAAGACGTGGAGAAGGTATTTCAACATTCGTTTTTTTTTTTAATTAATTCTCAAATATTGTCATTATCATAATTTTGTCGTTATCAATCAAAACTAATTTTTTTCACAAAACTAATTTTGTTGTTATCATTGTCAAAATATAATGTTTATAAAGGTTGGAACTTGGCACGAAATTGGTATCAACCCTATTATTATTTTTATGATTATGATTATTATTATTTATTTATGAAGAATCGACGAAAAATCTCCACTTTTTCCATCGATTTACAGGCTAATCCTCCACAATTCGATAAAGCCGAGGAACTCTCGCAACTTCGTTTCTTGAACGAGTCATCCGTTTTGCACACTCTCAGGCAACGTTACGCGAGCAACCTGATTCACACTTACGCCGGTGACAATATGGTTGTCATAAATCCCGTCGCACCATTGGCCATTTACTCCGAAAAGGTTGGCTCCAAGTTCAATCTGTATCCGAACGTTACCATTTCTTTTCAACCTGTAGTGCTCACACTGTGTCCAGATGACCCCAGACGAATTCTATCATCATTACTTCAACCTCCTTAAGGGTTGAAATTAAAAATGATAAAATTTTTGAAAATTTGGTATGTTTTTGTATGAAGTATTTAAGAGGTCGTGTTGAAATTTCACGACGATTAGGAAGCTCGGTATTCAAAAATTAACATTTTGTTAAGAACAATTTTTAAGGCGCCCACAAAAAGGCCTTTTTCATGATTTTTTTTAAAGAAAACTACAAAACTTTTTTAATCGATCAATATACCATCTTAAAGAACACACCTTGAAGAACTTTCAGTAATTTTTTTATTCAAAAATATTACATCGTTTAGTGGCAAATGGCCGTCAATGAAATAATGTTTTTATATACACGGTTTGCGGTGACCAACATTGCGGCGAAGTGGATCATCTGAAAAAAAAATGCGGATGGATTTAGTCAAATATAAGTATAAACTAGTCTTTAATCGAAGGATTTTAAAAAATATTCATTTTTCACAAAATGGCGGACAGTCAAAGTTAATGGTTCGATTTTAACGAAAAAAAACGGCCGTTTTTTGGCTATAAAACGGCCATTTTTTTTCGAAAAAAAAATCGAACGATTAAAGACTACATTTTTATGTATTAAATAAGCCTGCAAAATTTCAAGAAGATCGGTTCATTAGTGTTCGAGTAATCTTGGTCACCGACTTCAGAAATGCCATTTTGAGAAAAACGCGTTTAAAGTTTCAATTTCAGTTTACACGAAGAACGGATTCTTCTCTTTCAACGCTCATATCTCAGTCAATTTTGTTCGGATCGACTTGAAATTTTCAGGACATATTCTCAGATACTTATATTTAAAAAAAATGCAATAAAAAAAAGATTTTTTCAAAATCGCAAGTGGGGTTAACCCCTTAAAAGAAATTAAAAAGAATGTATCAATAAACTTCGTTTTGTTTCCGTTGCTTTCAGTATATTGTACATATTACAAAATTGAGAGGTGAAAAAAAAACTTATTGCAAAATTACATCAGTTTCCATAAGACAACGTATAATTTGTGAATGTTAATTGTTCGATAACGAGAACAATTTTCCAATTTTTTCCATACCGAATTTTCCGAATTTTATTATCATTTGCGATTCGGGACTCAACATCCTCAAGGGTCTTCGGACGCTTTTTTTCCGCGACGTCGAAAAGTGCGGCAGCTGCCACTCTTTTTTTGTTGATCCAAAAAAGATTTAATAAGTGTCATTCGTTTCCTGCCATTAATATGTAATGTTTACTCTATCCATATAGATGAAAAAAATTCGCAAAAAAGTGTTTTTTTTCTCACGCTGAAACCCTACCCTTCCCTTGATAGGGATGTTGAATCCCCAATCGCACGTGATAATAAAATTCGGAAAATTTGGTACGTTTTTGTATGAAGTATTTCAGAGGTCGTATAAAAATTTCACGACAATTAGGAAGCTCGTTATTGAACAATTAACATTCACAAATTAAATGCTGTCTTATGGAAACTGATGTAACTTTGCAATAAGTTGTTTTTTTCACCTCTCAATTTTGTAATATCTACAATATACTGAAAGCAACGGAAACAAAACGAAGTTTATTGATACATTTTTTTTTATTTCTTTTAAAAATTGTTTTTAACAAAATGTTAATTTTTTAATAACGAGCTTCCTAATCGTCGTGAAATTTTAACACGACCTCTTAAATACTTCATACAAAAACATACAAAATTTTCCGAATTTTCTTATCATTTTTTATTTCAACCATTTCCATTTCAAACATTTTTTATTTCGAATTTCAACAAAAATTTGAAGTTCGAAAAAGTTCACACTGTAACGATATGCAAACGAAAAAGACGATGCAATTTCCAATACGTTTGCTTGATTTTTCAAGGTGGTCCACATGTTCCGAGGGTGCAAGAGCGAGGACATGCCACCCCACATCTACGCAATGGCACAGTCGGCTTATCGCGGGATGTTGGCGACGCGAAGGGATCACTCTCTCGTTTTTCTCGGTCGCAGCGGTGCTGGAAAAACTACGAATTTCAAACACGCGTTGCACTACCTCGTCCTCGCGGCTGGCACCGTCAACAAGGTCTCCATCGTGTTCATCGTCATTCGCCAAATTATCGTCAATTCTCAGACGTCCGAGTCAAAGACCACTCTCATTTCACGATCTTGAATTTTCGGGAATGAAAACTCGCGTTATTTGGGCGATTGTTTTTTTTTTCTTCTTTTTTTTTTCTCACTGACAAATGGCTAAACGATTGTTGCAGATACTTACGATTGAGAAGCTGAACGCTCTCTTCACGGTTCTCGAAGCCTTCGGGAACAGCAGAACTCACATGAATTCCAACGCCACTCGTTTCAGTCAGCTCTTCAGTCTCGACTTCGATCAGTCCGGCCAAATCGCCTCGGCATCGTTGCAAGTGAGGATTCCCCTGTCGAAACGACCTTATCGTTTTCGAACGTTTGCCTTTCGAAATTTTGGCGAAACGACTACGCTAAAGTTGAAGTTTACCCTTTCCGAGGAATTGTCAATGTTGGTGGGGTTGAAGTTTGCATCGTTGGAATGCAGCGGAATGTGTTTTTTGGTTTTTTTTTTACTTCTATCGTTGTCCAAAATTATCTCGTGCAGATTTGGGTTTTACGTCGCTGAATGAGGATCCTAAAGAACATTCAGGTGATTTTTTTAGGTTGGATCTACCATGGGAAATTAGGGATGTTGAAAAGAGATAATTTTCGTTGCTTTCCAACGATGCAAGCTTCAACGTCATTCAATAATGCGCGCCAATTTATTTACAGATCGTGATATCTTCTTGAGGGGCAAGGCCGCAGTAACGGGTATAAAATCATGTGCGAATTTGACATTTTTTATTCGTATGAAAAAGTGGTTCACTCGTAAAATTAATTACACATCTATTTAGTATGAATATGATTTGAGCATGTCTATTTAGTATCAATTTAGTATGAATACTAAATATCTATTTAGTATGAAAATTAATTACACATCTATTTAGTATGAATAGCTGTTAGAGTTTTTTGTTTTTTTTTCCGATGTACAGAACGGCCGACTACTAATATATTCTTTTATCTTTTTTTGACATTTGGCATCCACAATTTTTTACCTAGAACAAAAAACAAAAATCCTCGTCAATCTACATTAGAATACCTGGAGAAGTACGTACGGAATTTAAAAGCTATTTTTTTAGTCAAAAGTTTGAACTTAAGGATGTTGAGTCCCAAATCGCAAATGATAATAAAATTCGGAAAATTTGGTACGTTTTTGTATGAAGTATTTCAAAGGTCGTGGAAAAATTTCAATCAGGAAGCTCGTTATTGAACAATCAACATTCACAAATTAACGCGTTACCCCCACTTGTAGCGCAAAAAAAAGGCCTTTTTCATGAATTTTTTTAAAGAAAACTACAAAACTTTTTTAATCGATCAATATACCATCTTGAAGAACACATCTTGAAGAACTTTCAGTAATTTTTTTATTGAAAAATATTACATTGTTTAGTGGCAAATGGCCGTCAATGAAATAATGTTTTTATATACACGGTTTGCGGTGACCAACATTGCGGCGAAGTGGATCATCTGAAAAAAAAAATGCGGATGGATTTAGTCAAATATAAGTATAAACTAGTCTTTAATCGAAGGATTTTAAAAAATATTCATTTTTCACAAAATGGCGGACAGTCAAAGTTAATGGTTCGATTTTAACGAAAAAAAAACGGCCGTTTTTTGGCTATAAAACGGCCATTTTTTTCGAAAAAAAAAATCGAACGATTAAAGACTACATTTTTATGTATTAAATAAGCCTGCAATATTTCAAGAAGATCGGTTCATTAGTGTTCGAGTAATCTTGGTCACCGACTTCAGAAATGCCATTTTGAGAAAAACGCGTTTAAAGTTTCAATTTCAGTTCTTCAATTCACGGATCTCTTTCAACGCTCATATCTCAGTCAATGTTGTTCGGATCGACTTGAAATTTTCAGGACATATTCTCAGATACTTATACTTCAAAAAAATGCAATAAAAAAAATCGATTTTTTCAAAATCGCAAGTGGGGGTAACCCCTTAAATTCGCGCATGATTTTGTACCCGTTACTGTGGCCTCGGCCTTAATTACTTCTCGACGTGAGCTTAAGGCCTTAATTAAGGCAACGAATAATAATAATAACAATAACAATAACAATAACAATAACAACAACAATAATAATAATATCGCTGTTCCGCAGGTTTTACTTTTGGAAAAGACGCGAATAGGTCGACGGGTGAACGGGGATCCGACGTTTCACGCGGTCTACAGACTGTTGGCGGGTGCGGAGGGTGCGCTGCGAAAGGAGCTCAATCTGACGAATCTGGTGGCCGAGAACAATCCCTTTATAACGCCACTGCAGAAGCACGAGGACAAGCAACGTGCGATGGTCGAATTCAATCGCATCGTAGCGGCCCTTAAGATTCTCGGTGTCACGGAATCCGAGGAAAAGGTCATATGGCTCGTGCTCGCGGGTATATATCATCTGAGTTGTGCCGGAGCTGTCAAAGCGGGCACGAGTTCCCAGAGCAGATGGCAATTTGCCCGTGTCGAGTGCGCCGAGAGAGGGGCGAATTTGCTCGGCACGACCGTCGAGGAACTCAGTCGTATGGTCTTCTCGAGCAACGGAGGTGGCGGAGGAACTCCGAGCGGACCCAGGCCCGCTCTCAGGACGCCTAGTCCAACCGAGAGCAGCAAAGACCTATCGGGACTCGACGCACTCGAGGGACTCCTCGTCGGATTGTATTCGGAAATTTTTCACTGCGTCGCTGCACTCATCAACAAGTTGGTGCCTCTTCCATACGACGGGGTCGGGGTGAAATTCCGAACTTTGAATCGTCGAACGCTCGAAACTCCGAAAGAATACTTAGGGCAAGACGATGGCTCTATTCTTTATTTCTCTATTCTCGTACATCTCTCTTCTTGAGGGAAGGGTACGGGTTTCAGCGTGAAAAAAAACACTTTTTTGCGAATTTTTTTCATCTATATGGATAGAGTACATTTATTGAAAGCTTTTGTACATTGTTGAGTGTCATTTCAAGAACATTCCGTGAAATTTGTACGCGAAAATATCCACAAACAAGCCGGTGAAAAAGCTTTTCCAAGAACGCCTTTGGAAAAACACGATTTGCGGTGTTCACTGTATGTCAGCTAGAAATTATCTGAAATCAAGTACCATTAAAATTTCGTCAAAGTATCATCAAATTATCCCCCCAACGGTATTTGGTAATTTCTTTTTTTCATTTTCAAATTTTTCGTGGTCATGTAAAGTGAAAAGTGCTATTTTTCACGAAAAATTCCGCCATTTTGGGGGTGGAAAACCCCCTCGATGTAAAAAAAATCTCAAACTAAGCGTTGGGGGGAGGTATTTTATATGTGGAAAGTGTGTACCAAGTTTGAAATAAATTGGTCGTGTGGGTTTCAAATGGCAGTGAGCACGGACTTTGTAAAAGTGGTTTCGAGAAAAACGCGTTTGAAGTGTTAGCTACAGTTTGAAAGGCGAGCTACAGTGTTAGAGGAGCGCGATTAAATAGTCAATAACTTCGAGAGTTTTGCTCCGATCGACTTGAAATTTTGGGATTATATTCTCGAAATGTTTAACTATAAGAAAAGACAACAACAAAAAAATCGATTTTTCAAAAGTGCGAACCCCTACCCTCCTCTTAAATGTCTCTATTCTGGAGCAAGTTTCATCAGAAACATCTGTATTCCAAAATATCTCATTTCTTAAACATTTCTCTGCCGAAACATCTCTATTCGTAAAGATCTCTATTCCACAATAATTCTCTTCCGAAATATCACTACTCTTAAATATCTCCATTCCATAATACTTCATATCCGAAACATCTCTATTCTTAAATATCTCTATTCTTCAAAATCTCATGTGACGTCCATAACATCTGTGCTCCGACATTTACTTCTCACAATATCTGTCGTCCGAAACATCTCTATTCTTAAATATCTCTATTCTTCAAAATCTCATGTGACATCCATAATATCTGTATTCCGACAATTAGGGATTGTCGGATGAGATTTTGAAGAATAGAGATGTTTCGGATATGGAATATTATGGAATGGAGATATTTGAGAGTAGTGATATTTCGGAAGAGAATTATTGTGGAATAGAGATCTTTACGAATAGAAATGTTTCGGCAGAGAAATGTTCAAGAAATGAGATATTTTGGAATACAGATGTTTCTGATGAAACTTGCTCCAGAATAGAGATATTTAAGAGAAGAGATGTTTGAGAATAGAGAAATAAGGAATAGAATTGTTGTCCTGCCCCGGGAAAGATCAGAACTAGGGAAGAATTTTACACGACAGACCGAAACTCCGAAAATCTTAACACCGTCGAAATAATACCCGTGTATTTTGACTCGCTGATTACGAATATCATAGTGAAAATACCCGCAAATTTGATTTTCAAGGTCAACACTCACGAAAACTGATTTTTTAACAGTTTTTCTGTTTTATTTTAGTAAATATTCATTTTAGAGAAAAATGTTTCATACAAAAGTTATAACCTATGAAAATATTGATATTTTATGATCTATAAAGTTTCTATCTAACGTCATTGCGTTTCGAGAAAAATGGGATAATGGTCCAATAAGTGAAAATTGCTTAGCTTCATTAGCTTCGATATTATCTACGTACGCACTTTACCGCGGGAAGGTTGGAGTCCTTAAAGTGCGTGTTTTTTTTTGCTTTTTTTGTTTTATGTTTTTGATTTTTTTTTTCTTATATCTTAGTTTCTTTTTGTATTATATACTATTTTTGCATTTTTTGTGATTCAGTCCATTTTAAAGTGCATGTTTTTTTTCTTTTTCGTTTTTCATTTATTTTTTTGGTTTTTTTTCTTTTTGCATTATATACGATTCTTGCATTTTTTGTTTGGGTTGTTTGGGTTTGGTATTTTTGTTGGTTTTGTTTCAGTCTGAATTAGTAGAAAGATAATTAGAAAGATAAGTAGATAATATCGAACCTAATGAAGCTAAGCAATTTTCACTTATTGGACCATCGTTCCATTTTTCTCGAAATGGAGACGTTTTAGACAAAAATTGTATAGAACGTAAAAGATAAATATTTTCATAGGCTGCAACTTTTTTGGAAAACATTTTTCTCTTTAAATGAATATTTACTAAAATAAAGTCGAAAAACTGTTCAAAAATCAGTTTTAGTGAGTGCCGACCTTGAAAATCAAATTTGCGTGTATTTTCAATATGATGTTCGTGATCAGCGAGTCAAGATACTTAGGTACGCGAAATTTCGAACTAGTCAGAGGTATGGGCTTTTCGGAACTTTATCCAATGTTTCAAAATATTTGCTACGTCGACGAATTATTTAAAAATCTTTTTAAAATTTATCAACAAGTGATTTTACGTGAATTTGGAAATTTGTGTAGAAAATATTGTGCGTTCTATCTCATTTACCGTCAACTGTGTAGACTTTCGCTAGCACGATCTTTACGAAACTTGTGATTTCGGAACATAAGACGAGGCATCCCACTTCTGGTGCTTTCTACGGAGCATGTGGGGTCCGTGTGACCCCCACGCGTCTTCTCGCTTTAGATCGCTTCCTATAAGCAGAAATTGCCTTTATCCGGGATGTATCTCTTCGTTTTGTAATAAGGAAGATGATGGTGTGTATCAAAGTCAATTTTTGAAAACCGAAAGTCGTGAAAAAGTAGTTTAAACGAAAAAAAAATGTGAACATGCAAAAATGACTTTTTTCAAACAAAAAAATCTTATTTTTTTCTAATCAACCGATTGAAAAAAATGTAAACGGGGTTTTGAAGTAGACACAATATACTGTCGGAAAAAAAATATTACCAATTTCTGGATATTCGGAGATGGGTAAAGTTAAGGGTAATTCAGTAAAAGATTTTTTTTGCAAGTAATATCGATAAAGATTCATTTGTATTCGTTCGAACCCGAACACGGCGGGTCCATATGGCCCCGCCATGCTCCGTCTAGGGTTAAAATTAGGAATTTGAGACCGTCGGAGCATTCAAAGTTTGAAATTTGAACCCGGCCCCACCTATACATACAAAAGAACATGTCCTGACTGTTCATCATACGCCCTTCCAAACCGCTGAAGCTAATTACATGAAATTTCGACACTCGGTTGCCTTTGTGACGTAAGCACCCACTAGCGGTTTTTCGCTACTGGGTGCTTTGATTTTTCGAAATTCAATCCTCAAGGGAAGAAAAGGGGTGGCAGAGTTTGTATGGAAATTAAGAAAAATCTCGTCCGATTTACTTGAAATTTGGCATTCGTGCTTTTTGACACAATTAACGAAATACGTATTTCAGCGTTTTCGAAAATTCAACCCCTAAGGGGAGAAAAAGGGTGGCAAAGTTTGTATGAAAAATAAAACAAATCTGGTTAGAAGTTTTACTTGAACAGTATTAAAGCTCTTCAACACAATTAATAAGACACGTATTTTACCGTTTTTCGAAATTCAACCCCTAAACGAAGGAGGACGGCAAAGTTTGTACGGACAATGAGAAAAATCGGGTCAAATTTACTTGGAACTTTGTATTACTGCTCCTAGACACAATTAATGAAATTTCAGCGTTTTTGGAAATGCAATCCTTAAGGGGAAAAGGGAGGAGCAAAGTTTGCATGGTAAAAAAAATATCTGTTCAGATTTACTTGAAACTTAGTATCAATACTTCTCAACACAATTCTACGTGTTCCTTAAGGCGTTAGGCCACAGTAACGAGTATAAAATCATGTGCGAATTTAACAATTTTTTTTCGTATGAGAACGTTATTCACTCATAAAATTAATTACACATCTATTTAGTATAAATATCAAGCTGTTGGACATTTTTTTTTTTTTTCGATGTACAAAATGGCCGACTACTAATATTTTCTTTTGTTATCTTTTTTTTAGGTGCTCCGCGGCGTGACGTTTAGCATCCACGATTTTTCACCTAAGACAAAAAACAAAAATTCTCGTCAATCTACATTAGAATACCTAGAGAAGTACGTACGGAATTTAAAAAATATTGTTTTGCTCAAAAGTCGTCGATATTTGAACTTGAGAAATGAATTTTCAGTGAAAAATTTCGTATAAAATTGCTCATAAAATGAAAAGTTTTCGATTAATCAGAAATTCCGTACGTACTTCTCTGCGAAATGCAATTAAGAACATGACTCTTAAATTTGAAGTAAATTGAGTGAAAACTGTTGGAGTTATTTGTCACGCTAATTGGAAAAAAGATAAAAGAAAATATTAGTAGTCGGACATTTTGTACATTGAAAAAATATATATATATATTTTTTCTAACAGCTTGATATTCATATTAAATGGATGTGTAATTAATTTTATGAATCACTTTTTCAGACGAAAAAAATGGTTAAATTCGCACATGATTTTGTACTCGTGGCCTCTTGATGAAACATTTTTCATATCATTCCAACGATGTGACCTTCACCACAATCCGATAGATAGATCGGTACAGGGTTCTTTATATAATTCGTGAAGAGTATATGCAGCAGCTAGGTTCATCTATTCAGATTTCACCTGAAAAATAACGTTTTCATTTTTCAGATCAATTTCTTCGCCGGTACACACAGTCTCGTCGTTATTGCTCTGCGACGCGCCTGGCTTTCAAAACCCAGCGTCTTGCGGTCGCCAGACCGGTGCCACTTTTGAGGACCTATGTCACAACTACCTGCAGGAACGTCTGCAACTGCTTTTCCATCATACGACCCTTGTCGCACCCCGTGACAGGTAAGCCATTTCAATCGTATCGTTCAATCATTTTTATTTTGGTAAATATTCGGAAGTGGGGCTCCTGCCAGAATCAGGCTAATTTCCTTCAAGGGTTCAAACAAACCCAAACAAAGCCAAACAACCCTGAACCACCTCAAACAACCCCAAACAACCCCAAGCACCCTCAAACAACCCCAAACAAACGCAAACAAAAATTAGCCTGATTCTGGCAGGAGCCCCACGTCCGAATATTTACCAAAATATCGTTTTCATTGTCCACGAAGGATGAGGCTTCCAGAGTCAATCGATTTTACGAGTGAAGCTGTTTTTTTCTTCTTCAATAGTCCTGTGGCCTCCTAAATCAAGATCAATTGAATTCAACATATCTGACGATGACACTCATTTTGGCGAATGAAATTTGTTCGGCAGGTACGTGCAGGAGGGTATAGACGTCGATTGCGACGACGACTACGACGTCGATTCGATCGGTTCGCCCCAAGCGCTAGTCTCGCTTCTCGATCGTGGACAACAGAGTGCCACGATGTTACGAACAAGCCAGAGCGACCTCAGTGGGAGTCGCCAAGCCGAGAGAAAAGGACTCTTATGGCTACTGGACGAGGAAACCATATGCCCCGGTGGCAGTGACGAAAGTTTCCTCGAACGGCTGTTTTCGCACTATGGGGATCGAGGTTAATCTTTCTGACATCAAAGATATAATTACGAGCGTAGTGAAAAAAAAAACAGTTCCAAATACGGAAAAAGGTCTATTTTCGTACTGGGTGGGATTTACTTGGACGCGAAAAGTCGACGAGTTTGGCAAATTTATTTGAAAAATGAAATACGATACACATTTCTTTTCTTAGAGCATTTTTAAGAATATTATTTCGAGTACCAAGTCTAATAAAATGCAGCTCTATCGTCCAGTGCTCTGTAGCCAAATAAAAATATGCTAACAATTCGAATACATTGAAGCGTTCGGAGATTGTCATTGGAGAATGACTCCCAGAGCAGTAAAAAATGCAGTGGTTGCTCTTACTTCTTTCCTTAAGCATTTTTTGGCCAACTACGATCTCTAATTTGCATTATTTCTAATAATGGTGTTTCTACTAATAGGGTATTACGCCCTTTTTCGAAAGGTGTCTCAAGATGATCCTTCGGTGGTAATATACTACTAGAATTTTTATTTCTATTTTATGACATCGAGACAAGTGCCATGGAAACGCATTTAAATTTGACATTTCAAATTTTCGCGCGAAAACGCTAGCCGCCATGCGGCTTCGGTTCGTGACGTTACTTGCATAATAAACATCGACGCTGTGCCAATTGTGCTAGCCAGGGAGACTAGAGAAGAGTGGACGCAGCATAGGCCAATACGTAGTTCCAGCGTCTTAAAAAAACCGACTTGCAATAGTTCCAGATCGTGCCACTAGCAGCTCTCCTGACGATAACGTCTCAAATAATTATAATATACCAAACCTAACGCATGCGCACAAATAAAAAAACAATTTGATTTCGATGTGTCTTTGTGCTCCGCTTTGAGGCTCATTTTTAATATTATTGTGTTTGGTAATATTGAGAAAATCTTCACGAAATTGTTTTCTTCAAAGCCCAAGGTAGAATTATTTTCAATATTGCTCCCAATAAATCGTCATTAGGGTTAGCCTTCAGTTTCTTTTCTCATGCATGTAGTTAAGTGCATGAGAAACATAACCTTTACGCTTCATTCTCCCTGGAGTAGTAAGCATCGAATGGTGCAGAATTTAAAAGTTATTTTTCCAGCAAATGCAACTGCAATTTTTTGACAAGTTCCTTTTTTTCTCCAGTGCAGTTGCATTTACAAGCCACATAAAGAGTAATATTGTTTGCATAGGGAAATTTTATTCAAACTTTCATTCCCATCGGTGAAAAAATAAATTTCTGAAAAATATTTCCAATCCACGACAGGCAAGGCTACATTTGTGTTGTGTTTTTATTTTCTTAGTTGGTTTATTCAGTTGGTTCACCGCTTAATTTCATTAATTATTAGTCGCTATTATGAGTTTGCAACAATGAGAAAGACAGCGAAATAGGATAGCTGGAGGCAACAGTTAGGTTCCCGACCACGAATGTGCTGTCAACAGCAACCGAGACCACGCCAAGGTGCTAACGTAAAGTTTTTTGGTTAAAAGTGAGTTACAATCCCTGTTGGTGATGCGTTGCTCCTAAATGTAAGAATACTAGTGTAAAGACGCCGGGAAAGTTGTGGATTAAAATACCAATCGATATAAATATGATGAAGACTCGGTTAAAACTTGCGAGAAGAGATCCAACGTCATAGTCCGAAAAGAACTCGTTTGTTGTTTTTTGAAGTACAGATAACTGAAAATTTGCGATTATCTATGACAAACGAGAATATTTAGACGGTGACGCTTTCTTTCGCAGGTTAGAGAGTAATACGTCTAGCGCTTCCTTTGTTTACTATGTCAATGACGTAACGTCAGAATCATTATGGCGGCGACCGTTTCGCATGTTAGTTGAACAGATGGAAAAAGGGCTTTTAAAAAGTGAATTATAAAACTTATTTCGTGTTTTTATAAATTAACATTGCGAAGAATACCTTATGCATTCTTAGTATTTTTCTCACATAGAGTAAAATACTCTATTCTTGTAGCCATTTTAGCACATCTTGCTTGAAGTTTTCCCACCTGTTTCCTCTTGCACCCCCAAATTTCGCATATATCATTCTACTTTTTACTATTGCTTCCATTAGGTGCATAGTCTTATTTCGAGGCCAGTAAAAAAACTACAGAAATGATATATTAACGAATTATGATTATTTTCTCATCCAGATCATCAAGTTTTGCTGCGAAAAGCGCCAGGCAACAACCAATTCGTTCTTCAACACCTACAAGGTACCAATCCCGTTCTCTATACGGCGACTGGATGGCTAAAGGCAACGCGAGAGAATCCGGTTACCCGGTGTGCCATTACGGTCCTGCAGGAGAGCACGAGGTCAGTACGAAAGGTGACCGGGGTTCTTCGGATCGTCGCGAAGTTGAAATATTCGCAATTCCGTGATCAAGAGACGCGGCGGTGTCTCGAGGCCGATTAACAAAAAGAAATTCTTATAACTCGGGCATTTTGCAGGGAAGACATCAGCCGACTCTTCGTGTGTTCTCGTGGCGCCGGTGTTTCGGGTACTCTCAGTGGCTCGGTACCCGGTTTAGAAGGATCGCAATCGCTCAGAAGAGCCTCCAGTATCAGAAGAACATTTACCGCCATCAAGAGGAAAAATGCTTGTCTGCAAGTTAAATTCACCGTTGTGAGTATTTGTTATAATTTGAAAAATATGACATCGAAGGTTACATCGTTGGTCGCAATTACTTGTTTTCCTTTCGCTACTTTTTTTCGGCATATTTCGGGTATTTTTCGTTTCATACGTTCTTGAGGATTTTTAATGAGAAATTGAGTTTCGAGGGAAATTAATAGTAAATGCGTGTTCAGAAGGTAAAAATGGGGTTGTAAAAAAATATTTATAATCCAAATTAGTTTCTCATTTCGGCCAAAACTAAGTGGCTTGACTAAATCGACGATCGTTTGTTTTCTGCTTCGATTTGGAACCCTATTTTGTACATATTCTCTTCGTTGTCGTTCTATGAAATTCCGTTTGATTTCCTGAGATGCGTTTTCCTTTCTTTCGATTTTTGGTCGAATTTCGAAGGCGGAGCACCGATTTTTATCAATTTTTTCATACATTGTTTTCTTCTTTTTCGGCTAGTTTTCAAGTGGACGTTCCAGACAAGCTAGATGAGATATGGGGATGAATGAAGCGGCATTATCTATGTCTATCAAAATCCTTTTCAACGCTCCTCTATTGAGTTTATGTCACTCAAATAGAATCGACGTTACGGCTGGCAGAAATTTCGCGATTTTGGCGATGCCGGAATAAACGGGTCGAATATTTTTTTCGAACTTTAAACCATTTCCAGAGTCTATCCGATGGGAATTTTTTTCGCCGATTACGAATATCACCGAGTTTTCGTCGAAAGCCCAAAATTACGCGGGTACAAAGCGAAAAACATATATTCTCCACTTTTGACGATTTTATATAAAAGTTTGCAGTTTTGCGGCAAATGAATGGTGAATATGGTCTTGAAGTTTGCATCGGTGCAGTGCAATGAAAATTAATATTTTTTGGTTTCTTCAATTTCTCTTGGCAGATTTTGCCTACAAAAATCCTTCACCAATTTTTTTAGATACTTATTTAGCGATGGACAATATGAATCTATAAAAAGCAGATTTTTCGTGATAATAGAGATAAAGAAAATGGAAAAAAGTTCCTTCATTGCGTTCCAACGATGCAAACTTCAAGACCATTGGTGAATTCGAGTCCGCGGGGTGTCTCACCGAACACGACCATAATTGAAATTCAAACGGAATTTGAATGGCCATTGAATTGCTGCTTTCCAGGACGGTCTTGTCGAAACTTTGAGAAGAACGCGAGTGAAGTTCGTTCACTGTCTATTGCCGCAACACACTGCCGGCTGTACCGACAACAAGAGTCTCCTCTCCGTGAAATCGAATCAAAGCGAGGACAGTATAATCAACGTGCCACTTCTGCGATCGCAGGTAATTATCACACCTTCGTCGACTATTTGTTCGACTATTTGTTCGAGCCAACTGAATGACGTTTTTTTCTCCTAGTTAACGGGGCCCGTGTGACGGCTATTTTCAAGTCAAGTAATAATATCGAAAATTGAATTTTTTGGCACGGTTTTAAAAGCCAAGTTCCAAGTTTCGTCATTTTTTTTCGAACTTCTTCGACTAAAAAAAAATTACGGCATCAGTAATATTTTAGTTCGGGTGAGAACTATAAATATGCTGACGATACCGCGAAAATGTCGAGCAAGCACACTCTTTTAGCAATTTGCGCAAAAAATGTTCGATTTTTTGAATATGTCACTTGCGATGACCTTAATAAAAATGGATGTCGGTTTCGAATAATTGTTTTGCCTTGCAGGTACGTGGCAGTCAGATCGTCGATGCGGTGCGTCTGCACAAAGTTGGATTTCCCAAGCACATGCCGCTCGGTGAGTTCAGAAGGCGATTCGGACTCTTGTCGAACGACGCGAACGCGCGACCCGGAAGTCCCGTTGCCGACGAGAGACGAGCCGTCGAGGATATGCTACTTTCCGTCGACGTCGATCCCGCTTCGTATCGCGTCGGGCAGAGCCAGGTAAGTCCAGCGATGTTCACTTGCTTTTATCACCTGTGATAACATTGCGAAATCCACGTGCGTTACGTTTTGGAGAATTATTGCGCCATATTTTTCCCCCCTATTTTTACACGCCCTCTGTTGAAAAGTTTGAAACAATAAATAGATATATGGGTAAAAATGCACGGGTAGAAATGCACGTACATTTCTCGTGATTACGGTTCAATAATTCGTTTCAGGTAAAACGAGGAACGCCGGTTGCTAATTTCACGAGAGTCTGTCTGCCTTTCGACAGTTTTCGAAAAATGTATGGAACATATTACGATATTGAAGTTTGCATCGTTGGAACGCAGCGGGATTCATGATCGCAATGTTTCTTCGTCAGATCGAAGCTACGGCGAACTTTTGTTGCGATGCTCATTGGAGACCCACAACGTTGGATTATAAAAATGGATTTGGATGATAAAAATGGAGAGAAAAACACAAAAGTGAAATTCCGCTGCATTCCAACGATACAAACTTTGACATTATGCCATTCGCGTAGTTATAGGTGTTTGTGAAATGGCATCGATTAAGGAGTTTCGGGACGATTGACGATATGTTACCATTTCATTCACAGTAAACTCTTTATCATATACCGAATGCACCCTCCGTATTTTTAATCGATCGTCTACAATAACGCTGAAGTTTGCATCGGTCAAATTCAACGATTTCTATCTTCTTTATTTTTACTCTTATTCGAAACGTTTTTTTGCAACCCGAGGTCGTAAATGTGTAATTAAAATACGCGTAAACGTTCGGATAATTTTCGTAGCTTAAAACGGCCAAAAAGAAATTTATCAATGAAAAAAAGTTGATTTTCGTTGCGTTCCAACGATGCAAACTTTGAGATCTTGCGTCTAAACCGTTTCTATAAAAAGTACAATTGATGAAAGGCTTTTTAACATAGGGCCTACGCTTATTGCTGAACGGTAGTTTTACGCACGAAATAGTGTGAAAAAATGTTTAAAATGTTATGGAAAACTGTCAAATCACTAAGTACATTATGACACTGAGGACGACATTTTTATAATGTAGTGAGTGAAAAACTGTCAAATTACTCAACAACGTCATGACAATTCCGCCTTCCTATACATGATGAATATTAGGCATCTCCCTATGTTGAAAAGTGTTTCTCCAATTCTCCAAAAATGGCAATTTTTTCAGAAACGGTGTAGACGATAGATTTAGAATGCAGAGGGTCCATTCAGTATGCGACAAAGAATTTACTATACAAATAATTCACTATATACTGTACGAATTTGAATCAAATGGTAACATACCGTCAATTTTCTCGAAACTCCTTAAGGCCTCAGGCCACAGTAACGGGTATGAAATCATGTGCGAATTTAACCGTTTTTTTCGTATGAAAAAATGATTCACTCCAAAAATTAATTACACATCCATTTAGTATGAATATCAATGAATTTTCAGTGAAAAGTTTCGTTATGACTGCTCATAAAATGAAACGTTTTTGATTGATTGATACATAATTTTCAAATTTAAAGTAAATCGAGTGAAAATTGTTGAAGTTATTTGTCACGCTGATTGGAAAAAAGCTGTTGCGCGAAGTTTCGAGTAGTCGGCCATTTTGTGCATCAAACAAGAAAATATATATTTTTTCTAACAGCTTGATATTCATACTAAATACATGTGTAATTAATTTAATGAGTGAATCACTTTTTCATAGGAAAAAAAATTGTTAAATTCGCACATGATTTTGTACCCGTTACTGTGGCCCTCATAATCTGCAGATTTTTTTTCATGCACCCCAGTTATGATTCAATATTTTAATTACGTTGGCAAACAAACCTAAATAAACTTTCTTAAAGTAGTCAAGTTACAATTTTATATTTCAATTGTGGTAGAAAGCAAATCCAAACAAACCCAAACAAACAAACTTTTGAAAAGTAGTCAAGTTACAATTTAATATTCTAATTATGGCAAACAAGTCCAAAGTTATCGAAAGTATTCAATTTACAATTCAATATTTTAACTGCGTTGGCAAAAAAAACCCGAGCAAATAGAAAAAAAAATCCAGCTGGTCAAGAAGTAGTCAGTCATGATTTGACATTTCAATGATCTTCGTACCCAACGAGCTACGTGAACCTATTTAACTTGACCGCTTTTTGAATAGGAGATCTCCAGCACATCTCCAGTCGCAAAAAAAGCTTGGCCCATTTTACCGAAAGTTGTCGAGTTCACCGGGCGAGAAATGCTTCATTTTTTCGTGGAATCAATCGCGACGGGATCGTGGCCCTAAACGACAATTAGACTGGCAATGCGATTGACAAATGTTTGTCTAGGCGCACGCGAGGAACATGGCCGAGGACGTAAGCCCATAAGTAAACACGGGAGAGAAGAAAAATGAAATATTGCCCGTGTGGCGGTCGTGTGTGCAAAAGTGCGAGGAAGCCACTGCGCGACGTGCCAGTGTGACACATCCGTTCGGCGAAAAAAAAAGAAAACGAGAATAAAAAAAAAACGATTTCACCGGGGCCGCGAGAAAGACTTCGGAATGTAAACCATGGTGGTTGCTCGGTGTGCTCGCGTCCCCGAAGGAGAGGCTCGTGGAGCTTTCACTCGGTGCTTGATGGTACGCTTGCGGCGATCGAAGCGCCCCCCCCCCCCTCTGCCACTCTTCTTGCCCCGAAGCCTGTGTTTATGCTAATTATTTGCAAAGCAACACGAGCCTCGACACTCACGGCGATGTACGAACGCCCGCTCCCAACGATGGACACTTAAATTTTTTTCTCTTTTATTTGAATAATTGATTGTCGTTAATTCGTCGTGAATGCTTTTTTTTCGAACTTTCGGACACTTGTACAAAGCGTGGTGTTCTCTTTCACCATTACTAGGGAATTTGCATTATTTGAATATTCTCGAATGAAAGGGACGAACTTTTCCGAAAGTAGGTCCCAATTATTTATTTATTTATTTTCCGAATCTTCTTAATTTGGGTTACGATGGTCAGGCAGTATTTAGGATATTTGCTAGAAATACAAAACCTAAACATGCAAAACAGGATTTTGGATAATAACGTAGGAAAATTTTAGTCACATTTCAATGACGTCAATGATGTTGAAGTTTGCACTGTTGAAATGCAACGAAAGCTAATTTTTTTTTTTGGTTATTCACTTTTTCCCCCCGATTTAGGGTACGAAAATCACCCAAACGGTTTTCCGGTTTTTCACGAGAGATCGACGACGTAATACGAAGAAAAAAATTACAGATCATGATAAAAATGAAGAAAAAAAATTGAAAAGCATTTCCGTTGCATTCCAACGAGGCAAACTTTGACGCCATAAACTTCTGAACCTCATTATTTCCCAATTGTCAAATGATTTGTTCCTCGAATAGGAAAATCAGTGCAAGTTGGAAGTTTGCAGGTTGGCCGCTTTGCCATGATTCTTCAATGATTGCAATCACAGTCATTTTTCAATGGTAACTTTTTCAAAATAGTTATTATTTAAAAATAGTTACTCTTTTGAAACTAGTTACTATTTTAAGAATAGCAGCAACCATTTCCAAAATCCCAACTATTTTCAAAACAGAAACTATTTGCAAAATGGAAACTATTCGCAAAATCGTAACTATTTGCGGAATGGAAACCATTTTCCAATTAGAAACTATTTTCAAAATAGTAACTGTTTTGAAAGTCGTAACTATTTTTAAAAAATAGTGACTATTTACAAAATAGTGGCTATTAAAAAAATAGTAACGATTTTCGAAATGGTAACTATTTTCGAAATGGTAACTATTTTCGAAATAGTAACTATTTTAGAAATAGTAACTATTTCTAAAATAGTTACTATTTCGTTACTAGAAATAATTAATAGTTATTTCTAGTAACTATTTTAGAAATAGTAACTATTTCATAAATCGTAACTATTTTCAAAATAGTGACTATATTGAAAATACTAACTGTTTTAAAAATAGTAACTATATTGAAAATACTATTTTCAAAATGGTGACTACATTGAAAATACTAACTATTTCCAAATAGTAACTGTTTTCCAAATAGTAACTATTTTCAAATTATATCTATTTTCGAAATAGTAACTATTTTCAAAATAGTAACTATTTTCAAATAGTAACTATTTTCGAAATGCTAACTTTCCAAAATAGTAACTATTTTCAAAATAGAAACTATGTCTAAAATAGAAACTATTTTCAACATAGTAACTATTTTTAAAATAGTTACTATTTTCAACATAGTAACTATTTTTAAAATAGTTACTATGTTGAAAATAGTTTCTATTTTAGACATAGTTTCTATTTTGAAAATAGTTACTAACGTACTATTTAGTTTCTATTTTCTAGCATAGTTTCTATTTTAAATTGAAAATAGTTACTAACGTACTATTTAGTTTCTATTTTCTAACATAGTTTCTATTTTAAAAATAGTTACTAACGTAGTACTAAAGTAGTACTAAAATAGTTAAAACAGAAACTATTTTCAAAATAGTAACTATTTTCAAAATAGTAACTATTTTCGAAATAGTAACTATTATCAAAATAGTAACTTTTCAAAATAGTAACTATTTTCAAAATAGTAACTATTTTCAAAATAATAACTATTTTCAAAATAGTATCTATTTTCAAAATAGTAACTATTTTCGAAATCGTAACTATTTCCGAAATAGTAATTATTTTCGAAATAGTAACTATTCTAGAAATAGTAACTATTTTCAAAATAGTGACTATATTGAAAATACTAACTATTTTTAAAATAGCAACTATATTGAAAATACTATTTTCAAAATGGTGACTACATTGGAAATACTAACTATTTTCAAATAGTAACTATTTTCCAAATAGTAACTATTTTCAAAATAGTAACTATTTTCCAAATAGTAACTACTTTCAAATAGTAACTATTTTCAAATAGTAACTATTTTCAAATAATTATTTTCGAAATGCTAACTTTTCAAAATAGTAACTATTTTCAAAATAGAAACTATGTCTAAAATAGAAACTATTTTCAACATAGTAACTATTTTAAAAATAGTTACTATGTTGAAAATAGTTTCTATTTTAGACATAGTTTCTTTAGACATAGTTAGTAACTATTTTAAAAGTAGTTACTAACTAGTTTATAGTTACTAATAGTTAGTAACTATTTTCAAAATAGTTACTAACGTAGTACTAAAGTAGTACTAAAATAGTTAAAACAGAAACTATTTTCAAGATAGTAACTATTTTCAGAATAGTTACCATTTCCATCCGAATGGCACAATAGCAAAAAAAACTGTGTCCCTTCTTAATACATTATGGCCTCGAGAAATCCAAAGTAGGGAAATCGTGCATTACTTTTGCTGCAGAACCGACAAATTCGACACTATTTTCGGATGCATTCATCAAGCCAAAAAAAAATCCTGCTAATACGAGTATGGCAAAAATACATCGCGAAGAGTATAATCGTTTTGAGCGTGGCTGTACACGGCTGACTTTCCACCGCGGATTGAACAATTTTTCATAGCATCACAAGACTCGCGCACACGCGTATCAAACATTCGTGTAATTCAGCGCGAATTCTGCCCGCAGAATTATGCTCATTTTGCTGAATCGTCTCGTGGTTTTCGCTTTCATCGAGATACCAGTATTTTATTTCGATGAATATCTCGTTTTCGCTTCCGGAATATACTCTTCCCGTACGATGGGGGTTTGGATTGTCGTAACGCATAGTTTTCCGGCATGCTCATAAATATTTAAGCGACGACCGTTATACGGGGACACGCTCATAATGCGCGGGTACGCGTTCTTCATATGTTCGCACAAGCCACCGTACGCAACATCGCGAAGGCGTCGGGCGGGGGAGGCGAGGGAAGGCACGAGGATCAAGTTGTGACAAAAGTAATCGTTTTTTTTCTCCCTCTCTCTCTTTCTCTTTCTCTCCATCCGTCCTCGCACGTACATCTCTATAGGACGAAAATTGGCGCTAATTTGGACCACCTTCAATGCTATTGAAGTTTGCATCGTTGGAATGCAACGGAAAAATATTTTTATTTTATTTCTTTTCTATTTTCTTCGCCAGGGATTTTTTTTTTCGTACATGCAAGTTGTAGGTCTCCAATGACGATCTTTAAAAAGTTTCCCGTAGCTTTTCACGTGTAGAAAAAAGGTTTTTTTTTTCTTCAAAATCTTGAATCAAGTATTGTCGAAAATAATTTTTCTTTCGTTCCAGCCACTTTGAGGCGTTACCCCCACTTGTAGCGCAATAAAAAAGGCCTTTTTCATGAATTTTTTTAAAGAAAACTACAAAACTTTTTTAATCGATCAATACACCATCTTAAAGAACACATCTTGAAGAAATTTCAGTAATTTTTTTATTGAAAAATTTTACATCGTTTAGTGGCAAATGGCTGTCAATGAAATAATGTTTTTATATACACGGTTTGCGGCGAAAGTGGATCATCTGAAAAAAAAATGCGGATGGATTTAGTCAAATATAAGTATAAACTAGTCTTTAATCGAAGGATTTTAAAAAATATTCATTTTTCACAAAATGGCGGACAGTCAAAGTTACACGGAGAGAATTTTTAAGCAATTTTTACTGTGAAATCACAGTAACTCGGTGACAAATGTGCAATTCTTCAGGTTTTTAGGAAATAAATTATAAATTTTCATGGAAATGAATCAAAATTTACTTTTGCGTAACAGAAATTTAAAATATTTTCCAGAATTTTTGCTGAAATTAATAGTAATATTTCATGAAACGTAAAGATTACGACAATAAGTTTAAAAAAGTGCTAATATAAATGAAATTTTTCAGTGGAACATTGAGAAATTTGCGTGTTTTCCATAAAAATTTAAAAAAGGAAGCCGAAATTTTCCGTGCGTCCACCGGAATTTTACGTTCTTTATAGTAAAATCAGTTAGGGCTAGGTCGCCTGACCGTACGCGTGAGCTCTGTGTGCGAGCGTGCGTATACGTGAACGCAAGCTGTGAGAGTGTGCTTGTGTATGACGCAGTATGACGAGCACGAACGACGCCGACCCGCGTTGCTTAGCAACAGCGGTACCGCGCATGCGCATTATAGTACGAAGCATGGGCCAAGAAAGCCTCGTGGTCTCGTGCAGTCTAACGTGTTCTACGCAGCTCTACGCAAGAAAACAAAGAAACGTGAAAAGAAACTTCGATAAAGGACGTCTACAATGGTACGGAAAGATGATATGCTAAAATAAGTAGCAATCAAGAACACAAATGTTCAGAAATACAGTATATAGAGTATTTATTTAATCATAGGGAATTAATTTTTCGCTAGGGATTTTAGAAATTTCAAGTTTGTCCAGGTTATTTTTACTGTAGAAACTTGGAATTTTTTGAGGCAGCCCATTGTTAAAATTCTACATGAGAATGTGTCAGAATTTTTACTAAAAGAAATGTAAAAAATTATGCTACTTGCTTAAATTTTTACATGAAAGCAAAATATTAAAAGCTAGTGTCAATTTTTGACTATGTGTACATTTGTCACCGGTTTTAAATTTTTAATGTAATTTTTACGGAGACTTCACCGTAAAAAATACTTAAAAATTCTCTCCGTGTAATGGTTCGATTTTACCGAAAACGGCCATTTTTTTCGAAAAAAAAATCGAACGACTAAAGACTACATTTTTATGTATTAAACAAGCCTGCAAAATTTCAAGAAGATCGGTTCATTAGTGTTCGAGTAATCTTGGTCACCGACTTCAGAAATGCCATTTTGAGAAAAACGCGTTTAAAGTTTCAATTTCAGTTCTTCAATTCACGGATTCTTCTCTTTCAACGCTCATATCTCAGTCAATTTTGTGCGGATCGACTTGAAATTTTCAGGACATATTCTCAGATACTTATACTTCAAAAAAATGCAATAAAAAAAAAAACGATTTTTTCAAAATCGCAAATGGGGGTAACCCCTTAATATTTCCTCGAGAGGCCTCACGAAACGAATTCATTTTTCTCCGCGCATACGCGCGTTATCCGTATTCCCCGGAAGTCTATATTTACGACACTTGGCACAGTCGAGTCATTACTTGCTTTCACCTCATCGAGGCGCTCACTATATCGATCGAGACATTCGCGAGCGCGTTCGGTCGTCGCCGAGCACTCACGCACTGGCCGTCGTCCAATTATCGCGGTAACACGATCGGCCAGAAGAATCGAAGCTCGACGGAAACGTCAATCTACGATTCAATAATTCGAGCCGAGTATCGATCGGACCAATCTCGGGGAGCGATGAAAAAATGAAGATAAAAAAAATTCAAAGACCGCCGAGTCGCGGGTGGCTGATTTGGAAAAAAGTGAAATCTATATTGCCCAACGAATAGTTCGATACTGAGAAATCGTTATAAATGAGTAAAAGGGGTGGGGGGAGGGGGTGGGGGAATTTTTCACGATCGTTGTAAAGATCAATAAAACTTGGGCCTCCCTTCGCGCCCGTAGGTCTTTCCCTGGAATTCTCATAAATTCTCTCGGCCGTGAATTCCCCTCACTCCGGGCGGGGAGATCGATTCGCGCGTTCGCCCGAGAAATCCCACAGGCGCCCCGCGACGACGGAGACGGCGGCGACGGCTCCTATAGTACTTTTTACAACTTCCTCCCGTCGGGTCTTCGCGTGGATAAAAAGTGCGAGAGCTATGGAACGAGACAGACAGCAGCAGCGGGAGCCCAGGCGAACGGCAAAAAGGCACACGCAACCCTTTTGAGGGTTCGTGCCGCTGCTTTCCCATCACCTCGCGACACCACGCTCGCGGCACTCTTATATAATAATAACGATGAAAATAATGCTTGTAATAACAAACGAGTTCAACTCGCGTTCTTACGTTATCTCGGCTCAACCGGGGAAACATCGAAACACGAGAAACGACGAATACCACTCGTTCGACTAAAATCACTATTTGCTTATTGCATTTGCCTATTGCATGCTTATTGCATATTGCATACAGTGCACCATGCTCATGGTGAGGCTGCTTTAAGGATGTTGACTCCCTATGAAACATGTTAATGTTAATTGTTCAATAAATAGCTTCTTAATTGTCATGAAATTTTTACACAACCTCCTGAATACTTGATGTAAAAACATACCAAATTTTAAGAATTCTATCATTACTTCAACCTATTTAAGGGTTGAAATAAAAAATGATAAGAAAATTCGGAAAATTTGGTATGTTTTTGTATGAAGTATTTGAGAGGTCGTGTTAAAATTTCACGACGATTAGGAAGCTCGTTATTAAAAAATTAACAATTGGTTAAAAACAATTTTTAAAAGAAATTTAAAAAAATGTATCAATAAACTTCGTTTTGTTTCCGTTGCTTTCAGTATATTGTAGATATTACCAAATTGAGAGGTGAAAAAAAAACTTATTGCAAAGTTACATCAGTTTCCATAAGACAACATTTAATTTGTAAATGTTAATTGTTCAATAATGAGCTTCCTAATCGTCGTGAAATTTTTACACGACCTCTGAAATACTTCGTAAAAAAACGTACCAAATTTTCAGAATTTTATTATCATTTGCGATTTGGGACTCAACATCCTTAAGGGCACTTTCCAGTGTGACAGCCCGAAAAATCGCTGTTTTTCGCGATTTTTTTTTTTAAAGAAAAAATAATCTAATCGGTCTGGTTTTTTTTTTGTATATTAATTGGGTATTGAAGAATACAAAACAATTTTTTAAAGATCGATTTATTTATTAATTAATATCTATAAAAATGATGAAACAATTGTTGCAGAAAATGCACTTGGATGTGGTGTCCACGTTGGGGGTCACAATTTTGATCTGAAACAAAAAACACAAAAAGATTATTGATCGGTATATAATTGGCTTTCGTGCTATGGAGGCTTTTTTTTTTTTTTTTTTTGCAAAAATGGCGCCGGTTTGAACAAAAAGTATCGATTTTAGCATTTTTTTGGCAGTTTTTTTTACAAAAAAATAGGAAGATGTCAAAAAAAAAAAAGCTTCCATAGCACGATAAACAATGACGTTAAGAATATTGTGTAAAAAATTCAACTCGATAGCTTTAAAACTCTGCCCTCCAAGTTGGACACCGTTTTGAAAAATGCTGTTTCGAGAAAAACGCGTTCAAAGTTTCGCTGTAGCTGTAGCGCTCCGTTGCCTTCTTCCAAGAAATGCTGTACAGTAACCGAAATAATCTGAATTTCGGCATGAAAATTTCAGGGAATATTCGGAAGAGTGTATACTATTCGATAAAGCAAAAAAAAAAAAATCGATTTTTTGAAAATTTCACACTGGAAAGCTCCCTTAAGTGAGAGAAGTTGTCGTGAGTGGTTTCAAAAGTTTAAGGATGTTGAGTCTCAAATCGCAAATGATAATAAAATTCTGAAAATTTGGTACGTTTTTTTACGAAGAAGTACGTTTTTTTATTACGAAGTACGTTTTTTTATTTCAGAGGTCGTGTAAAAATTTCACGACGATTAGGAAGCTCGTTATTGAACAATTAACATTCACAAATAAAATGTTGTTTTATGGAAACTGATGTAACTTTGCAATAAGTTTTTTTTTCACCTCTCAATTTTGTAATATCTACAATATACTGAAAGCAACGGAAACAAAACGAAGTTTATTGATAAATTTTTTTTATTTCTTTTAAAAATTGTTCTTAGCAAAATGTTAATTTTTTAATAACGAGCTTCCTAATCGTCGTGAAATTTTAACACGACCTCTTAAATATTTCATACAAAAACATACCAAATTTTCCGAATTTTCTTATAATTTTTTATTTCAACCCTTAAGGAGGTTGAAGTAATGATGATAGAATTCGGAAAATTTGGTATGTTTTTACATGAAGTATTCAGGAGGTCATGTAAAAACTTCATGACGATTAAGAAGCTATTTATTGAACAATTAACATTAACATGTTTCATAGGGACTCAACTTCCTTAAGGCGTTACCCCCACTTGCAGCGCAAAAAAAGGCGTTTTTCACGAATTTTTTTAAAGAAAATTACAAAACTTTTTTAATCGATCAATATACCATCTTAAAGAACACATCTTGAAGGACTTTCAGTAATTTTTTTATTGAAAAATATTACATTGTTTAGTGGCAGATCGCCGTCAATGAAATAATGTTTTTATATACTCGGTTTGCGGTGACCAACATTGCGGCGAAGTGGATCATCTGAAAAAAAAATGCGGATGGATTTAGTCAAATATAAGTATAAACTAGTCTCTAATCGAAGGATTTTAAAAAATATTCATTTTTCACAAAATGGCGGACAGTCAAAGTTAATGGGTCGATTTTAACGAAAAAAAACGGCCGTTTTTTGGCTATAAAACGGCCATTTTTTTTTCGAAAAAAAAAATCGAACGATTAAAGACTACATTTTTATGTATTAAATAAGCCTGCAAAATTTCAAGAAGATCGGTTCATTAGTGTTCGAGTAATCTTGGTCACCGACTTCAGAAATGCCATTTTGAGAAAAACGCGTTTAAAGTTTCAATTTCAGTTCTTCAATTCACGGAATCTTCTCTTTCAACGCTCATATCTCAGTCAATTTTGTTCGGATCGACTTGAAATTTTCAGGACATATTCTCAGATAATTATACTTCAAAAAAAATGCGATAAAAAAAATCGATTTTTTCAAAATCGCAAGTGGGGGTAACCCCTTAAATACGCAGAATGTGGGATGAAACGAGCAACTTCTCCAAGTGATCCTCAAGTATTGTAGTCAGCTTGGTATTTGACTGTGGCTGATTATCGGGCCCCCCGTATCCACGGCACTATCGCAGAGAATGTTCAATAGCACGCACATATATATATATGGCCGGCTCGGTATTCAAAAGTAGTCAGACGTCGAAGCGTGTTCAATACACGCCGACACATGGTCATTAGAAACACTCCAAGCTTTCTCACTCAATGTCCGTTTCATGGGTACAAAAAAATATGATAGCTTTCCTCATTCTCGTCCTCTTCGTCGGTCCACTTTGCTTCTCTCGAGCCATATCACGAAGTCATAAAAAAAAAACATACAAAATCGTGTTGGAAAAATTCAGAAAAATTTTCGTGGAGATGAAGAGAAAGAGAATATAGGAGTTACTCGAAATGCCATCGGATCCTCAGTATTTCGTATCTCAGAGAGATTTTTTTTGTGTAAAATTAAACATTTTCAAAAGTAAAGTAAAAAAGTTTAAAAAAATAAAACAATTCAGAAAATAAATTGCTAAAAGCCGTGCTCTTAGAAAAAAATAAAATGAAACGTAGAAAATTAAGAGAATTTCTAAAAAAGCAATTTCTAAAAAATGCTTTAGAAATTTAAACTTAAGATTTAAGCTTAAGGATTTAATAAAAATAAACGAGCTTTTAGAAAAAAAAGAAAATAAAATTCAGAAAATCAAGAGAATTTCTAAAAAAGCAATTGCTAAAAAAGGTTTAGAAATTTAAAGTTAAGAAAATTTAGATTGTATGACGTTGAAATTTGCATCGTTGGAATGCAACGACGTTTTATGTCTTTATTTTTTTTATTATTTACGTTTTTTCCGCAAATTGGGATCGTAAATCTCTAATGAGAAAAATGAGAGAAATAAAAAAATGTCCTAAAAAAATGATAGGTCAGCGCTGTTGACGAATCTCGGAGATTGATCATCCGAAACAAAAAAATCAAAGGGTTTTAGATTCAGTATGTTAATGGCTATGGCGCATATCATCCGATTTTTCATATATGCAAAAATACCAAAATGTCGGACATTGTTTGAAAAAACAAAACGTTTTTTTCACCATTTTCGGCAAAAAAAAACAGTAAATATAAAAATTCAAAAAATCCTTGATATGCGCTATAGCTATAGTTGTAAAAAATATGTGGTTAAAATTCCATAAGAATCGGTTCAGTAGTTTCGAAGATTTTGCCAACAAGCCGTCAAAAAGCGTTGTTTTGAAAAAAACGCGTTCAAAGTTTCTTTGGGTTACATAAATACCTACAATTTTTTTAAATGTATTTCAAAAGTGTATTCATTAAGTGTAACAACTTCTATATCAATATCTATAATATAAATCTATCAAAAAAAATCACGAAAAACGTCTTTTTTAGCGTCTAAAGTGAAACGACCCCTTAATTGGCCAATGAAATTTTATTAATTGAAAATAATTAATTTTCGTAGCGTCCGAACGATGTAATTTTGAAAATCATTTAATGAAATCGTGCTTTCCAAAAAATAACGAATGACCACTTCTTCAAATTATCTGTCGTTTCGAGTTTTCATTTAATTGAGCTCGAAATGAATTAATTGGTGGACACAAATCGTAGGCAGTTTGCTTTCGTGCCTCACCATGCAGAATCACTTGCACAGGAGACGAGCACGAGACTTCGATTGAATTTTTTTTTTTCGCATTGATTTTTGCGTGTACGTTGAGTTGAGTTTCGTTTTATATCAGGGCGATCCATGGCCTATTAACATGCTGCAGACACAACTTCCTGGGGTCACTCACCTCAACGCTGGCATGCTTGCCACCTCCTCATCCAGACGCACATATTGCCCGAACGTTTTGTTTCTTTTTATCAATCGATTGCGAATATTCGTCTACGAATTTCACAACCGTGAGAGAGTTCCATGCGAGGCGAAAAAAAAAGACATTAGTTTTTCGTGATTCACGGTCTTCGAGACAGCCATGTCGGACGAATTTAAATTGCTTCCTCATTTTTCGGAAAAACATTCTCGTTCTGTACAAATGTCCGGATGGACGAGTCTCCGCGTTCGAAAGGAGGTGGACGAAAATAAATCTTTCATAATTCGAGATGGGTGTACATCGCGGCGAAATTTCACACTTGGGACGAACAGTTTGCCTTTTTCCTGACTCGTGACGCTCAACTAAACGGAAATACGAGAGAAAAACTTCAGGCTTTGAAGTAGAGCGGAAGTAGCCAAAATTCGTCGTTTTTAACTCGGCTTCGTCACGCAAATAACATCCTGCATTAAGGCAGGATTCTACTTTGAAACCATGAAAAAAATGCTATTTTCGTGAATTTTTTCTGAGAATACTATTAAAGATATCGATATGGGGTTTAAACTGTTCAATAAATACACTCTTTAAGTACATAAAAAAAAATTTTAAATGTATTTTATTCATTTTTTGTACACGTAAAATATGTTTAAAGCCAACGCCTCGAAAAGCAGGTACCGTTGCCGTGGTCGTGAAATCTTCCCGACGGATGGTCTGAAACAAAAAAATCAAATAGTTTCATGTTCAGTATGTCTTCAGGAACCGACCTAACTAGAATATTTTATATACGTGCAAAATTAACAAAATGGCGGCTAAAATACGAAAAAAAAAATGCGTTTTTTTGGGTCTTTTTTTGCAATAAGAAAATAGTTCTAATCAAAATTTTAAGTTGATTGTAGTTAGGTCGGTTGGTACACACATATAGAATATGTGTTCCAAATTTCATAAGGATCGGTTCAGTACTTTTTGAGTTATCACGACCACGGTGCTTGAAAATGTCGTTTCGAGAAAAACGCGTTTAAAGTTTTGGTGAGTGATAAATCGTAGAAAAAATTATCTTACCCTCAATCAGCGATGCCTGGGCCATATAATATGCCTTCGACGTGTTCCAGGTGGGTGTTTTCATCCAATTTAGCCTTTCAAAGTTTCAAAGTAGAATCCCGCCTTAATGAGCGGAAAACAAAATATTTTCCACGTTTGCCGAACATCCGCATATGGCTTTAAAAAAAAAACGAAAAATGGCAAGGCTCGCTAGCTTAAAAATTGATTTTTATTCCCTGAGTAAATGTTTGAGGCTATCGGACCTCACCAATTTCTTTCGATATTGGAACAAGTTCACTCGTTCTTGTGACGCGGATAAAAAATCGTGGAGAAAAATTAACGCGCGGTAGATCGAAGTCTACGATATGATGAAGTTTGCATCGTTGGAATGCAACGAAAATTCATTAAAAAAATGTTATTGCCTCATTTTCATTACCACCTAAAAAATGTTCTTACATATGTTGGCTGAAGATCTCCAATAGGAATTCTGAAAAAAGTTTAAGGGGCCACATCTACTTAGAGGTCCGAAAAAATTGGCAAATTGTCATTTTTTCTGAAAAATGGTTGATAGAAAACGCATTTTTTTAAGACGAAAGTACATATATTGAGTCTTTAAAAAAAAGTACCAAAAAATACGTTTGGTGGTGGACACTCTCCAGCTTAAACCGTCCATCGGAAATCTAAAAACCAAATGGATTATTCAAGTCAACAATAAATACGAGTCGTTGACGATCGACGATTCTATAAATAATTTTTTCAAACAACGTGGCGATGAATTGAAACTCGAGCATACAAAATCTATGAAAAAGCCCGTCAATTTCACGCAAATATTAAAAAATGAAGGTCGATTTTCGAAAAGTGAGATCGTCAACGACCTTTAAATGTTTCTCGCCGTATCTCCTGTAAATTTGGAAACAACACATCGAGTGGTTCCCGAGATATCATGTCCACCATGAAAGCAGTGTTTCGAGAAAAAGGCGTTTAAAGTTTAAAGCTACCGCTCACCCGACTGATTGTTAGAACCTGTAGCTCATTCGATTATCGGAATACTTCACTGAAATTTGCAGAGAATATAGCTAAAAGGTGATACTATCGTATAAAACTATTTTTGGAAAATATAATTTTTTGACCCACCCAGGATTTTGGAGGCCTGAATCAGCCGAAAAAAATTAGGCTACGGAACTTTCGTCGCGTTTGAACGATACAAATTTCAATATCCTGAAGATCTAGAAGGTGCATTCTTCTGGGAACGATCGAGTTGCCGATCAATCGTGTTTTATATAAAATACGACCCGTATTTTATATAAAATACTATTTACCAAGTATATACTCGATACTCCCTTTCTCTCCGAACACGTTGTATTTTCTACTCGAACGACGTTAGATCCGAGAGACTCTCGTCTGTCACTCGGGTTTCTCTTTGAATCTTGCCCGCTAAAGAGTCTTCGCGAGACTTCCAATCTTCAACCCGACGTGTTTGGTCTTCGCCAGACGAGTTTGTTCGTTTTTTTTCTCTTCTTTTCTTCTCAGCACTATCGCGACGGCTATGTCGTGCAAATTAAATTGCGTAATTTCTCGATCAAGGTTGCCGGTTGAGTGATCAATGTCTTCGATCTTTCGTGGGCGATGAATGCGAATTGACGATTGATAATGGCCAACTATACAAAATAATTCACGGCATTTGTAGACTGTAGGGAAGTGCGAGGAAAAATTGAAATTTGGACTGGACTCGTGAATTTGAAATTTTTTCATTTTTATTATTATCAAAAACCTCTAATTATCATAAAATTCAAAAAATAAAGCACAATGATTGACTCTCGCCCTTTGTGAACAGTAGGAAAGTGCGAGAAAAAATTATAGTTCAAAGGTCACGTTACCCAACGACGTTGAATTTTCTATTTTTGGTATGCAACGATTTTTTTTAAATTTCTTCCTTTTTAATAATATGGCGGACGAAAGTGCAAAAAACAGCTCGATTTGGATAAATCTTCACTGTAAAAAAAGATATGAAATTTACAATACATTTAAGATACAAAAGAATTGAATTTTACGAACTCAGTAGATGAAATTGAATTTGAAACACTTGTATCGTAAATTTAAAACAGGAACATGAAATTCTAACGTGGATATAGAATTTAATAGATGGAACATGGAATTTCAAAGACAAGTTTGTAAATTTGTGGAAAGTGTATTGCATTAACCCGTGTCTTCAATTGAAAATTACCACAGATGTATGATAAATCAACTATAAAAAACAGAGCATTGCAAATACAAAACAAGTTTGAAATTTATTTACAGCTGCCTGAAAAATATAATAAATGTGAAACTGAATTTTACGATACGTACAATGCATGATCACAACAGATTTATTTAAAAGTGCGAAACTGGAATTGAAAAAAGAATTCATAAATGCCGATGAAAATCACATGAAACAACATGAAAATTATATTAAATTTACACTACATTTAAGGGACAAAAGAATTGAATTTTACGAACTCAGTAAATTAAATTGAATTTAAGACACTTGTACCGTAAATTTAAAACAGGAACATGAAATTTTAACGTGGATATAGAATTTAATAGATGCAACATGGAATTTCCAAGAAAAGTTTGCAAATTTATGGAAAATGTATTGCATCAACCCGTGCCTTAAATTAAAGATTACAACAGTTGTATATTAATTCAAATATAAAAAACAGAGTATTGCAAATACAAAACGCGCTCAACCCACCTCGGCCGCTCGCGACGACCGATGGTCGCGCGTAGTTCGCGTAGCGCCCGAGGGACGGCGCCTTGTTCCGCACTTTCCCATGGCCACTCGCAGCTTCGGTCGGGCATATAACCCGACCACCGGCTTCGATCGTCCTGGGAAAAACAGACGCGTTTGCAACTCGTGCACGCGGCGGAGAGTGTCACAAATTCGTTACCTCTCCATATCCACGCCAGAGTCGCAGTTATTGAACTCGCCTTTCCGGAAGGAAATTATTTCTCCCTTTTTACGCCGCCAGGTGTTGAAGGAAGAAATTTTACAAAAACCACCTTTTTATCTCTAGCTCCCGTCGAGGAGGATAAATACGAGTCACATTTTCAGTGGGCTTAATTATCAATTTCGGAAATAAACTTAATACTTAGGATCAGTAATTTTAATACACACCCGTATGTTGATATTAGCAAATGGTTCTTGAATTTAATATACATGGATGTGAACATTTGTTTACAAGTGCATTATTTTTCAAACGCACTAGTATATTAATATTACGGGGCTACACTTTTATTTTTAAAATAACCTGCTTTGGATTTTCAAAATATTATCTGAAATTTCATAAACGGCGTCCGCATAAAAACATCATACACTTGTGTATTAATTTTTATACAGAAGCTTTTTACAGTGTACATTAAAGGTAATACTTTGGTTCTGTGAAATTAATACACACCCGTATGCTGATATTAGGAAATGGTTCTTGAATTTAATATACACTCGTATATTGATATCAGCAAATGGTTCTCGATTTCAACATACTTGGATGTGATTATTACTTTACACGTGCATTATTTTTCAAACGCACAAGTATATTAATATTACGGAGCTACACTTTCATTTTTCAAATAACCTGCTTTGGATTTTCAAAGTCGTATCTGAAATTTCATAAGCGGTATCCGCATAAAAACTTCCTACACTTGTGTATTAATTTTTATACAGAAATTTTTTACATCGTTGGTACTCGAGGGTTTTCAGGGACGCTGAGTGTGATGCTGAACTCAAAATGAAATTTTTTCATGGTGATTTCAACAATATGGAGATACAATAAATAGGTGGAAATATATGAAGCTTGAGTACCGAGTTTCATCCAAATCAATCTGTATTATTTGTATTTTCATTCGCCATATTTGTTCGTCATTGTGAATTCCTGAATTTTGAGTTCAGATTCGTAATCAGCACCGTGAAAAACCCCAGAGTACAAGTTTTCAGAATAAAAAAATGTTCCTGCCATCTTGGGCACGTTTTTGTCGAATTCTCTCTGCCAACGAAGGGGTTAATAATTTCACTTGCAAGTTCTCACTGCCTCTCTCTTTCTCTTTTGACTCCAATGTATCTCGGACATGTGTCGAAGCTATATGGTACGTGGCAATCGTCTTCGTTGTCGTCGATGGCGAAGGTGCACAGCAGCCTCCATTTCCAATGTACATTTCCAGAGACTCTTCGACGCGCCCATGGAATGTCTTTATGGTCGCGCATGTAACTTCCTCTCCTCCTCCTCCTCCTCCTCCTCCCCCACCTGCTGTATATATTCTTATACGACAGTCCTCTAAGCGTATGTACGTACTCGGTGAGCCCGTACGATTTATCGATTCTCTACGACTTTGTCTTCCTTCGTGTCTCACAAAATGCACCGTCCAGTCAGCTCTTACGTTATTCGTGGTATATCGACTTTGCCGTGGTATTTCCTTCTCCATACCAGCCCACATCCTCTTTATCGGGAATTGTAAAAGCAATGCGCGTTCGCCTCGCTTACGTGTGGCTTTTATCAATCAACAAACGTCGTTCGCACAAATTAAAAATACATTGTTTGGGTTTGTCCGGACGCAAAAATTAACGCGTTACCCCCACTCGTAGCGCAAAAAAAGGCCTTTTTCATGAATTTTTTTAAAGAAAACTACAAAATTTTTTTAATCGATCAATACACCATCTTAAAGGGAATGACGAACACGCTCTGGGCCACCTCGAAATTTTAAAATCCAATTTCTCCGAAACCATCGAACCGATTGGGATGAAATTTATTGTGTGTACTCAGGACGCCTGCTCTAAGAGGAACATGCTCAGCATTTTCCGAAATTTTGAAAAAAATTGTGCAGATTGTGTTTACCGTGGGAGTAATTCCGAGCTACAATCCATTGTATTGCACTTTCACAAATTTGCCGAGCATAAGACTCTGAAGCGGTGAAAAGTACACATTTTGAGCTTTGTTTCATCGATTTTCATGAAAAAATGGCAGAGAAATTGGATTTCGAAATTTTTCACATAAATCTGACAAAAGTGTACCACCAGAGCGCAAAATCTTGACCACCGCAGTTCAGCGATTTTCTCACAGGCGGCGCATTGCTCGTTTTTACCGACTGCGGTCGCGTCCTTCCCAAGTATCAATATATTTTTTGACAGGTCGGAAGCAGCAGCTGTAATCTCGAATGTCTGTTTCGTTTGATGATTTATTGTCGTCTCATGGTTTATAACGTTTGTTGATAAGGTGTTGTGTTTTGTGGCAGTGTGCTAACGCCATAAAAAAATGATGTTTTGCAATTTCATGCGATCGGCGGCCCGGCCCTGCACAATGAGTCAGCCAATGTCTCCGAACATGATATACACAAACACTCACGGACACACACATATATATCGAGCGATGCGATTGTATCAGCCGCTCATCAGCGAATCACGCGGCCGCAGGTTCGAATCCGAGTCGCATCACTTTTGGCGTGAAATTTTTTTCAGACAACTAATTCGGCCGCAAGGCCGAAAGGCAGAGGGAGGGGGGATAGCCGAATAAAGAAGTTGAGGCAAGTCGGGTCACATAAAAAGGGGGAGGTCTCGGCAGAGATGCAACAAAGTAAGACATCTATATAGATTATTTCACGGTGGTTAGATTTCTGGTGGGACATTGGAAGCCATGTAAACAATGAGAAAGTCGAAAGCAGTAAAGGGCTAAACGAAGGAGAAAGAAAGGAAGAAGGATAAACCGAGGAAACAGTGGGGTTGGGTAAAAGCGTAAAGGCGCGTACCCTCGAGGAAAAATACACATAAAAAAATTGATCTTATTTTTAATTACTTATTTTTAAGTCTTATTTTTTATCTACTACATTATATTTTCACAATTTGGTGAGCATAAGCCTCTGATGCGTGAAAAAATACACATTTTGAACTTCGTTTCATCTTTTTGGATGAAGAAATGGCGGAGAAATCGGATTTCGAATTTTTTATATAAGTTTGACGAAAGTGTACCTCCAAGGCACAAATGCTAGCGATTTTCTCACAGGTGGCGCAGCGGCTCAGGTTCTCCGTTCTCACCGCCTGCGCTCGCATCTTTCCGACGTAACAATAGATGTTGATAGGCTGACAGCGACGGCCATAATCTTGGACGTTTGTTCAGTGCGGTGATTTATTAGAGCTACGACTTATTACATTCATGTTGCAGCGCGCTTCCAGAAGTCACAAAAGAATAATGTAATCCTAAAATTCCATACAATCAGCAGCTCCGGCTCTGCATATTGCGTGAACCAATCCGTCAGGCCATGTATATGAATAATATATATATATATATATATATATATATATATATATATATATACCACCAGCGCTTTCCGCGACCGATTCGCAAACTGCCTGAGAGTGCGAACCTCGTTTTTTTGCCAATTCAAAATCACTGATGCTGATAACGTCTTGTATCTTCAGAGTGTATGGTTGATCGTCACTTGTTACTTGTCATTCGTTTTCTACGAGAATTCGTAACCACCGTCGCTACGATAGCTATCGTAAGCTGCACAGATTTCTACGCGTTCGTTGAATTTTTTTTGTCAATAAAGTTTGGTGAACGTTTGATTGTGAAGCAATCGAGAAAGTGAAGGAGAGAGTACTAAGTGAAGGACCTCAGTGTGTAAACGGAAGAGACAAAGGCAAAGCGGAAAGTGCAGAAATGGCGCCATGGGCGCCAAGCACAACAAACGCACTAGTCTGTCACGGAAGCATACGTACACGATTCGGTACATGTGTTTTAATTCGCAAAATTCGCTTAGGTTATTACAAAGAGACCGACAATCTGTTTCTGTCTCTTCCAGAGCACCGATCTACCAGTAGCGCCCTACTGGTGGCAGCTACGAGAAAGAAATATTTTTTTTTAAGCGAACCATCCAAATCGTCGGAGTTTCCAGACCTGTATATAAGACCGTGTTTACGACGAATTGAAAACATACGTCGTTTGACCATAACCATTTTATGCAGTCGTGGCTAAAAAAGGAGGAGCATTCGAGCAACTTCACGGAGGTAACATGGCGTCGACTTTGCGAAGACGCGCGCCCGGTCTTTTCGCGAAGACGCGCGCCCGCGACTTGGCGCATGCGCTGCACGCATATCCGCGAAGAGTAGCAAGTGCCGGTAAGCCCGCCATTACTTTTACAAACGCGTGATCTCGGAACATTGTTTCCGTCAAAACATTTCGCGATCGGCCCGTAAAATAGTGGCTAGGTGTTAAATTCGCGTGAAATTCTCAAAAAATTGTGCGTTCGATTTCGCGTTCGATTGTGCGTTTGGTGAATCGATAGTGCGTTTGGTGAATTTGGATATCCCACCGCATCTATACACCAAAGAAGAAACCAAGAGAGAAACGAAGGAAGGAAGAAAGGAAGGGAAAAAATAATTTATATTCCAGCCGCCGAAAAGGAGGAATCAATAAAAAGGTAAGAGTGCGGAAATTTATTTATCTTTATGCACAATGGCCCAATTAGCGGAGAGGTTTATAGACTCAGCGAAATGGCAACTGTCTGACGCAAGTATCTGCGCCAGATCCTTGCCTTTCCACTGAGTCTATAAACCTCTCCGCTAAGATTTCAGCGCAAGTCTTAGCGAAGAGGTTTATAGACTCAGCGAAATGGCTACTGTCTGACGCAACTATCTGCGCCAGATCCTTACGTTTCCGCTGAGTCTATAAACCTCTCCGCTAAGATTTCAGCGCAAGTTTTAGCGGAGAGGTTTACAGACTCAGCGAAATGGCAACTATCTGACGCAAGTATCTGCGCCAGATCCTTGCCTTTCCACTGAGTCTATAAACCTCTCCTCTAAGATTTCAGCGCAAGTCTTAGCGGAGAGGTTTACAGACTCAGCGAAATGGCAACTATCTGACGCAAGTATCTGCGCCAGATCCTTGCCTTTCCACTGAGTCTATAAACCTCTCCGCTAAGATTTCAGCGCGAGTCTTAGCGGAGAGGTTTGTAGACTCAGCGGAATGGCAAGGATCTGGCGCAGATACTTGCGTCAGATATTTGCCATTCTGCTGAGTCTATAAAACTCTGTGCTGAGATTGCAGCGAAAGTATGTGAGATAGACACTTGTAAGCGGGATGGTGCATTGGTAGGGAAAGTCTATCGCTGGATTCAAAGCGAAAGGCTTTTCCTATCAATGCTCCATTCAGCTGACAAGTGTCTATCTCTCATACTTTCGTTGAATCTCAACGGAGAGTTTTATAGACTCAGCGGAATGGCAAAGATCTGATGCAAATATCAAGTATCAAATAAATAAATTTAATTTATTAAATTACATAATTAAATCAATTAAAAATTAAAATTGAATTTATAATTTTATTTAATTTATTTAAAAAATATTTTATTTAATTTAATCATTTATTTTAATAATATTAAATAATTTAATTATTTTCTTATTTAATTGAATTATTAAATCAATTATTAATTAAATGGAATAAAATTTGATTTAAAAAGAAATTAAAAAAAAATTGATTTAATAATTTCATTTAATTTATTTGAAAAATATTTTATTTAATTTAATCATTTATTTTAATAGTAGTAAATAATTGAATTATTTTCTTATTTAATTCACTATATTATTAATGACTTAAATTCAAATAAATAAATTAAATTTATTAAATTAAATAATTAAATCTCTTAAAAAATAAAATTGAATTTATAATTTCATTTAACTTATTTAAAAAATATTTTATTTAATTTAATCATTTATTTCAATAATAGTAAACAATTGAATTATTTTCTTATTTAATTCAATATATTATTAACGACTTAAATTCAAATAAATAAATTAAATTTATTAAATTAAGTAATGAAATCAATTAAAAAATAAAATTGAATTTATAATTTCATTTAATTTATTTAAAAAATATTTAATTTAATTGAATCATTTATTTTAATAATATTAAATAATTAAATTATTTTCTTATTTAATTAAATTATATTGGTTATTTTTTTCTCCGTACAAAAAATTAAAAATCCCAGCGAAAAAAAAGCGAAAGAAACCCGTGAATTTCTCGATAAAAAAAAACATCACAATCAAGCGAAAAAAAAATCGGGCGAAAAAAAAAACAAAACTAAAAGTCGCAGTACGCATTTAAAAAAATCTCCTCACTGAACGGCGAGATGGCTATTATTCGAAGTCCGGCGCGCGAGTTTACGAAGTCCAAAAAATCCTAATAGAGCAACATTTCCAAAATGACGTTATCGGCTAACAAAAAAAAACCAAAAAAAGTAAAACGAAAATGCAAAATACAACTAGCTTTTCCCTCTTCGAAACCGCGTTTGATAAATCAGTTCAATAAATTTTTCCCCAGGATATTCAATTTGACGTCCGGAAGGAAAAATTAAAGGATGCCTAATAGGGATTTGATGAAGGCTGTATAGATATATACAGGGTGGATCAGTAACTATTAGCACGTTTAAACGTAATAATTTATGACGCTGAAGCTGGCAGACAGACCTAGCAGACGCGCGCCGCCCGAACCCAGTACATTTTTATCGTGGCTGTACGCGCTCGGGTCGCAGCGTAACGAGGCAGCATAGGGCCTTCCCCCACCACTTAGCCGCTCGCGAATGAGCCGCATATATACGTCTGGCAGAAATAATGTTTTTTTTGCTTAACAACAACCGTTACGGGGATGAATCATGGGTCCATCGTTTCGTCTATTCATATAGATTAAGCATGTAAATCGTCAAGTCGCAATTGCCATGCGTGTTGACGACAGACGACTTTAAACAAAAATTTTGTTCGAGTACGGAGACTCGAATGGCGGATAACTTTTTTTAATTCTTAATTAACAAAAGCCGTTACCGGGATGAAACATGGGGGGATCGATTCGGCGAAGTATACAGAATGAGCACGTAAATAGAAAAAGTCGCTACTGTCATGCGTGTTAGCAGCAGACGGCCATTTTGAGATTTTTCGTGCGAGTAAGGAGGCGCGATTCGCCAATAACAATTTTTTAATTGACTTAACAAAGTGGGCCACGGGATAAACCATAGGTCAATCGATTCGTCTCATTATAAACAATGAGCAGCTGAATTTAAAAAGTAGCTGCTGTCATGCAGGTTGGCAGCAGACGACCTTTTGTGAATTTAATCGTGCGGCCAGCACGACTCTTTTCGCGAAAAACAATTTATTTTTGTTAATGAACAAATGCCGTCACCGGGATGAAACATAGGGGGATCGATTCGGCTAATTATTTAGAGTTAGTACGTAAATAGAAAAAGTCCTACTGTAATGCGGGTTGGCAGCAGAAGACCCTTTTTGAGATTTTTCGTGCGACTGAGGGGGCGCGATTCGCGAGTAACAATCTTTCAATTACTTTTAAAAAATCGTCGCCGGGATAACATATAGGTCAATCGATTTGTCTTATTATAAAGAATAAACAGCTAGATCGAAAAAGTAGCTGCTGTCATACAGGTTGGTAGCAGACGGCCATTTATAAGTTCTATGGTAGGAGCAGCGCGGCTCGGTTGACGGAGAACTATTTTTTTCTGGTTAACTAATCAAAACCGTCTCCGGGACAAGTCATAGGTCGATCGATTCGTCTTGGCATAGCGAATTAAGCATAAATAGCGAAATGTCGCTATTTTCATGCATGCTCGTAGCAGATGGCCTTTAACGAATTTCATCGTAAGGGTAGCGAGGTCCACATCACGAATAACAATTCTTTTAATTAACAAAAGCTGTCACCGGGAGAAATAATAGATGGATCGATTCGTTTGGGCATAACGAACTAGGCATAAAAATCGCCAAGTCGCTCTTGTCGTGCGTGCTAACAGCGCATAGACACATTATTTTTATCATGTAGGTAGAGGTCCGCTTCGCGGTGACTATTTTTTTTGTTAACTAACAAAAGCCGTCATCGGGCGAAATCATAGATGGATCGATTCTTCGGGGCCTAACGAACTAGGCATAAAAATCGCCAAGTCGCTATTGTCATGCGTGCTCACAGCACAAAGACTTACATGATTTTTATCATGCGGGTAGAGATCCGCTTCGCGGATAACTTTTTTTTTGTGAACTAACAAAAGCCGTCACCTGGAGAAATCATAGATGGATCGATTCGTCTCGGTATTACGAACTAGGCATTCGCGAATCGCGCCTCCTTACTCGCACGATTAAATTCACAAAAGGTCGTCTGCTGCCAACCTGCATGACAGCAGCTACTTTTTAAATTCAACTGCCCATTGCTTATAATGAGACGAATCGATTGACCTATGGTTTATCCCGTGGCAGACTGTGTTAAGTTAATTAAAAAATAGTTATGCGCGAATCGCGCCTCCTTACTCGCACGATGAAATTCACAAAAGGTCGTCTGCTGCCAACCTGCATGACAGCAGCTACTTTTTAAATTCAGCTGCCCATTGTTTATAATGAGACGCATCGATTGACCTATGGTTTATCCCCGGGCCGACTTTGTTAAGTTAATTAAAAAATTGTTATTCGCGAATCGCGCCTCCTTACTCGCACGACAAATCTCAAAAAAGGCCGCCTGCTGCTAACACGCATGACAGTAGCGACTTTTTCTATTTACGTGCTCATTCTATATACTTCGCCGAATCGATCCCCTCATGTTTCATCCCGGTGACGGCTTTTGTTAATTAAGAATAAAAAAAGTTATCCGCCATTCGAGTCTCCGTACTCGAACAAAATTTTTGTTTTAAGTCGTCTGCCGTCAACACGCATGACAATTGCGACTTGACGATTTACATGCTTAATGTATATGAATAGACGAAACGATCGACCCATGATTCATCCCCGTGACGGTTCTTGTTAAGCAAAAAAAAAACATTATTTCCGCCAGACGGATATATGCGGCTCATTCACGAGCGGCTAAGTGGTGGGGGTAGGCCCTATGCTGTCTCGCTACGCTGCGACCCGAGCGCGTACAGCCACGATAAAAATATACTTGGTTCGGGCGGCGCGCGTCTGCTAGGTCTGTCTGCCAGCTTCAGCGTCATAATAATTTTATCTACTACCGATACTGTAAGTATTATTGCCTCTTTGTACTTCCTACGACCTCCGATGACCTCGTGTCATAGGTCGTTCAACTCGTTTTAAGCTCCTCTATCATGATGCGGACAAAAAAACATACCGATCCATTTTTAAAAATGGAGTCGACCTTGAAATGTCCGAACTACTTCCGGCTGCAAAAAAACTATTATCGCTATCGGATGGCCCCTTTCGTACTGTGCTGTTTTATTTCGACAAATATTTCTGTGAACCATATAGTTTCGAAGATATTCAAGGTGCTAATAGTTATTGATCCACCCTGTATGTATATATATATATATGTAACATAAAAAATAACATTTAAGTAATTCGTATTTAAATTCAAGCAACAGCCTCTTCCCTGCATATCGGTGTCGTGTACTCTCGACTAATTAATTATTACTAAGTATGTGACAATCCATAAAATTGGTGCGAGCTCTTCGAAGTCTTAAAGCGTCGCAAAGCGTTTTTTTGTTTTTTCTATCGTAGGAATCTTTTAGCGACAACGAAATATCTATATTTACGAGGGTGAAAACGATAAACGAGAGTAGAAATCGATCGCATTATTTATCGATGGTTTGTTCGATACTGGGAAGCCTAATGGTATTTGGCAGTCTCGGAAGCAAAACTTTACCAAAAAAATAAGGAAGAAAAAATGACGCGATCTCTTTCGAAGGCGAGACTAACAATCTAGTAATTTAAATAATAATAAACCATTTCCCATATACGCGTAACTCGATAATCTTGGACGACGAAAAGCTTGGGCTGGCAAAAACGAAAATGACAAGCAAGATCACGAGAAATGTAATAACAATAATTATCCGGGACCCAAACGAGTCTGGTGAGAAAAACTGGTAATATAACTATGTTAAAACATATATGACATTTAAACAAAATATATATATACATATATGTAGATTTACATGGCGTTTGATTAATTTTTCGTTAAAATGAAAAAAAAAAAAAACACTACGGCGTTGAAATATGCATCGTCAGAACGCAATGAAAATCAGTTCCGTTTTTATTTGCCCAAAACGTAATTTTTTTCGCCACATTCGCAGCATAGGAAACATCCAACATTTTCCACGAATCGTTCTCGCAGATCTGAACGAAGAAATTGCAGAAATGGCGTTTCAAATAATAACAAAAAGAAAGAAGTAAACCAAAAAGAATTTTCGTTGCGTTCGCGAAATATATTTCAAGGCACCGAGTGTAAACTGGGTCTCGTCAAACCCCGACCAGCATCTTGATAACCATTCTGGGTCATCAAGATTTTCTAGTCTTTTCGTAACATCTGAAAAAAAAATTTCGCCTCTCTTATTCAACCCTCTACTCTACACGGCCCCAAATAGTTGAAAGATATTTTTTCAGAAAGTCCCACGAGTCACTAATTTTTCTCCCCCCCGCAATATTATACTCCCCCCGCAAACGTATACGAGCAGTCTGCATTGCTTCTTTCCAATTGTCCCCAAAGTTTACAACGCTTTACTCAGTCTTCAACCGAAAAATGTTTGCACGTCCCGATAACACCGCTGTCGTTCTAAGAATCCACACGCGAATCCTTGATCCTTCATCTCGATAATGCGTAACTTTGTATACAACGCATCCCTATCAATTTGTGCAGGTACTCCCAATTCCCACTCGCAATAGTGACCATCAAATTCGTGGTGTTGCAGTTGACGAAATGGAGGCTGTGGAAATAAGTTCGACCTCGTCTGAGTATGGCGACGAGTGCGAAGAACGATCATCGTCGGTAATGGATATAGACGACGAGAATTCTGCGAATGGTTCCGTCTCGACAGATGGTGGACCATCAAATATCGGTGACAGATACGCAATGAGACCGTGCTATGTCCCCATAACCCGTCTAGTGGTGGATGAACCGCAAGAAAGATGGGTAATGCATGAAAGTTTTAATTTTGTTTCTGTGGATATAAGCCCGCCGTCGCCCGCTATCGACCAGACGTCATCGGATATAGATTTCGAATAGGTCGAAGAAAACGATGACCCCTTGCGGGCAGAATCTTGCCCGCAAGTGGCGGTAAGTCTATCGGACTCCGATAGTACTGCCGCAGATTCCTCATCTACTGAGGAAGAAGCGGATGATACTTTAGCGTTCGATGAAAATCCGATATGGGATCCACTTCGGCCATACGGCCGAGTATTCTCCATAATGGAGCAGGCAAATCCGGGGTTTCTTACAGTCCTGAGGGATGTAATCGTAGCGTTGACGCATCAACGAACCGGGTATTGCCCAATTTCGGAAGGTCTGGGCCGTCCAAAGTCTATCGGTATCGTTCGCGAAATACCGGAAGCGGTGAATGCATCGACACAAACCACTTCCCAAAGTGTGGAAAGGTCGGTGCAGGTCAACCCGCATTCTCGCGAATCGTCAACTCAGACGACGGAAAAAACCACCAAAGAGGCGGCTACGCAGACCGCCGAAAATTGGGAAAACACTACTACCGCAGTAGTGGAGGCTTACGCTGCAGAGTCGGCAAGAGCGGATCGTGATCGGTCCCCTCAAACGACTCCTGCAGTCGGGGATGCAAGGCCTCGGCCGGGAGGGTGTTTTAATTGTGGAGACCGAGGTCACACCCGCCAAATGTGCGATCACCCTCGCCGACAATTGTCGTGTTACAAGTGCGGGCGTCCGAACGTCACGATCCGAACTTGTCCGGTCCATGGACCGAAATACCGGCTGAGCATGGGACAGAACTTTGGAAATCAATGATTTCCCCGTGCGTTCCGCCGAGAAAAACGTGAAGTCTCAAATATTGAAGAGAATAAAAAAAATCAAATTGAAGAGAAAGTAAAACCTACCAACAACAAATTCCGGTAGTGACAATATAACCTGCTGTCGATTTATTCCGGCGGAGAAAAGAATGCCTACCGACGATAAATTCCGGTAGAGAAAAAAAACCTGCCACCGACAAATTCCGGCAGAGAATAAATTGAGCATGCACTGATTCCTATAATACTTGGTAGATAATTATTAAGAGGAAATTAAAAAGAATATAGAAAATTGAAAAGAGTTAGCCGCCCGCAGCTGACAAGGGGACAGTACGGCAGTCGGATTTTTGTAATTTTTCGTACTCATGGTACGCGAAGTTCAGAGCTCGAATATTAATATCCCAAAGCAGTTCGACGCCATATTCAGAAATTTTCGAGAAAATTGACTTTGAAGTTTTCGAGCGCACTCTTATCCCACAAAGATGCAACGATATTCAAACCGGGCTCGTGGCGTACCCGGTAGCGCTCGAGTCTAGTAATCGCGGGGTCGCGGGTTCGAGTCACTTCGAAATTTTTTTTTTTTTTTCATTTTTTTTTAATTCGCATACCTCCGTCATTTAAATATCCCGATAAATTTTTGTTGTATATAATCACATATTATTATATATAATTAATATAATATATCTATATATGTTTATATATGGACAAAATCCATATATAGTTCTTTATGTGCAAAATTCATTATAGTTATACATAATTATATATTTTCTCATATATGATCATATATTATTTATATATAACAATAGGTGATTATTTATAACAAAATAAATAAATAATCCCGGGATAAACAAAGGCAAACGATGTACGCAGAACTGTTATTCACAATATCGACGGTTGCCAAAGCAAGCGTTATATTCACATATTTCAACATTTATTCTTCTATTTATATTCCTATTAATCTACAAGGGAGTTTATGTACATATTATTACTGGATATTTTTACGCCGCCTATTCGCAATTTCAAGCAAGAGATAATAAAAAATAAGACGTATTTATCATTGACAATTATAAGCACATATATGTGAATTATCATAGATTTTATGATTTTTATCCCGGGATTATTTATTTATTTTTTATAAATAATCACCTATTGTTATATATACATAATATATGATCATATATGAGAAAATATATAATTATGTATAACTATAATGAATTTTGTACATAAATAACTATATATGGATTTTGTCCATATATAAACATACATAGATATATTATATTAATTATATATAATAACATGTGATTATATACAACAAAAATTTATCGCGATATTTAAATGACGGAGGGATGCGAATTAAAAAAAAATGAAAAAAAAAAAAATATATTCGAAGTTAGACTCGAACCCGCGACCCCGCGATTACTAGACTCGAGCGCTACCGGGTACGCCACGAGCCCGGTACGAATATCGTTGCATCTTTGTGGGATAAGAGTGCCCTCGAAAACTTCAAAGTCAATTTTCTCGAAAATTTCTGAATATGGCGTCGAACTGCTTTGGGATATTAATATTCGAGCTCTGAACTCCGCGTACCATGAGTACGAAAAATTACAAAAATCTGACTGCCGTAATGTCCCCTTGTGAGACAAGATTGTCGAAACGGGAAGACGAAATGTGCAGCGAAAGGATATTCTGATAGCAGCCGATGGTCGACTCATCTTCGAGACCGAGGCTGCGAGCGTCGAGGGAGAAGCGGAAGACCAGAAGCCGTAGGTAAATATGAGAAGTCACGTCGCGCGTCCAGGTGAGTGGAAAAATAATATTGGGGAAAAAGTGATGAAAGGAAGCAATACAAGTTCCACTTAAAAATAAATATTTTTAAGTGGAACTTTTTTGAACACTGATTCAATGTTGTATAAATGATTTCAGGTGCCCGAAGCAGCGGTGCTCCAGCGAGGGAATTGAAGGAAAGATGATAAACGGGACTTCGGAACTCACCGGAAAAGACAGGACTCACCGGAAAGATCAGGACTCACCGGAAAGGTCAAGACTCACCGGAAAGTTCAGGACTCACCGGAAAGATCAGGACTCACCGGAAAGGATAGGACGCACCGGAAAGGACAGGGCTCACCGGAAAGGAACAAACAGGTTGCGATAGACGTTTGGATTAGGGGGGTGCACTTCGGCACCCCCAAGCCAGGTAACGGTTTTAAGACGGAATGACACCTCATCGCAGTCGGTATGGTAGAGCAATTGTAGATACCCAGAAATCTCTGAAACGGCTCATCAGATCCCGTCCAAACCTAGCCAAACGACGTCAAATAGATGGACGAACAGCTGTCAACCCTTCAAATTTTCTGAATTTGAGGAAAAAAACGTAGGTTGGCTTATGATAAGCCAATCTACTTTTTTTTCTCAATTTTCTGAATTTGAGGAAAAAAACGTAGGTTGGCTAATGATAAGCCAATCTACTTTTTTTTCTCAAATTCAGAAAATTTGAGGGGTTGACAGCTGTTCGTCCATCTATTTGACGTCGTTTAGCAAAGTTTGGACGGGATCTGAAGAGCCGTTTCAGAGATTTCTGGGTATCTACAATTGCTCTACCATACCGACGGCGATGAGGTCTCATTCCGTCCTAAACATTAATGCAGCGGTGATCGGGTCATCTGGCCACCTCGTTTTTCCTCCCCATACCGCGATCGGGTTACCTGGCTACTTCGTCGTTATTCCCTATCTCCCCATCGGGTTACCTGTCCACCTCGTTTTTTTCCTCCTTCCGCGATCGGGTTACCGGCCACTTCGTCGTTATTCCCTATCTCCCCATCGGGTTATCTGGCCACCTCGTTTTTCTCCTCCTTCCGCGATGGGGTTACCTGGCCACTACGTCGTTATTCCCTATTTCCCCATCGGGTTGTCTGGCCACCTCGTTTTTCTCCTCCTTCCGCGATCGGGTTACCTGGCCACTTCGTCGTTATTCCCTATCTCCCCATCGGGTTACCTGGCCACCTCGTTTTACCCTCCCCTTTCCGCGATCGGGTTACCTGGCCACTTCGTCGTTATTCCCTATCTCCCCATCGGGTTATCTGGCCACCTCGTTTTTCTCCTCCTTCCGCGATCGGGTTACCTGGCCACTACGTCGTTATTCCCTATTTCCCCATCGGGTTATCTGGCCACCTCGCTTTTCT
>OX632359.1:44377783-44464289 GCA_951751655.1 Ophion costatus | reverse complement strand
TGAGAGTGCGAACCTCGTTTTTTTGCCAATTCAAAATCACTGATGCTGATAACGTCTTGTATCTTCAGAGTGTATGGTTGATCGTCACTTGTTACTTGTCATTCGTTTTCTACGAGAATTCGTAACCACCGTCGCTACGATAGCTATCGTAAGCTGCACAGATTTCTACGCGTTCGTTGAATTTTTTTTGTCAATAAAGTTTGGTGAACGTTTGATTGTGAAGCAATCGAGAAAGTGAAGGAGAGAGTACTAAGTGAAGGACCTCAGTGTGTAAACGGAAGAGACAAAGGCAAAGCGGAAAGTGCAGAAATGGCGCCATGGGCGCCAAGCACAACAAACGCACTAGTCTGTCACGGAAGCATACGTACACGATTCGGTACATGTGTTTTAATTCGCAAAATTCGCTTAGGTTATTACAAAGAGACCGACAATCTGTTTCTGTCTCTTCCAGAGCACCGATCTACCAGTAGCGCCCTACTGGTGGCAGCTACGAGAAAGAAATATTTTTTTTTAAGCGAACCATCCAAATCGTCGGAGTTTCCAGACCTGTATATAAGACCGTGTTTACGACGAATTGAAAACATACGTCGTTTGACCATAACCATTTTATGCAGTCGTGGCTAAAAAAGGAGGAGCATTCGAGCAACTTCACGGAGGTAACATGGCGTCGACTTTGCGAAGACGCGCGCCCGGTCTTTTCGCGAAGACGCGCGCCCGCGACTTGGCGCATGCGCTGCACGCATATCCGCGAAGAGTAGCAAGTGCCGGTAAGCCCGCCATTACTTTTACAAACGCGTGATCTCGGAACATTGTTTCCGTCAAAACATTTCGCGATCGGCCCGTAAAATAGTGGCTAGGTGTTAAATTCGCGTGAAATTCTCAAAAAATTGTGCGTTCGATTTCGCGTTCGATTGTGCGTTTGGTGAATCGATAGTGCGTTTGGTGAATTTGGATATCCCACCGCATCTATACACCAAAGAAGAAACCAAGAGAGAAACGAAGGAAGGAAGAAAGGAAGGGAAAAAATAATTTATATTCCAGCCGCCGAAAAGGAGGAATCAATAAAAAGGTAAGAGTGCGGAAATTTATTTATCTTTATGCACAATGGCCCAATTAGCGGAGAGGTTTATAGACTCAGCGAAATGGCAACTGTCTGACGCAAGTATCTGCGCCAGATCCTTGCCTTTCCACTGAGTCTATAAACCTCTCCGCTAAGATTTCAGCGCAAGTCTTAGCGAAGAGGTTTATAGACTCAGCGAAATGGCTACTGTCTGACGCAACTATCTGCGCCAGATCCTTACGTTTCCGCTGAGTCTATAAACCTCTCCGCTAAGATTTCAGCGCAAGTTTTAGCGGAGAGGTTTACAGACTCAGCGAAATGGCAACTATCTGACGCAAGTATCTGCGCCAGATCCTTGCCTTTCCACTGAGTCTATAAACCTCTCCTCTAAGATTTCAGCGCAAGTCTTAGCGGAGAGGTTTACAGACTCAGCGAAATGGCAACTATCTGACGCAAGTATCTGCGCCAGATCCTTGCCTTTCCACTGAGTCTATAAACCTCTCCGCTAAGATTTCAGCGCGAGTCTTAGCGGAGAGGTTTGTAGACTCAGCGGAATGGCAAGGATCTGGCGCAGATACTTGCGTCAGATATTTGCCATTCTGCTGAGTCTATAAAACTCTGTGCTGAGATTGCAGCGAAAGTATGTGAGATAGACACTTGTAAGCGGGATGGTGCATTGGTAGGGAAAGTCTATCGCTGGATTCAAAGCGAAAGGCTTTTCCTATCAATGCTCCATTCAGCTGACAAGTGTCTATCTCTCATACTTTCGTTGAATCTCAACGGAGAGTTTTATAGACTCAGCGGAATGGCAAAGATCTGATGCAAATATCAAGTATCAAATAAATAAATTTAATTTATTAAATTACATAATTAAATCAATTAAAAATTAAAATTGAATTTATAATTTTATTTAATTTATTTAAAAAATATTTTATTTAATTTAATCATTTATTTTAATAATATTAAATAATTTAATTATTTTCTTATTTAATTGAATTATTAAATCAATTATTAATTAAATGGAATAAAATTTGATTTAAAAAGAAATTAAAAAAAAATTGATTTAATAATTTCATTTAATTTATTTGAAAAATATTTTATTTAATTTAATCATTTATTTTAATAGTAGTAAATAATTGAATTATTTTCTTATTTAATTCACTATATTATTAATGACTTAAATTCAAATAAATAAATTAAATTTATTAAATTAAATAATTAAATCTCTTAAAAAATAAAATTGAATTTATAATTTCATTTAACTTATTTAAAAAATATTTTATTTAATTTAATCATTTATTTCAATAATAGTAAACAATTGAATTATTTTCTTATTTAATTCAATATATTATTAACGACTTAAATTCAAATAAATAAATTAAATTTATTAAATTAAGTAATGAAATCAATTAAAAAATAAAATTGAATTTATAATTTCATTTAATTTATTTAAAAAATATTTAATTTAATTGAATCATTTATTTTAATAATATTAAATAATTAAATTATTTTCTTATTTAATTAAATTATATTGGTTATTTTTTTCTCCGTACAAAAAATTAAAAATCCCAGCGAAAAAAAAGCGAAAGAAACCCGTGAATTTCTCGATAAAAAAAAACATCACAATCAAGCGAAAAAAAAATCGGGCGAAAAAAAAAACAAAACTAAAAGTCGCAGTACGCATTTAAAAAAATCTCCTCACTGAACGGCGAGATGGCTATTATTCGAAGTCCGGCGCGCGAGTTTACGAAGTCCAAAAAATCCTAATAGAGCAACATTTCCAAAATGACGTTATCGGCTAACAAAAAAAAACCAAAAAAAGTAAAACGAAAATGCAAAATACAACTAGCTTTTCCCTCTTCGAAACCGCGTTTGATAAATCAGTTCAATAAATTTTTCCCCAGGATATTCAATTTGACGTCCGGAAGGAAAAATTAAAGGATGCCTAATAGGGATTTGATGAAGGCTGTATAGATATATACAGGGTGGATCAGTAACTATTAGCACGTTTAAACGTAATAATTTATGACGCTGAAGCTGGCAGACAGACCTAGCAGACGCGCGCCGCCCGAACCCAGTACATTTTTATCGTGGCTGTACGCGCTCGGGTCGCAGCGTAACGAGGCAGCATAGGGCCTTCCCCCACCACTTAGCCGCTCGCGAATGAGCCGCATATATACGTCTGGCAGAAATAATGTTTTTTTTGCTTAACAACAACCGTTACGGGGATGAATCATGGGTCCATCGTTTCGTCTATTCATATAGATTAAGCATGTAAATCGTCAAGTCGCAATTGCCATGCGTGTTGACGACAGACGACTTTAAACAAAAATTTTGTTCGAGTACGGAGACTCGAATGGCGGATAACTTTTTTTAATTCTTAATTAACAAAAGCCGTTACCGGGATGAAACATGGGGGGATCGATTCGGCGAAGTATACAGAATGAGCACGTAAATAGAAAAAGTCGCTACTGTCATGCGTGTTAGCAGCAGACGGCCATTTTGAGATTTTTCGTGCGAGTAAGGAGGCGCGATTCGCCAATAACAATTTTTTAATTGACTTAACAAAGTGGGCCACGGGATAAACCATAGGTCAATCGATTCGTCTCATTATAAACAATGAGCAGCTGAATTTAAAAAGTAGCTGCTGTCATGCAGGTTGGCAGCAGACGACCTTTTGTGAATTTAATCGTGCGGCCAGCACGACTCTTTTCGCGAAAAACAATTTATTTTTGTTAATGAACAAATGCCGTCACCGGGATGAAACATAGGGGGATCGATTCGGCTAATTATTTAGAGTTAGTACGTAAATAGAAAAAGTCCTACTGTAATGCGGGTTGGCAGCAGAAGACCCTTTTTGAGATTTTTCGTGCGACTGAGGGGGCGCGATTCGCGAGTAACAATCTTTCAATTACTTTTAAAAAATCGTCGCCGGGATAACATATAGGTCAATCGATTTGTCTTATTATAAAGAATAAACAGCTAGATCGAAAAAGTAGCTGCTGTCATACAGGTTGGTAGCAGACGGCCATTTATAAGTTCTATGGTAGGAGCAGCGCGGCTCGGTTGACGGAGAACTATTTTTTTCTGGTTAACTAATCAAAACCGTCTCCGGGACAAGTCATAGGTCGATCGATTCGTCTTGGCATAGCGAATTAAGCATAAATAGCGAAATGTCGCTATTTTCATGCATGCTCGTAGCAGATGGCCTTTAACGAATTTCATCGTAAGGGTAGCGAGGTCCACATCACGAATAACAATTCTTTTAATTAACAAAAGCTGTCACCGGGAGAAATAATAGATGGATCGATTCGTTTGGGCATAACGAACTAGGCATAAAAATCGCCAAGTCGCTCTTGTCGTGCGTGCTAACAGCGCATAGACACATTATTTTTATCATGTAGGTAGAGGTCCGCTTCGCGGTGACTATTTTTTTTGTTAACTAACAAAAGCCGTCATCGGGCGAAATCATAGATGGATCGATTCTTCGGGGCCTAACGAACTAGGCATAAAAATCGCCAAGTCGCTATTGTCATGCGTGCTCACAGCACAAAGACTTACATGATTTTTATCATGCGGGTAGAGATCCGCTTCGCGGATAACTTTTTTTTTGTGAACTAACAAAAGCCGTCACCTGGAGAAATCATAGATGGATCGATTCGTCTCGGTATTACGAACTAGGCATTCGCGAATCGCGCCTCCTTACTCGCACGATTAAATTCACAAAAGGTCGTCTGCTGCCAACCTGCATGACAGCAGCTACTTTTTAAATTCAACTGCCCATTGCTTATAATGAGACGAATCGATTGACCTATGGTTTATCCCGTGGCAGACTGTGTTAAGTTAATTAAAAAATAGTTATGCGCGAATCGCGCCTCCTTACTCGCACGATGAAATTCACAAAAGGTCGTCTGCTGCCAACCTGCATGACAGCAGCTACTTTTTAAATTCAGCTGCCCATTGTTTATAATGAGACGCATCGATTGACCTATGGTTTATCCCCGGGCCGACTTTGTTAAGTTAATTAAAAAATTGTTATTCGCGAATCGCGCCTCCTTACTCGCACGACAAATCTCAAAAAAGGCCGCCTGCTGCTAACACGCATGACAGTAGCGACTTTTTCTATTTACGTGCTCATTCTATATACTTCGCCGAATCGATCCCCTCATGTTTCATCCCGGTGACGGCTTTTGTTAATTAAGAATAAAAAAAGTTATCCGCCATTCGAGTCTCCGTACTCGAACAAAATTTTTGTTTTAAGTCGTCTGCCGTCAACACGCATGACAATTGCGACTTGACGATTTACATGCTTAATGTATATGAATAGACGAAACGATCGACCCATGATTCATCCCCGTGACGGTTCTTGTTAAGCAAAAAAAAAACATTATTTCCGCCAGACGGATATATGCGGCTCATTCACGAGCGGCTAAGTGGTGGGGGTAGGCCCTATGCTGTCTCGCTACGCTGCGACCCGAGCGCGTACAGCCACGATAAAAATATACTTGGTTCGGGCGGCGCGCGTCTGCTAGGTCTGTCTGCCAGCTTCAGCGTCATAATAATTTTATCTACTACCGATACTGTAAGTATTATTGCCTCTTTGTACTTCCTACGACCTCCGATGACCTCGTGTCATAGGTCGTTCAACTCGTTTTAAGCTCCTCTATCATGATGCGGACAAAAAAACATACCGATCCATTTTTAAAAATGGAGTCGACCTTGAAATGTCCGAACTACTTCCGGCTGCAAAAAAACTATTATCGCTATCGGATGGCCCCTTTCGTACTGTGCTGTTTTATTTCGACAAATATTTCTGTGAACCATATAGTTTCGAAGATATTCAAGGTGCTAATAGTTATTGATCCACCCTGTATGTATATATATATATATGTAACATAAAAAATAACATTTAAGTAATTCGTATTTAAATTCAAGCAACAGCCTCTTCCCTGCATATCGGTGTCGTGTACTCTCGACTAATTAATTATTACTAAGTATGTGACAATCCATAAAATTGGTGCGAGCTCTTCGAAGTCTTAAAGCGTCGCAAAGCGTTTTTTTGTTTTTTCTATCGTAGGAATCTTTTAGCGACAACGAAATATCTATATTTACGAGGGTGAAAACGATAAACGAGAGTAGAAATCGATCGCATTATTTATCGATGGTTTGTTCGATACTGGGAAGCCTAATGGTATTTGGCAGTCTCGGAAGCAAAACTTTACCAAAAAAATAAGGAAGAAAAAATGACGCGATCTCTTTCGAAGGCGAGACTAACAATCTAGTAATTTAAATAATAATAAACCATTTCCCATATACGCGTAACTCGATAATCTTGGACGACGAAAAGCTTGGGCTGGCAAAAACGAAAATGACAAGCAAGATCACGAGAAATGTAATAACAATAATTATCCGGGACCCAAACGAGTCTGGTGAGAAAAACTGGTAATATAACTATGTTAAAACATATATGACATTTAAACAAAATATATATATACATATATGTAGATTTACATGGCGTTTGATTAATTTTTCGTTAAAATGAAAAAAAAAAAAAACACTACGGCGTTGAAATATGCATCGTCAGAACGCAATGAAAATCAGTTCCGTTTTTATTTGCCCAAAACGTAATTTTTTTCGCCACATTCGCAGCATAGGAAACATCCAACATTTTCCACGAATCGTTCTCGCAGATCTGAACGAAGAAATTGCAGAAATGGCGTTTCAAATAATAACAAAAAGAAAGAAGTAAACCAAAAAGAATTTTCGTTGCGTTCGCGAAATATATTTCAAGGCACCGAGTGTAAACTGGGTCTCGTCAAACCCCGACCAGCATCTTGATAACCATTCTGGGTCATCAAGATTTTCTAGTCTTTTCGTAACATCTGAAAAAAAAATTTCGCCTCTCTTATTCAACCCTCTACTCTACACGGCCCCAAATAGTTGAAAGATATTTTTTCAGAAAGTCCCACGAGTCACTAATTTTTCTCCCCCCCGCAATATTATACTCCCCCCGCAAACGTATACGAGCAGTCTGCATTGCTTCTTTCCAATTGTCCCCAAAGTTTACAACGCTTTACTCAGTCTTCAACCGAAAAATGTTTGCACGTCCCGATAACACCGCTGTCGTTCTAAGAATCCACACGCGAATCCTTGATCCTTCATCTCGATAATGCGTAACTTTGTATACAACGCATCCCTATCAATTTGTGCAGGTACTCCCAATTCCCACTCGCAATAGTGACCATCAAATTCGTGGTGTTGCAGTTGACGAAATGGAGGCTGTGGAAATAAGTTCGACCTCGTCTGAGTATGGCGACGAGTGCGAAGAACGATCATCGTCGGTAATGGATATAGACGACGAGAATTCTGCGAATGGTTCCGTCTCGACAGATGGTGGACCATCAAATATCGGTGACAGATACGCAATGAGACCGTGCTATGTCCCCATAACCCGTCTAGTGGTGGATGAACCGCAAGAAAGATGGGTAATGCATGAAAGTTTTAATTTTGTTTCTGTGGATATAAGCCCGCCGTCGCCCGCTATCGACCAGACGTCATCGGATATAGATTTCGAATAGGTCGAAGAAAACGATGACCCCTTGCGGGCAGAATCTTGCCCGCAAGTGGCGGTAAGTCTATCGGACTCCGATAGTACTGCCGCAGATTCCTCATCTACTGAGGAAGAAGCGGATGATACTTTAGCGTTCGATGAAAATCCGATATGGGATCCACTTCGGCCATACGGCCGAGTATTCTCCATAATGGAGCAGGCAAATCCGGGGTTTCTTACAGTCCTGAGGGATGTAATCGTAGCGTTGACGCATCAACGAACCGGGTATTGCCCAATTTCGGAAGGTCTGGGCCGTCCAAAGTCTATCGGTATCGTTCGCGAAATACCGGAAGCGGTGAATGCATCGACACAAACCACTTCCCAAAGTGTGGAAAGGTCGGTGCAGGTCAACCCGCATTCTCGCGAATCGTCAACTCAGACGACGGAAAAAACCACCAAAGAGGCGGCTACGCAGACCGCCGAAAATTGGGAAAACACTACTACCGCAGTAGTGGAGGCTTACGCTGCAGAGTCGGCAAGAGCGGATCGTGATCGGTCCCCTCAAACGACTCCTGCAGTCGGGGATGCAAGGCCTCGGCCGGGAGGGTGTTTTAATTGTGGAGACCGAGGTCACACCCGCCAAATGTGCGATCACCCTCGCCGACAATTGTCGTGTTACAAGTGCGGGCGTCCGAACGTCACGATCCGAACTTGTCCGGTCCATGGACCGAAATACCGGCTGAGCATGGGACAGAACTTTGGAAATCAATGATTTCCCCGTGCGTTCCGCCGAGAAAAACGTGAAGTCTCAAATATTGAAGAGAATAAAAAAAATCAAATTGAAGAGAAAGTAAAACCTACCAACAACAAATTCCGGTAGTGACAATATAACCTGCTGTCGATTTATTCCGGCGGAGAAAAGAATGCCTACCGACGATAAATTCCGGTAGAGAAAAAAAACCTGCCACCGACAAATTCCGGCAGAGAATAAATTGAGCATGCACTGATTCCTATAATACTTGGTAGATAATTATTAAGAGGAAATTAAAAAGAATATAGAAAATTGAAAAGAGTTAGCCGCCCGCAGCTGACAAGGGGACAGTACGGCAGTCGGATTTTTGTAATTTTTCGTACTCATGGTACGCGAAGTTCAGAGCTCGAATATTAATATCCCAAAGCAGTTCGACGCCATATTCAGAAATTTTCGAGAAAATTGACTTTGAAGTTTTCGAGCGCACTCTTATCCCACAAAGATGCAACGATATTCAAACCGGGCTCGTGGCGTACCCGGTAGCGCTCGAGTCTAGTAATCGCGGGGTCGCGGGTTCGAGTCACTTCGAAATTTTTTTTTTTTTTTCATTTTTTTTTAATTCGCATACCTCCGTCATTTAAATATCCCGATAAATTTTTGTTGTATATAATCACATATTATTATATATAATTAATATAATATATCTATATATGTTTATATATGGACAAAATCCATATATAGTTCTTTATGTGCAAAATTCATTATAGTTATACATAATTATATATTTTCTCATATATGATCATATATTATTTATATATAACAATAGGTGATTATTTATAACAAAATAAATAAATAATCCCGGGATAAACAAAGGCAAACGATGTACGCAGAACTGTTATTCACAATATCGACGGTTGCCAAAGCAAGCGTTATATTCACATATTTCAACATTTATTCTTCTATTTATATTCCTATTAATCTACAAGGGAGTTTATGTACATATTATTACTGGATATTTTTACGCCGCCTATTCGCAATTTCAAGCAAGAGATAATAAAAAATAAGACGTATTTATCATTGACAATTATAAGCACATATATGTGAATTATCATAGATTTTATGATTTTTATCCCGGGATTATTTATTTATTTTTTATAAATAATCACCTATTGTTATATATACATAATATATGATCATATATGAGAAAATATATAATTATGTATAACTATAATGAATTTTGTACATAAATAACTATATATGGATTTTGTCCATATATAAACATACATAGATATATTATATTAATTATATATAATAACATGTGATTATATACAACAAAAATTTATCGCGATATTTAAATGACGGAGGGATGCGAATTAAAAAAAAATGAAAAAAAAAAAAATATATTCGAAGTTAGACTCGAACCCGCGACCCCGCGATTACTAGACTCGAGCGCTACCGGGTACGCCACGAGCCCGGTACGAATATCGTTGCATCTTTGTGGGATAAGAGTGCCCTCGAAAACTTCAAAGTCAATTTTCTCGAAAATTTCTGAATATGGCGTCGAACTGCTTTGGGATATTAATATTCGAGCTCTGAACTCCGCGTACCATGAGTACGAAAAATTACAAAAATCTGACTGCCGTAATGTCCCCTTGTGAGACAAGATTGTCGAAACGGGAAGACGAAATGTGCAGCGAAAGGATATTCTGATAGCAGCCGATGGTCGACTCATCTTCGAGACCGAGGCTGCGAGCGTCGAGGGAGAAGCGGAAGACCAGAAGCCGTAGGTAAATATGAGAAGTCACGTCGCGCGTCCAGGTGAGTGGAAAAATAATATTGGGGAAAAAGTGATGAAAGGAAGCAATACAAGTTCCACTTAAAAATAAATATTTTTAAGTGGAACTTTTTTGAACACTGATTCAATGTTGTATAAATGATTTCAGGTGCCCGAAGCAGCGGTGCTCCAGCGAGGGAATTGAAGGAAAGATGATAAACGGGACTTCGGAACTCACCGGAAAAGACAGGACTCACCGGAAAGATCAGGACTCACCGGAAAGGTCAAGACTCACCGGAAAGTTCAGGACTCACCGGAAAGATCAGGACTCACCGGAAAGGATAGGACGCACCGGAAAGGACAGGGCTCACCGGAAAGGAACAAACAGGTTGCGATAGACGTTTGGATTAGGGGGGTGCACTTCGGCACCCCCAAGCCAGGTAACGGTTTTAAGACGGAATGACACCTCATCGCAGTCGGTATGGTAGAGCAATTGTAGATACCCAGAAATCTCTGAAACGGCTCATCAGATCCCGTCCAAACCTAGCCAAACGACGTCAAATAGATGGACGAACAGCTGTCAACCCTTCAAATTTTCTGAATTTGAGGAAAAAAACGTAGGTTGGCTTATGATAAGCCAATCTACTTTTTTTTCTCAATTTTCTGAATTTGAGGAAAAAAACGTAGGTTGGCTAATGATAAGCCAATCTACTTTTTTTTCTCAAATTCAGAAAATTTGAGGGGTTGACAGCTGTTCGTCCATCTATTTGACGTCGTTTAGCAAAGTTTGGACGGGATCTGAAGAGCCGTTTCAGAGATTTCTGGGTATCTACAATTGCTCTACCATACCGACGGCGATGAGGTCTCATTCCGTCCTAAACATTAATGCAGCGGTGATCGGGTCATCTGGCCACCTCGTTTTTCCTCCCCATACCGCGATCGGGTTACCTGGCTACTTCGTCGTTATTCCCTATCTCCCCATCGGGTTACCTGTCCACCTCGTTTTTTTCCTCCTTCCGCGATCGGGTTACCGGCCACTTCGTCGTTATTCCCTATCTCCCCATCGGGTTATCTGGCCACCTCGTTTTTCTCCTCCTTCCGCGATGGGGTTACCTGGCCACTACGTCGTTATTCCCTATTTCCCCATCGGGTTGTCTGGCCACCTCGTTTTTCTCCTCCTTCCGCGATCGGGTTACCTGGCCACTTCGTCGTTATTCCCTATCTCCCCATCGGGTTACCTGGCCACCTCGTTTTACCCTCCCCTTTCCGCGATCGGGTTACCTGGCCACTTCGTCGTTATTCCCTATCTCCCCATCGGGTTATCTGGCCACCTCGTTTTTCTCCTCCTTCCGCGATCGGGTTACCTGGCCACTACGTCGTTATTCCCTATTTCCCCATCGGGTTATCTGGCCACCTCGCTTTTCTCTTCCTTCCACGATCGGGTTACCTGGCCTCTTCGTCGTTATTCCCCATCTCCCCATCGGGTTACCTGGCCACCTCGTTTTACCCTCCCCTTTCCGTGATCGGGTTACCTGGCCACTTCGTCGTTATTCCCTATCTTCCCATCGGGTTACCTGGCCACCTCGTTTTTCTCCTCCTTCCGCGATCGGGTTACCTGGCCACTTCGTCGTTATTCCCTATCTCCCCATCGGGTTACCTGGCCACCTCGTTTTTCTCCTCCTTCCGTGATCGGGTTACCTGGCCACTTCGTCGTTATTCCCTATCTTCCCATCGGGTTACCTGGCCACCTCGTTTTTCTCCTCCTTCCGCGATCGGGTTACCTGGCCACTTCGTCGTTATTCCCTATCTCCCCATCGGGTTACCTGGCCACCTCGTTTTTCTCCTCCTTCCGCGATCGGGTTACCTGGCCACTACGTCGTTATTCCCTATTTCCCCATCGGGTTACCTGGCCACCTCGTTTTTCTCCTCCTTCCGCGATCGGGTTACCTGGCCACTACGTCGTTATTCCCTATTTCCCCATCGGGTTACCTGGCCACCTCGTTTTACCCTCCCCTTTCCGCGATCGGGTTACCTGGCCACTTCGTCGTTATTCCCTATCTCCCCATCGGGTTATCTGGCCACCTCGTTTTTCTCCTCCTTCCGCGATCGGGTTACCTGGCCACTACGTCGTTATTCCCTATTTCCCCATCGGGTTATCTGGCCACCTCGCTTTTCTCTTCCTTCCGCGATCGGGTTACCTGGCCTCTTCGTCGTTATTCCCCATCTCCCCATCGGGTTACCTGGCCACCTCGTTTTACCCTCCCCTTTCCGTGATCGGGTTACCTGGCCACTTCGTCGTTATTCCCTATCTTCCCATCGGGTTACCTGGCCACCTCGTTTTTCTCCTCCTTCCGCGATCGGGTTACCTGGCCACTTCGTCGTTATTCCCTATCTCCCCATCGGGTTACCTGGCCACCTCGTTTTTCTCCTCCTTCCGCGATCGGGTTACCTGGCCACTACGTCGTTATTTCCTATTTCCCCATCGGGTTACCTGGCCACCTCGTTTTTCTCCTCCTTCCGCGATCGGGTTACCTGGCCTCTTCGTCGTTATTCCCCATCTCCCCATCGGGTTACCTGGCCACCTCGTTTTACCCTCCCCTTTCCGCGATCGGGTTACCTGGCCACTTCGTCGTTATTCCCTATCTCCCCATCGGGTTATCTGGCCACCTCGTTTTTCTCCTCCTTCCGCGATCGGGTTACCTGGCCACTACGTCGTTATTCCCTATTTCCCCATCGGGTTATCTGGCCACCTCGCTTTTCTCTTCCTTCCGCGATCGGGTTACCTGGCCTCTTCGTCGTTATTCCCCATCTCCCCATCGGGTTACCTGGCCACCTCGTTTTACCCTCCCCTTTCCGTGATCGGGTTACCTGGCCACTTCGTCGTTATTCCCTATCTTCCCATCGGGTTACCTGGCCACCTCGTTTTTCTCCTCCTTCCGCGATCGGGTTACCTGGCCACTTCGTCGTTATTCCCTATCTCCCCATCGGGTTACCTGGCCACCTCGTTTTTCTCCTCCTTCCGTGATCGGGTTACCTGGCCACTTCGTCGTTATTCCCTATCTTCCCATCGGGTTACCTGGCCACCTCGTTTTTCTCCTCCTTCCGCGATCGGGTTACCTGGCCACTTCGTCGTTATTCCCTATCTCCCCATCGGGTTACCTGGCCACCTCGTTTTTCTCCTTCCGCGATCGGGTTACCTGGCCACTACGTCGTTATTCCCTATTTCCCAATCGGGTTACCTGGCCACCTCGTTTTTCTCCTCCTTCCGCGATCGGGTTACCTGGCCTCTTCGTCGTTATTCCCCATCTCCCCATCGGGTTACCTGGCCACCTCGTTTTACCCTCCCCTTTCCGCGATCGGGTTACCTGGCCACTTCGTCGTTATTCCCTATCTCCCCATCGGGTTATCTGGCCACCTCGTTTTTCTCCTCCTTCCGCGATCGGGTTACCTGGCCACTACGTCGTTATTCCCTATTTCCCCATCGGGTTATCTGGCCACCTCGCTTTTCTCTTCCTTCCACGATCGGGTTACCTGGCCTCTTCGTCGTTATTCCCCATCTCCCCATCGGGTTACCTGGCCACCTCGTTTTACCCTCCCCTTTCCGTGATCGGGTTACCTGGCCACTTCGTCGTTATTCCCTATCTTCCCATCGGGTTACCTGGCCACCTCGTTTTTCTCCTCCTTCCGCGATCGGGTTACCTGGCCACTTCGTCGTTATTCCCTATCTCCCCATCGGGTTACCTGGCCACCTCGTTTTTCTCCTCCTTCCGTGATCGGGTTACCTGGCCACTTCGTCGTTATTCCCTATCTTCCCATCGGGTTACCTGGCCACCTCGTTTTTCTCCTCCTTCCGCGATCGGGTTACCTGGCCTCTTCGTCGTTATTCCCCATCTCCCCATCGGGTTACCTGGCCACCTCGTTTTTCTCCTCCTTCCGCGATCGGGTTACCTGGCCACTACGTCGTTATTCCCTATTTCCCAATCGGGTTACCTGGCCACCTCGTTTTTCTCCTCCTTCCGCGATCGGGTTACCTGGCCTCTTCGTCGTTATTCCCCATCTCCCCATCGGGTTACCTGGCCACCTCGTTTTACCCTCCCCTTTCCGCGATCGGGTTACCTGGCCACTTCGTCGTTATTCCCTATCTCCCCATCGGGTTATCTGGCCACCTCGTTTTTCTCCTCCTTCCGCGATTGGGTTACCTGGCCACTACGTCGTTATTCCCTATTTCCCCATCGGGTTATCTGGCCACCTCGCTTTTCTCTTCCTTCCGCGATCGGGTTACCTGGCCTCTTCGTCGTTATTCCCCATCTCCCCATCGGGTTACCTGGCCACCTCGTTTTACCCTCCCCTTTCCGTGATCGGGTTACCTGGCCACTTCGTCGTTATTCCCTATCTTCCCATCGGGTTACCTGGCCACCTCGTTTTTCTCCTCCTTCCGCGATCGGGTTACCTGGCCACTTCGTCGTTATTCCCTATCTCCCCATCGGGTTACCTGGCCACCTCGTTTTTCTCCTCCTTCCGCGATCGGGTTTCCTGGCCACTACGTCGTTATTCCCTATTTCCCCATCGGGTTACCTGGCCACCTCGTTTTTCTCCTCCTTCCGCGATCGGGTTACCTGGCCTCTTCGTCGTTATAACCCATCTCCCCATCGGGTTACCTGGCCACCTCGTTTTACCCTTCCCTTTCCGCGATCGGGTTACCTGGCCACTTCGTCGTTATTCCCTATCTCCCCATCGGGTTATCTGGCCACCTCGTTTTTCTCCTCCTTCCGCGATCGGGTTACCTGGCCACTTCGTCGTTATTCCCTATCTCCCCATCGGGTTACCTGGCCACCTCGTTTTTCTCCTCCTTCCGCGATCGGGTTACCTGGCCACTACGTCGTTATTCCCTATTTCCCCATCGGGTTACCTGGCCACCTCGTTTTTCTCCTCCTTCCGCGATCGGGTTACCTGGCCTCTTCGTCGTTATTCCCCATCTCCCCATCGGGTTACCTGGCCACCTCGTTTTACCCTCCCCTTTCCGCGATCGGGTTACCTGGCCACTTCGTCGTTATTCCCTATCTCCCCATCGGGTTACCTGGCCACCTCGTTTTTCTCCTCCTTCCGCGATCGGGTTACCTAGCCACTTCGTCGTTATTCCCTATCTCCCCATCGGGTTATCTGGCCACCTCGTTTTTCTCCTCCTTCCGCGATCGGGTTACCTGGCCACTACGTCGTTATTCCCTATTTCCCCATCGGGTTACCTGGCCACCTCGTTTTTCTCCTCCTTCCGCGATCGGGTTACCTGGCCTCTTCGTCGTTATTCCCCATCTCCCCATCGGGTTATCTGGCCACCTCGTTTTACCCTCCCCTTTCCGCGATCGGGTTACCTGGCCACTTCGTCGTTATTCCCTATCTCCCCATCGGGTTACCTGGCCACCTCGTTTTTCTCCTCCTTCCGCGATCGGGTTACCTAGCCACTTCGTCGTTATTCCCTATCTCCCCATCGGGTTATCTGGCCACCTCGTTTTTCTCGTCCTTCCGCGATCGGGTTACCTGGCCACTACGTCGTTATTCCCTATTTCCCCATCGGGTTATCTGACCACCTCGTTTTTCCTCCCCATACCGCGATCTGATTATCTGCCCACTACCTCATTATTCACTATCCTTCAATCGGCTTATCTGGCCGCTACGTTGTTATTTCCTATCCTTACATCGGGTGATCTGCCTACCTCGTTTTTCTCCCCTTTCCGCCATTGGATTATCTGACCACTACGTCGTTATTTCCTATCACTCTATCGGATTATCCACCCAGTTGTTTTTTTGTTGTGTTATTCTTTTTATGTGGAGGAGGGAGATGGCCCGAATAAATAAATCTCGGACTTCCATCTGCGGAGGATTTTTCGAACACTTTCTCAATGTTGCATTAGCAATTTCAGATACCCAAAGCAGCGACGCTCCAACGAGGGAATCGGAAAAAACAAGCAGGAGCCATATAATGGCCTAAAACAAGGATAAAAAGAGGGTCTGCGCAAAGTTCTTCCCCGACACAGAGGGCTTCGCAAGACTCATCGGAAAGGACCAAGCAGGTTGCAATAGCTTTGTGGATTAGGGGGGTGCATCTCGGCACCCCCCACCCAGGTAACGGTCTTAAGTCTCAAAATTGCCGCGATCGAGTTATCTGGTCTCCCGTCGTTATTCCGTATCAGTCCATTGGTTTATCTGGCCACCTCGTATTTCTTCCCCATTCCGCGATCAGCTTATCTGGCCTACTCGTTTTTTACTCCCTATTCTTCTACCGGGTTATCTGGCTACAGTGTAATCAGCGCGTTACCTAACCATTTTGCTTTTTATTCCTTCCTCACTTATCGGGTTATCCGTTGTATTTTACTTTCCCTAGCAAAATTTGTGATCTGTTCACTTTTTCCCTCCAACCATGCATTGGTTCATCTATTCCACCCTTTAAATTTTAGGTTACCTTTTCTACCATCTTCCCATTACGTTTCCGGTTATCTATACATATCGTTTTTATTCTTCCGCTCTCGATCGGATCACCTGTTCAACCGTCTGCTATTTTAATTTCGAGTCTTATGTCTTACCATTTGTTATAATTGTTAGTGTTATGCGTACGCGTTGTTTTTCTTCCCAGTTTTTTCATTTTTTCTGTTCAACCGTCTGGCCGCCATACTTCGCAAAATGTGTCAACCGTCGTCCCTGCAAGTTTCAGGGCTGGTTGGGATTTTTTTCGTTGATTTGGGTTTGTTTGTCTATTTTGTTTTTTTTTATCGCCACATTATAAAATAAACCTCAAATTTTTCGTCCAAACAATGAAAACACATTTAGGGGTGGGCCACCCTTATTTCCGAGCCGTATAAAAAATATTTTACCACCTATTCTCCGACCTACCGAAAATACACCAGAATCTTTCTTAAAAATCGGTCGACCCGTTTCAGAGGAGTTTGATTACAAACGCTATGAAACGAGAATTTAATATATATAGATATATAAAAGCCCGAGCCTTTATATCCTGTGCACGTGTCACCGCTATTCTATCAGCGAGCCTATGAGGACTCGAGAGACGGCCCTTGTTTATACGGGTGACGACCGATAGCTCACGCGCACAACTACATACAACCTACAAATGTAAATTACCGTATCATCCTTTCGTTTTTCTTATGTATACTACTCTATTGCTTCTGTATTATTATTAATTAATCGCGATGATCTGATTACTGATTTCTAATAAATCGCGAGTCCAGTTTGTAGGATGATTTTCAATTATTTCTCTATATCGCATAATTCCACACAACATTTTCCCCTGCGGCCATCGTTGAGAAAAAAAATCGAATCCACCCCATTTGTTTAAACGTTTCACGTTCGCATGACTTCACCGCCCTTTCCTAGAGCGAGACTTCACCGCTCATCCTTAGTGCGAGACTTCACCGCTCATTCTTAGAGCGAGACTTCACCGCTCATCCTTAGAGCGAGACTTCACCGCTCATCCTTAGAGCGAGACTTCACCGCTCATTCTTAGAGCGAGACATCTGCAATCATCATTGTTAGAAAATTCAATCCTTGGAGAAACCTACCGAAGATAATTCCCGGTAGAGAACCTAGCGACTTTGATCGCCCGGGAATTCGACTGAAATTGTTGCCGCCAAAAATAAGTCATAGTGTCATAAAGCTTGCTCGTGCCATAAACTGTAAAGGTTGCATCATTAGAGCGCGACGTTTTTTTGTTTTTTCAATTTCATCATGTATATTGGAATTGTGGGACGATATTTGTTCCTACATTCAGAAAAAACAAATCTGAAAAAAAAAACAGTAACAATAATTTTCATTGTATTCCAATGATGCACGCTTCACCGTCTCCTCATCTTGGAAGGATGAGTCTGTAGAAAATACTACAGACTATCGTCTTTTCTCGATGATCTGTCGTGCTTGATTCACTTGATGTAGTGTATTATAAGTAATTACCGCTATTCTATCGAGCGAGACCCTTGGAATCGAATTTACTAAAAAAAAATCGATCCTTGGAGTAACCTGTCGAAGATAAATCCCGACAGAGATAAAAAATTGGCAAACTTTTTTTGTAGTAATCATGAAATTGTACCACTCATTCGCAGAGTGATTCTCCGACGATCTCATTCGTGAGAAAAATTCGCTGCAATCATAAATTGGGCAGCGCTCATTTATTAAAATTTAAATAAATGTGGTAAATTATAAGCTTCTCACTTATTAGTAACCACGCCGAACGATGATCGTCGCTGAGAAATCATAGCGATGCGAGCGAATACGTTGAGACAGTACTCGTACAATGTTTCACCGCTATCCTGCCGAGTGAGTCCATTCGCCGAAGCGTATGACGCTCGGTATAGTAATACGACTACATTGTATATGCTACGTATATGTATGTGAGCAGTGCAACCAGATCGCGCGCAAAAGTTACCCCCTCTCTAGTCTTTTGCGCGCCCATCACACAATCATAGTAGCGTGTGTCCGTGAGCGAGCGACGCTCGGACTTCGGGAAGAGCCGAGCGCCACCGAAGTTCCCCGACCGCGCCTTCGGCAGCTACACCAATACATGGACGCTGAGCACGTTCATGTGCGGCCAAGCCGAAACGAAGGATTCGAGGGAAAAAGCAATCTGAGCACGACTCGCGCGTGGCGTCACCCGACGGCACGAGCGAGGCTTTTAGATGATTTCAATGCTTATTTAGCTTTTGATTCTCTGCGTTATTAATGTATACAAAAAAATGTATCGCACACTCTCATCGCTTATTTTTTTCAGTTTATACGTTAATTTAAATATAATAATAAATCTAAATTACAACTTATTTATCTTCTAAAATATTGTTTACGCTTTACTTACACCCGTCCTTATGCCAAATAAATTATAATTCATAAAAGTAAGCGGAAATATATTTATATTCGTATTATTATATTAATTCTCATAGCTCTCATATGAAAACTCTCATATGAAAAACACCAAAAAAAAACTTCAAAACCTTAGATTTCAACGAACCAAGAACATACATCTTCACATTTTCAATCATGACGAATTTTTAAGAACAATATCATCACAAACACATCTGAACCAAAACAATATACATCACCTAAATTATCAAAACATAAATCAAACAACACAAAATCACAACATCTTATACTCAACTCTTACTAATAGACAACAGGATACAAATAATAATCTTTCCACTGATCCTCTGAATAATATAAATTCGACAATCACATTAAATAAAACGAAAGAATTGCTTATAAATCTCTCCAACATTGATATTCCGCTACACATTTCCACATTCTTGTCTCTAGGTGAAAAGTTTTGTTTTCCTTACCTCAAACTCTCAAACATAAAAATTCATATCCACAAATCAATCACCGAACTTGAGTCGAAATTAGATTTTTTACTCGACAAACCTAGACAACTCGAAATTAGAACCAGATTCATTAAAATCTTAAACAAAATAAATATTCCAACCTCATTTTCCAACACTAATCAAATTATAAAACACACGTCCTCATTCTTAAAAAACAACCCTCAACTTTTAGTTACACGAGCTGACAAAGGAAATTCAACAGTCATTCTTAACAAATCAGATTACATTACAAAAACTCATAATTTACTTGCAGATTCCTCAACTTACAAATTAACAAATAGAAATCCCATCAACACTCTACAAAAAGGCATTAACAATAAATAGTCCAATACATAAACTAGCTGAATTTATACAATCTAAACTTTCTAAATTAATCAATACGACTAATTCACACATCAAAGATAGTTTCCACCTAAAACATTCACTTTCTAACATCTCAATTCCACTCAACTACAAATTGGTCTCGTTTGCTGTTGTTTCTCTCTATACCAACATCCCATTACAACTTATTCTGATTTGTTAAGAATGACTGTTGAATTTCCTTTGTCAGCTCGTGTAACTAAAAGTTGAGGGTTGTTTTTTAAGAATGAGGACGTGTGTTTTATAATTTGATTAGTGTTGGAAAATGAGGTTGGAATATTTATTTTGTTAAAGATTTTAATGAATCTGGTTCTAATTTCGAGTTGTCTAGGTTTGTCGAGTAAAAAATCTAATTTGGACTCAAGTTCGGTGATTGATTTGTGGATATGAATTTTTATGTTTGAGAGTTTGAGGTAAGGAAAACAAAACTTTTCACCTAGAGACAAGAATGTGGAAATGTGTAGCGGAATATCAATGTTGGAGAGATTTATAAGCCATTCTTTCGTTTTATTTAATGTGATTGTCGAATTTATATTATTCAGAGGATCAGTGGAAAGATTATTATTTGTATCCTGTTGTCTATTAGTCAGAGTTGAGTATAAGATGTTGTGATTTTGTGTTGTTTGATTTATGTTTTGATAATTTAGGTGATGTATATTGTTTTGGTACAGATGTGTTTGTGATGATATTGTTCTTAAAAATTCGTCATGATTGAAAATGTGAAGATGTATGTTCTTGGTTCGTTGAAATCTAAGGTTTTGAAGTTTTTTTTTGGTGTTTTTCATATGAGAGTTTTCATATGAGAGCTATGAGAATTAATATAATAATACGAATATAAATATATTTCCGCTTACTTTTATGAATTATAATTTATTTGGCATAAGGACGGGTGTGAGTAAAGCGTAAACAATATTTTAGAAGATAAATAAGTTGTAATTTAGATTTATTATTATATTTAAATTAACGTATAAACTGAAAAAAATAAGCGATGAGAGTGTGCGATACATTTTTTTGTATACATTAATAACGCAGAGAATCAAAAGCTAAATAAGCATTGAAATCATCTAAAAGCCTCGCTCGTGCCGTCGGGTGACGTCACGCGCGAGTCGTGCTCAGATTGCTTTTTCCCTCGAATCCTTCGTTTCGGCTTGGCCGCACATGAACGTGCTCAGCGTCCATGTATTGGTGTAGCTGCCGAAGGCGCGGTCGGGGAACTTCGGTGGCGCTCGGCTCTTCCCGAAGTCCGAGCATCGCTCGCTCACGGACACGCGCTACTATGATTGTGTGATGGGCGCGCAAGAGACTAGAGAGGGGGTAACTTTTGCGCGCGATCTGGCTGCACTGTATGTGAGTGTCGGTTGGCACACATACATATACGTGTGTGTTTTCGTTGCGACCGAACCACGCGTGACCTTTTTCCGCGCTGCGGTCGGAACGAATTCACACGTACATACACACACACATGGGTGCCAACGCTCAGCGATCGGCAGTGTCGCGCCTCGACTCGTCGCCCGAAAAGTCGAGGCTTCGAGGCCGAATCGCGTGCGTGGCGCCATCCGTCGGTAGTGACTCGCAGCTCAAAACTGCACAATTGTCACTACCGACGTATCGAGGGGCCGCGTCGAAATTTTCCAGCGTGTTCGTCATTCCCTTAAAGAACACATCTTGAAGAACTTTCGGTAATTTTTTTATTGAAAAATATTACATTGTTTAGTGGCAAATGGCCGTCAATGAAATAATGTTTTTATATACACGGTTTGCGGTGACCAACATTGCGGCGAAGTGGATCATCTGAAAAAAAAAATGTGGATGGATTTAGTCAAATATAAGTATAAACTAGTCTTTAATCGAAGGATTTTGAAAAATATTCATTTTTCACAAAATGGCGGACAGTCAAAGTTAACGGTTCGATTTTAACGAAAAAAAACGGCCGTTTTTTGGCTATAAAACGGCCATTTTTTTTTCGAAAAAAAAAATCGAACGATTAAAGACTACATTTTTATGTATTAAATAAGCCTGCAAAATTTCAAGAAGATCGGTTCGTTAGTGTTCGAGTAATCTTGGTCACCGACTTCAGAAATGCCATTTTGAGAAAAACGCGTTTAAAGTTTCAATTTCAGTTCTTCGATTCACGGATTATTCTCTTTCAACGCTCATATCTCAGTAAATTTTGTTCGGATCGACTTGAAATTTTCAGGACATATTCTCAGATACTTATACTTCAAAAAAATGCAATAAAAAAAAATCGATTTTTTCAAAATCGCAAGTGGGAGTAACCCCTTAAGAACGATTTATGACTATTGTTCTCTTCACTTTATCATCATAAACTAACCGAACGTATTATCTAGCTAATTCCGTTATTTCCAAAAATTGCTGATTTTCATGATTTTTTTTTTTAAGGAAAAATTTGTCTTCCATTTTTGAGACTTAGGCTATGATTTATTACTACTTTTGGCTGTTACATGGTATTTTAAAAATTTTATTAATCGGTCAAAAATGGCGGGGGTAAGGCATGGCCTTTTGAAGGGGCTGCGGCGGATGTTGTCAGACGGTGTGACACGTAGCGCCAGCGGAAGTAATCTGACAACATTGCACGACGATTTTTCTTTCGTTAGTACTCATACGCAGAATATGAATCAAGAAAAATGGAGAAATGTTGAAAATCGATAAAATGGTACGTTTTGAAACAAAAAGATCGAATGTTCCGGAAAAAAAATGGCTACATTTTGCAGTAAGAAAATACTTTTTTCTCTCGCAAATAAATCTTCAAGATCATGTTTTAGAGAATAAGGTTAGAAAGATGACGAAATTTCATCGGAATCGGTCGATCAGTTTTTTGGCCAGACCGAGCCGTACCTCCTCCATTTCTAAAGATAAAATGAATACCATGTATCAGTGAAAAGTGACAATAAAACATACCCTAAGTCTCAATAAGGGTGGTGAAATTTTTTATTTAACAAAAATCATGAAAATCGGTTTATTTTTTTTGCTTGCCTAGAGGGATCTCTCTTTTTTCTGCCTCCTGACTGAAAGAAGGTTTTTTTTAAAACTTTTTGTTTCTCTACTGAATTACTTATTTGGGATTTGGAAAAAACGTATTTTATTAAACATACATTGAACTTATTTCGTGTAAATTTTTATTAAAAAAAAATCAAATTGTCAATGAGGTATAACAGAGCCTCTGTATAAAAAATGTGGCCCAACGGCCGGATCGATAACTTGACAATGATTGGTCTGAAGTATAAAAATAAAAAAATCGTTTTATAATCTATATAGATCTAGTTCTCGTAGTAGGTAGTTGTTATTCGAAAAAAAAAAATTCTTACAATGTCGGATGTTAAAATCAGAGGGTAATTATGTCAAAATTTGTACTCAAATTCGGGGGCTTAAGGAATATTAAGTTTAAAAAATACATATATGACTACGTACAACGATAGCAATTGCAATTATGGAAATTGAAGTTTTGAAAAATCGAATATCGGACAACTATAGCTAAAGCTATTATTGTGGCCAGGTCGAGAAAGGTCGTTTCGAGAAAAATGCGATTGAAAGTCCTAGTACACGTAAGTCGTTGCGCTGCTTCGTCAATTTTCAGTATTTTAACTTTAATATTTTTTCAATTTGTATACTTTGAGAAAACCCAACAAAAATCGATTTTTTTACCCTCCTCAGTGGTGTCCCGTTTTAATTGTATCTATAAGATTTCACAAAATAAAACGATAATAAAATAATTGAAGTAGAACATTTTATATAATAAAACCGTGGACATATTTCGCATTTTAAAAAACGAGGAAAATATTTACCAAAACATGGTTCGCGCGATGAATTACGTGACATTTCGTATACGTAAGTAATGCTTGACATTTTCAAAATCGACATACCCCCCCGCACGTATAGCCTGTTTGGTAATTTCGTTATGTGAAAAACCGGTAGCTCAATTTATTTCCTGCAAGAGACACACACGACTCGTAAATGCGAAACAAACTGGTTTGTCACGTCCAGCTTCTTATTCGTTTTAATTTATTTATTAAATCGCGTATCGGCACACTCGTTAGAGAATCGCCACCAAGCTAGAAAGTGTACGTGAAACGATGATGAATAATCATTTTTAAAGTCAAGATAACGAAAATGCAATTTCCCTAGGCGAAGTGGCTGCTCTTTCGTGCTAATTCCGTGAAAAATTAAGGCGTTACCCCCACTTGTAGCCCAAAAAAAAGGCCTTTTTCATGAATTTTTTTAAAGAAAACTACAAAACTTTTTTAATCGATCAATATACCATCTTAAAGAACACATCTTGAAGAACTTTCAGTAATTTTTTTATTGAAAAATATTACATTGTTTAGTGGCAAATGGCCGTCAATGAAATAATGTTTTTATATACACGGTTTGCGGTGACCAACATTGCGGCGAAGTGGATCATCTGGAAAAAAAAATGCGGATGGATTTAGTCAAATACAAGTATAAACTAGTCTTTAATCGAAGGATTTTAAAAAATATTCATTTTTCACAAAATGGCGGACAGTCAAAGTTAATGGTTCGATTTTAACGAAAAAAAACGGCCGTTTTTTGGCTATAAAACGGCCATTTTTTTTCGAAAAAAAAAATCGAACGATTAAAGACTACATTTTTATGTATGAAATAAGCCTGAAAAATTTCAAGAGGATCGGTTCATTAGTGTTCGAGTAATCTTGGTCACCGACTTCAGAAATGCCATTTTGAGAAAAACGCGTTTAAAGTTTCAATTTCAGTTCTTCAATTCACGGATTCTTCTCTTTCAACGCTCATATCTCAGTCAATTTTGTTCGGATCGACTTGAAATTTTCAGGACATATTCTCAGATACTTATACTTCGAAAAAATGCAATAAAAAAATCGATTTTTTCAAAATCGCAAGTGGGGGTAATCCCTTAAGTTCAAATACCTACAATTTTTGAATAAATCAATATTTTTTTAATTCCGTACGTACTTCTCTAGATATTCTAATGTAGAATGACGAGAATTTTTGTTTTTTGTTCTCGGTAAAAAATTGTGGATGCTAAATGTCACGCCGCGGAGCGCCTAAAAAAAAGATAAATTATAATATTAATATTCGGCCACTTTGTACATCGAAGCAAAAAATATACATTTTCTAACAGCTTGATATTCGTACTAAATAGATGTGTAATTAATTTTATGAGTGAATCACTTTTTCATACGAAAAAAAATTGTCAAATTCGCACATGATTGCAAAAAAATGCAATAAAAAAAAATCGTTTTTTTCAAAATCGCAAGTGGGGGTAATCCCTTAAGTTCAAAAACCTACAACTTTTGAATAAATCAATATTTTTTTAATTCCGTACGTACTTCTCTAGATATTCTAATGTAGAATGACGAGAATTTTTTTTTTTTGTTCTCGGTAAAAAATTGTGGATGCTAAATGTCACGCCGCGGAGCGCCTAAAAAAAAGATAAATTATAATATTAATATTCGGCCACTTTGTACATCGAAGCAAAAAATATACATTTTCTAACAGCTTGATATTCGTACTAAATAGATGTGTAATTAATTTTATGAGTGAATCACTTTTTCATACGAAAAAAAATTGTCAAATTCGCACATGATTTTATACCTATGGGAATAACGAAGATCTGAAAATTTTCAATAATTTCATTTAAATGTTCGAGTCTGGGGCAAGTTTGAAGAAAAAGATGGAATACTCGGCACGTCTTGCGCGGATACGCGAATGTACGAAGATACGTATATCCGTGCCACAAAGTATTTATCGATAGCACTAAACGCGAGACTATTGGCCTCGAGCCACTTGTAAGGTACATCGAGCAGGTTGTATACTTCGCCGAGAAGCTCGCCGATTCTTTGCTTTGCTCAATTCTTTTCTCTCTCCCTCGTCTTTCTTCTTTTCTCTTTTCGTAACCCCCCTTTCACGGCCACTGGGTGGTCGTTAACCAGCTCTCTCGCGGCCCTCGTTTTCTTTCCGTTGCGATCTATTAGACCGCCTTATCCGCGACGTAACAACGCCGCGACCGGCGAGAGAGATTAATCTATGGATATTTTGCCGGGAGCGAGCGAGAAGGGGCGCGAGAGCGGGGGGGGAGGGGGCAAGGAGTTGAGAAGAAGAGGCAATAGGTCGGATACATTATTCCACGAGTAATCCTTTTAATTAATAAAGCAAAACGATAAAAAATGACAAGCTTCAATGAGCCTCAGGGTTTTTGTTTTCTTCCTTTCGAACCTCGTAGCGCTGGTTTAGAAAGTACATTTTTGGGTCCACAAGTGATGTCACGGGACGAGACACTCACGAGCCCACTCACTTTTTATCGGCAACTTTTTATATGTTCGTTACTTCGGTTCATCGACCATCGAAAAATTCCAGGTAGTCCATTACTGCCTCTTTTACTTCACAGCTTGAAACTCACTCTCTCTCTCTCTTTCTCTTTACGCACACCCACGTTTGTGCTTATGTACACTAAAAAAAAGTAATTAATATATACTTGTGGTCTGCATATATAAATATATATTTGTGTGTATCAGCACGCAGACGAATGCTCGCGTACCAATACATTACGTACGCATTCGTTATATAAATTCCAGGTGAAAAACATTTGAGAACAAAAATATTTTTGTGAAAATCGACATCACAAAAAAATAGCGTTGAAATTTGCATCGTTGGAATGCAACGATAAAGTCTTTTTTTATATCGTTATTTCCTCATTTTTATTGTTTTCCAAAATGTTATTTTTTTAGCAGATTTGAATTCTCGATCTCTACACGAGGGACTTAAAAAACGATCGAAGGTTTTTTGGAACGAATATTTGCCAAAAGAAATCCGAGCAATGGTGAATATTTACAAGTGGGGCTCCAGTTAAAAAAGGGGTTCAGAAATTTTGTACCGAGTCGATGTATTTCAGGGCACTTTGTTTATAATATTTAAGTCGCGGGAAGACAATTTCAACCCTTATTTCAACACCCACATGCTTTCGTTTACTTTTTCAAAGGTATGGAGGAAATGGGTTTGGTGACATCAAGTGTCATCAAACAAACCCAAACCAATTAGAGTAAACACACAGAAAACGTATTTCAAAAGTCGAATATTTTCCGGAATTTTTTTATTCTTAATAAAATACCCCTCGCCCATCATAAAAAATATATTTTCATACTGCAGAATAGCCCCGAAAACGTGAAAAAATGTTTGAAGCCCATTAGGGCTGGAGCCCCACTTGTAAATAGTTACCCGAACTCATTAATCTCATTAATAATATATTATATATTATATATATTATATATTATTTATTATTCTCATTAATAATATATTATATATTATTTATTATACAATTATGTATTATCTATTTATATATTATATAGTATACAATTATCTATTATTCCTTTATATACTATACCTGTCATTACTTTATTAAATGTTATATTTATTCTTGCTATAAATCAATTTCGTGATATTTGTATTCGCAATTGTCATCAACTACCTTACAGACCATCGTAAGATCGATCCATCTATATTGGAACGTTCGTTATCTACTTAAGGATGTTGAGTCCCAAATCGCAAATGATGATAAAATTCTGAAAATTTGGTATGTTTTTGTATGAAGTATTTCAGAGGTCGTGTAAAAATTTCACGACAATTAGGAAGCTCGTTATTGAACAATTAACATTCACAAATTAATGCTGTCTTATGGAAACTGATGTAACTTTGCAATAAGTTTTTTTTTGTCCTCTCAATTTTGTAATATCTACAATATACTGAAAGCAACGGAAACAAAACGAGGTTTATTGATAAATTTTTTTTATTCCTTTTAAAAATTGTTCTTAACAAAATGTTAATTTTTTAATAACGAGCTTCCTAATCGTCGTGAAATTTGAACACGACCTCTTAAATACTTCATACAAAAACATACGAAATTTTCAGAATTTTCTCATCATTTTTTATTTCAACCCTTAAGGAGGTTGAAGTAATGATGATAGAATTCTGAAAATTTTGTATGTTTTTACATGAAGTATTCAGGAGGTCGTGTAAAAATTTCATGACGATTAAAAAGCTATTTATCGAACAATTAACATTAACATATTTTATAGGGACTCAACATCCTTAATTCGAAACTTCGGTTCTTCTGTTGTGAATATTGATCGATCGAATTTCCAAACCCACCAAATTTTCGTTGCATTCCAACGACGCAAACTTCGATCTCGTAAAAGAAAATGTGCAGGACTTTGAGTCTCGATTAATTTCTGTTTGGAAGACACAACCAAAGTATCTAAAATCTGAGCCGAAGCACTCCCATGTCTGCCGTAGAGCGTATCGTTTTTTTTTTTTTTTTTTTTTTCAACCTCTCGGAGTGCCGTTGGGTGAGATTGCGAAAAAGGATCGCGTCTGCACAGTCGATTTTCAGTTCGGCGTCTCTTTTATCGCACGTCACAATCGAATTCGTGAATCGGTATCGATGTGTACGATAAATCAGAAAAAAAAATGGCATCGAGGGGAAAGTGACCTCGAAAGTAAAGCGGATCGCGAGTGGCCGGTCGACGAACTGACTGCCCAATGTTCTTCTTTTGTTGCTCGCAGCGACTTCTCCCTCTCGCTCTTCGCTACCGGAGGACTTCCATGGGAAAAGAAAATCGAATCGGCATATACTGCCGATCATGGTCAAGAAGAGTTCGTGGACCATGATCTCTCTCTCTCTCTCTCTCTCTCTCTCTCTCTCTCTCCCTCTCTCTCTCTCTCTGTCTCTCCTTTGGTTATTCGAGTGTGAGACTAAGAAGTATTTTTTTTTCACCAAGCACATTGATGTACGAGGGTACCTGCAGGTGCACGAAAGAGAGAGAGAGAGAGAGAGAGAGAGAGAGAGAGACGGAGAGAAAGCGAGAAAAAAAATGGCAGAGCCAGAGAAGGAAAGCAAGAGCACGAGGAACAGGATAAAAAAATGAAAAAGAAATCGTCCGAGAAAGAGTCGAAGAAAGTGGAGCACGAGAGTCTTGACTCGAGTGCAGGAGAGCAACCTCTCCTTCCCATTTTTTCTCTCTTCCGATTATCTTTTATTTTCTATCCGGCGCGATATGTCGTAAAATCGTGGAGATAATGAAAGTGAAGGAAAATCTCGCGTGCATAAACCTGCGTATTAGAGAGAGAGAGAGAGAGAGAGAGAGAGATGTGCAGTCCAACGAAAAACCACGCTGAATAATTTTGCCAGTAAAAAGTTTACGAGCCTTCGCAATAAAATATTAATATTCATAAACAGAAGGACCACTAGATATCTCGTGAGGCTGGTAATAATTGTTTGACGTTAAATGTGTAAATATTAATAACCCGTAAATAGAAAATGTCTAGCGACGTTAACTTTTTTTCAATTAATAAATACGGCTAATTAATAATTCACCGCCAAGAATAATCCATCAGTATTCATAGATTATCATTTCATCTACAGCTAGGAAAAAACATCGCAATTTTTATTCCCGATGCGTATGCCCCGGTGTTTGTCTTCCCTGCATCGTGAATGCAGCTTTTTTACACGAAATTTCCGAATGCAGATAGTAACGACACGCAAAAACGACGGTCTTGAAGTCTGCATCGTTGCAACGCAATGAAAATTCTTTTTTATATTTGGATTTCATAATTTTGATTATTTTAAGAGATTATTTGTTGCATATTTATATTTTGGATGCCTTAATGAACGATTGAAAAAATGATCGAGGGATTCTCATAACAAAGATTTGTCAAAAAAAATCGAGCAATCGAAAAATGACCTTTTTCGCTGCACTCCAACGATGCAAACTTCAACATCATGGAAGACAACCGTACTTGGTAAAAGCCTTGGCAGTGAAAACTTTTACGAAATTCTTGATAAACTCGTCCCCGTAGTGACTCAAATCCTTGAACGATCTCGCCTCGGGTCAAGGCTAAAAGCGAACCTGCTTCGAATTTATCGAGAAGTGAGGAGTTACGCCTATATAAGAAATGCGGATATTCTCGTTTTGGGACTCGCGAGAGAACTCCTCCGGGGTGTCCTGCAAGTTTTTGTCGCGATGAGAGCGCAAGAGTGTCGAAAGGCCCCTTCGTCGAGTATACTAGGGTAAACCGACCAGTGAATGGACGAATAACGACACTGCAGCATTCGGATGAATTGTAAAATGGAAATATTGTAAAAACTATTTTTTTTTATCGCTCTAGCTAACGAAAGATAGTATTCTGATAATAGAAAAGAATATTCGAAGTAAGCGAAGCAAATAGGATTGGAGGAATTGATAAATAAGTAGCGAAGTGACTAAATCGTCAGTGGAATGGATGAAGTTGCCAGTAAATTGACACTTGACAGCTAACAAATATACGCCGTAGAGGATAAAGATTTATGATCAATTTTTATCACATTCTATTACGACTTGGAATTAATTCGTAGCCTTTTTTTTAATGAAAAAAATATATATTTATTGTAGAACAGAAGTGAACTGCTCAGACAGGCTATGAGCCATCGAACGAAACAAATGGTAATCAGAAGCAGCGATATCTGGAGAATAAGGCGAGTGGGGTAGGACTTCCCATTTAAGTGCTTCCAGATATGTTTGTACCGGTTTTGCGACGTGCGGACGAGCATTTTCGTTCAGCAAAATGACTTTGTCGTGTCTTTCGGAGTATTCCGGCTGTTTTTCTTTCGATGCACGGCTCCAGCGCATCAGTTGCAGTCGGTAGAGATCCCCAGTTATGGTTTCATTCGGTTTCAGCAGGTCATAATAAATCACACCCCACTGATCCCAACACATACAGAGCAGGAGCTTAGACCCATAGATATTCGGCTTTGCCACTGATGTTGATGGTTGGCCAGGCTTAACCCATGACTTTCTGCCCTTCGGATTGTCGTAATGGATCCATTTTTCATCACCAGTGACAATTCGATGCAAAAAAAACCTTTTCTCCCGTTGAAGCAGCAGTTCACATGTCAAAAGACCATCCATGATACATGTCCTTTGGTTTCAATTCATATAGGACCCAATGTCCTTCCTTCTGGATTATGCCCAAAGTTTTAAGGCGTTACCCCCACTTGTAGCGCAAAAAAGGCCTTTTTCATGAATTTTTTTAAAGAAAACTACAAAACTTTTTTAATCGATCAATATACCATCTTAAAGAACACGTCTTGAAGAACTTTCAGTAATTTTTTTATTGAAAAATATTACATTGCTTAGTGGCAAATGGCCGTCAATGAAATAATGTTTTTATATACACGGTTTGCGGTGACCAACATTGCGGCGAAGTGGATCATCTGAAAAAAAAATGCGGATGGATTTAGTCAAATATAAGTATAAACTAGTCTTTAATCGAAGGATTTGAAAAAATATTCATTTTTCATAAAATGGCGGACAGTCAAAGTTAATGGTTCGATTTTAACGAAAAAAAACGGCCGTTTTTTGGTTATAAAACGGCCATTTTTTTTCGAAAAAAAAAATCGAACGATTAAAGACTACATTTTTATGTATTAAATAAGCCTGCAAAATTTCAAGAAGATCGGTTCATTAGTGTTCGAGTAATCTTGGTCACCGACTTCAGAAATGCCATTTTGAGAAAAACGCGTTTAAAGTTTCAATTTCAGTTCTTCAATTCACGGATTCTTCTCTTTCAACGCTCATATCTCAGTCAATTTTGTTCGGATCGACTTGAAATTTTCAGGACATATTCTCAGATATTTATACTTCAAAAAAATGCAATAAAAAAATCGATTTTTTCAAAATCGCAAGTGGGGTAACCCCTTAAGACGTTTTCTTACCGTTGATAAGTCAACTCCCAATGATGTAGACAATTCTTGAAGTATTCGAGATGAGTCTTCATTGAGCAATGCCTCCAACTCATTATCTTCAAATTTTTTCGGCTGGCCAGGTCGCTCCTTGTCATCCAAGTCGAAATCACCACCTTTAAAACGTGTCATCCACTTCCGACCCGTTTGCTCAGCTAGAGCACGTTCACCATACACTTCCACTAAAATACGATGAGCTTCAGCAGCACTTTTGTTCTCATTAAACTAATAAAGTAAAACTCCCCGAAAAAACACTTTATTCGACACAAATGTTGACATTTACAATAAATTATAAAGTATTCTTATTTACGATTCAAAAAGAGGTTATGTACAGCACATGAAATTCAATGATAGCTGTATTCACGATAAATACATGACTGTCGGTAACAACGAAATACTGTACTACGTACGCCATCTCTTGTAAAACGCCACGAATTAATTCCAACACCTAATAGATTTGAAGATCACTGTGTTGCACAAAAATTATAATACTCTTATACTAACGAATACACATTTATTATTATGGTTTCGTACAAAACACTCAAAGCTTTTTTGCATCTGAACGGGACATTCTCAAGAAAAAACTACCATACTTCGTTTCGACAGAGAAATAGAAAATTAAATCTTGAGAAAATTTAAAAGCTGAACAAAATGACTTTATGAGAACATTTAACCAAATGTACATTGTCATCTCTTAGCAGTAATGAATTTTGCCATTTTCAGCAGATGAGCTAAACTTTTTACTGCCCTTTGAGAATTATCAAAACAGAGCCAACATGTCCATTCACTGGAAAGAGGTTAGAATATAGTACCAATAAACAACATGTCTAATTCTGACCTATTATTACGAATTTAGTCTAAAATTTTGCCCTCCATCAAGGATTGATTCTATCCTGAGTAATTACTACCCTAGTACGTACTACCCCTAATAATAACTACCCTTAAAACTCATAAAAACTATTGTTTTCGCCTTTGGTTGGCTTAGCCGTTCTACCACTTGTGTAGACTTTCTTTTTTTCTTTGCATATTTTTATCATACGTGATCTTTATCAATGTGCATATTGCTAGCACGGCATGACTACTGCCAGTGCCAACCTAGTGAATACACCGACAAAAATCATTGGACGACTTCCATCCGACGTAAACCTGCAAATATTCATTGTAAAATTCAAATTTACCGTCTTATGAGTTCATCCCAACTTTTCAATTGGAAAACCAAACAGTCACATAATAGAGGTACTGCTGTTGAAGAAAATCGATAATTATGCACCAATTGCCATTTTCAAATGTTCAAGAGTTTCAGGTACACACTGTACTTCACTTCTACGTTATTCTCACTTATACCTCCCATTTGATGCACCCCTTGAAAGACGTACAACTGAAGTTTCACTACAGTTGAATTTACGAATTTTCAAAATTGGAGTACGCTCCCTGAAGACGGATTTTACTCTTGAAAAAGCTCCGAAAAAGTATCAGCAAAAGCAGAGTCAAACGAAAAATCTACCAAAAGCGTCGAATGTCCTTTACAAGTAACTTAATATCGTTACAAATCTCTTTTGCCCCTGCAACCTTCATCCGCACCAAACAAATTGCTTCACCGTCCAATTACTTTGAATAATCTTCGAACGATTTTCAATTTTTTTTCGTTTACTCGATTGGATAGACTTCTGCAGCATAGGGGGTAGATCGCTGTACAGCCGAAGAAACAAGTGGCATAATCTGTTTTTCTTCTCTCTGTATCTCCCATTCTCTCTCTCTCTCTTTCTCTTTCTCTTTCTCTCTCCCTTTCTCTCTCGGGGCTGGTTGATCTCATGACGAACGAGCATAGCTCGGCGATCTCGTTGCTCGGCAAGATAAATGAGCCGAGTGTAACGAGAACGAGACGAGCTCGAGAATAAAAAGTACTCACAGGAGTATGAGAAGGATGAGAAGGAGCCTTTATAGCTCTCTCTCTCTCTCTCTCTCTCTCTCTCTCTCTCTCTCTCTCTCTCTCTCTCTCTCTCTCTCTCTCTCTCTCTCTCTCTCTCTCTCTCTCTCTCTCTCTCTCTCTCTCTCTCTCTCTCTCTCTCTCTCTCTCTCTCTCTCTCTCTCTCTCTCTCTCTCTCTCTCTCTCTCTCTCTCTCTCTCTCTCTCTCTCTCTCTCTCTCTCTCTCTCTCTCTCTCTCTCTCTCTCTCTCTCTCTCTCTCTCTCTCTCTCTCTCTCTCTCCCTCCCCCCCCCTCACTCTGTTGGCCCCGCGGGCACGTGGTACAAAAGTGTACACCTCGAGGATGTGTATATCGAGAGGACCTCTTCTCTTCTCCATTCTCGATCCTCAAATTACAAAGTACAAAAGAACCGTCCTGTCCGCCGACAGACATCGTCCATGTATATTCGCTCGCGAACGAAAAAAAAAAATCAAACATATACGTATACGTATACGTTGAAAAAAAAAAAAAAAAAAAAAAAAAAGAAACGTCACGGATCTTCAACTTTCACGTGGCCCACATGCGCATCTACTGTTGCCGTAGAGCTCGTGGCGCACGTACCGCGCTGACCATTTCTCGTCCTCGTTCAATTGTACTTAGAAAATGAAAATTGGAAATAGAAAAAAATAAAAAAAATTCTTTCGTTTTTGTGAAAAATCACGTTACCGGAAGGTTTTCATCGCGTGCACAAGTTGCTTCGTTCGTCGAATTTTCTTTCCTCCCCACGTTTTTCCGTCGATTTTTTTCCCGTTTCTTCGTCGACGCAGGAAACGATCGAGCGATTACGCAATTATCTATCGGGTATGCAGCGGAATATCGTTTAGCCGCGAGCTCGTAAGCCGGGCGCGGCAAAGTTACGGGAGGGTCTCGTCGGGTGTAAGAAACAGAAAATTGTGAGCTCAGCGTTACACGGGACGGCACATCGGAGATGAGAGTGCACGCGTGTCGTACGGTATGAAAGTATGGAAAAATCGAGTCTGGAACGTTGATGGGCGATCGAAAGATCGGTCGCAGTCGGTGAAGAATCGGTACGTATAATTCGGGCCAAATGATCGGAATTTCTACCGATTTGTCGGAAATCGGGCGAAGGGGGCTGGAAGGGTCAACGATAATTTCTTACAGGTGCGCGCACTGACAAACACACTTTTTATATTACATTTTATATTTAATTATATTAATATTTTATATTACTTTTACATATATATATATATATTAATTGTAGTCCCTATATATATAGGGTGACAATTATACCGTTACCTTTTTTTAAAGGTACGACGCGGAGATTTTGCGACCGCGAAAAATATATCTAATGGATATTCAAGTCTTCTTCAAAAAAAAAATTGCATATTTTTGTGACGAGTAGTATTTGCCAAAAAAGTATTGCGCATTCTCGCAGAGGATCAAAATTCCATCTTGAATTCAGCAGCATGAAGATAATTTAATTCCGAATAGGAAGCACTCCTAAAAAACTTTTGCCTCGATGACGCGATGCGCAAAGAGTGACGTTGAATTTTGCATCGTTGAAACTTTACGATTTTTCGTTGTTTGTTTCTTTATAACTACGAAACGTCTTTTTTGCAAATCGAGATCGCGAATGTCTGATGAGAATGTGTGAATGGGTTTGAGTGATTTGGATAGCCTCAAACGGCCAAAGAAAAATTGAACAATTGAAAAGAATTAATTTTCGTTGCGAAGCATTGAGGCAAAGTTCGACATTATACGAAAGAAGTTTGGCTGGAGTGTTTCGGCTTCGTAATGTAATTATCTTCATTCCGTTGTACTTTGAGTGGAACTTTGAATTTTTTCCAGAATGCTCTATTTTTTAGGCATTTACTATTTATCACAAAAATACGCTATTATTTTCACGAAGAAGACTTGAAAAGCCATTTAAAGTTATATTTTCGTCAGGTGGGAAATTTTTTCGCCAGAGGATTAAAAAATACATGGGCGCCTCATAATTGTCATCCTGTATGTATATATATAATAATATATATTATATATATATATATATATATATATATATATATATATATATATGTATATATATGTATGTATGTATATATATATATATATGTATGTATATATATATATATATACATACAATTGGAAACATGTACATATATGTACACGAGTGGAAGCGAGTGCGACAGCTCTGCCTCGCATTGGCAATAATTCACGGATTTCGTTCCACAAAACGGTGAAAACCTCTGACCGGCTTTCTTGCCGTCGACTCCTTGCCAGAGCTTTAATTTATCGTGTCAATGCGCACACGCGCGTCCGCAACGCGATCACCATCTCCGAAGCAATTTATCGTCGCAAAAAGGACTACTTATTACGGTGAAAACGAGGGCCTTATCTGTCTCGATAAGCTTATATCTCCAACGAGGCCCATATACCTCAAAGGTTTATTTCAGAATCGAGGAAGTGCGACGGTTAATTTCCTTTCAAAACCTAGTTCTACCTAAATTGTCTCGTGGCAACTGCGAAAACGTAATCTTCTCATGGTATTAACCTTTGTATCAGTTTAGATGACACGAGAAGTCGCGTTTTTTTCAATTCCATGAATCGTTTGTGCAAATAATTGCGAATTAACCGGTAAGCAGTATACACACTTAATTAAGGCCTTGAACTTTTTGTTTTGGGTAATTTTTGTTCAAACGCGTTTTTCTCGAAACGACGTTTGTTCGATTTGTGTACACTCTGCGTCAAAAAGTTCCTAGCATGTAGGAAGTATAATTTCTTAAGGGGGGATTGTCTTTTTTTTCGCAAAATTTACCGCTTTTTGGGAATTTTTTTGTGAAGAAAGTATACAACGGAAAACTTGTGAAACTTGGCATATAGTTTTATTGATCTGTTTACTACATACAAAAAAATGTTTAAACAATTTCATAAAAAAATCCGCCTCCCACCCCCCTCGACGCGCGATGGTCCTTTTTTGATCGTGTGCACGATTACAGCCTTCACGTTCATCTTGCAACAAAAACCCAAAAAGCATTTTACTTTAGACACATATAGCTATCGTTCGATGAAGGGAAAAAAAAAGTTGACGATTTGGTGACGTTTTGAACTTGAAGTATCGATTTTTCGAAAAAAATTGATCGATTTTTTGTTATAAATAAAAAACTATTAAACGTATTGCTTTTTTGCTTCATCAAACGATAAAAGGATGTCAGCTGAGCATTCTGTCCAAATTTGAAGGCAATCGGTTGAATAGTTTTTTAGAAATCGTGCACACCATCAAAAAAGGACCATCGCGCGTCGAGGGGGGTGGGAGGCGGATTTTTTGATGAAATTGTTTAAAAATTTTTTTGTATGTAGTAAACAGATCAATAAAACTATATGCCAAGTTTCACAAGTTTTCCGTTGTATACTTTCTTCACAAAAAAATTCCCAAAAAGCGGTAAATTTTGCGAAAAAAAAGACAATCCCCCCTTAATATAATCACGCTCTATATGAACCTACATTTGGGGTAATATGATTGTTTGAAGATTATTTAAACACCTCTAAAAATGCAATTTCCACTTTTTTGGTCAGAGTCAGGTTCCTAGAGGAGGAAAACATATCCTTAAGGGGCCTTCTCATCTTAGACGCTAAAGAAGGCTATTTTCGTGATTTTTTTTGGTGGGTTTATATTATAGATATTGATATAAAAGTTGTTACACCTAATAAATACACTTTGGAAATACATTTGAAAAAAATGTATGTATTTATGTAACTCAAACAAACTTTAAACGTGTTTTTCTCGCAACAACGTTTTTCGACGGCTAGATAAAATCTTCGAAACGACTGACCTACTGAATGCAATTTCAACCACATATTCTTCACAACTATAGCTATAGCGCATATCAAGGCTTTTTTTTTCATTTTGATATTGACTAATTTTTTTGCCAAAAACGGTGGACAAAAAACGTTATTTTCGTTTTTCGAAAAAAGTGCGTCCTTTTGTTATTTTTGCATATATCAAAAATCGTGTGATATGCGCTATAGCCATTAACATACCGAATCTAAAACCGTTTGATTATTTTCTTTCGGATGATCCATCTCCGAGATTTCATCAACAGCGCAGACCTACAATTTTTTAGGACATTTTTTTAACTACCATTTTCGTTTATAAATAGTGACTTGAATAAATAATTTTTTTTTAAATGAATTGCGAAAGTGTATTTATTAAGTGTAACAACTTTTATATCAATATCTATAATATAAACCTATCAAAAAAATTCATGAAAATAGGCTTTTTTTAACGTCTCAAGTGAGAAGAAGACCCCTTAAAGTAATCTTCAAACCGTATTGATTTCCTATGAAAACTGTGGCCTCGAGAGTCTTTACAAACAGCAAAGTCTGATGGCGACCGTCGATGGCGGTAGGTTATATGTTCAATATTTTCAGAGGAAATGCTTCGAAAAAATGAAAATTTGTTTGAAAATATCTATAAAATATCCCAAAGTTTAACTATATTCTATTCGTTCATTCCTCATGAAAAAAATTATGAAACCCACTAAAAACAACGTACTGCTAAACTGGTTTCCCGTCTTTCATTAATCTCTTCAATTCGATTACTATCCAAACTTTTCTATCGCAGTTTTAGGTTACCGATCCCTACCAACGATCGTCAAAAATACTTCAGTGATATTCGTGGCCTAAATGTGGCAGAAGAAACTGACCAATACGAAAAAATAGAAAATTTCGTTGCATTCGAACGATGCAAACTCCAATACCATATCTTCTCTTGCGATTGTAATTCTTCAGACGTGCAATTGTAATATCGTTACGTGATCGCGTCAAACGTGCCCAGCCGTTGGCTTTTTTACTTTCCCGCCTGTGGGGGGAGACGTTGCGGCGTCTCTGGATGTTTGCTCCGTCGAATGGCATGATCGAGCGATCCAAAGAAATAGTACGCAGTCGATAGACGAGTCGAGGCTAGAAGAGAAGAAAAAGAAGGAAAGAGGATTGAAGAAAAAACTCGTAACTGTTATATGGCGAATGAGGCGCGAAGAAGAGGCTCGTCGACCTCGACGGGTGTATCCGCAGTGAGAGAAAGGTGCATCCGACAGGAGGAAATACCACGGTCATACGCCGAGATCTCGAGCCTCTCTTTTGACCTGTATTTTACTCGACGCGAGATCCCCGCCGTCTGCCGTCGTCGCAGGTGGAAAAGGCACAAGGTAGGAGGGGGGGGGGGGGAAATAAAAAAAAAGAAGAGAGACAAGGATTTATTCAACGACAGAAGCGCCTTTGGCACTTTTCCTCGATTTCCCGCGGCAAAATGCACACGTGCAAATATATAACTCTTTCATGATTACCCCGGTGTGGGTATCTGTTGTGCGTCTCCCATTTCTCACCTCCGGGGCATCTCTATCTTTCTCTCTACCTTTCACGTGTGCTGAGCTCATCTGCCTGTGAAAAAATGTTTGCTGCTTGCTCGCGTGAACGAACAAGCACACATACGAAGGTACTGGTATGAGGCTGCTGGTGGAAAAGCTGCTTCGCCACGATTAATCCACGATTGTGAATAATTAAGAAGATCCAACCGTGCGTACTTGTGAAATTACAGGTTTTATTTTCGAGTCACTTGAACGCTATCAGCGCTGGAAATAGCCACGATGTTTACTTTATATTAGCTACGAATGCGCAATCACTTATTAACTTGCCATTACTCAACTGACTTGTGTGTACATGCGTGAGTGTTTGTCGTGAAATGTCGATGTGCTTTGTAAGTGGAGGTTTCACCTCATTTTATCGACTACCCACCCATAGTAGAAATTCGAGTCGGGTAAAAGTGCTGCCCCTGATCTGCCTTCCCTAAATAATATCAGGCCATGGTCAGGCCGCCCAGCGTGGATCACCATGTAACGGGTGTTAGTTCCTTTTTTTTGCGAACTGATTGGGAACTGATTAGGAAGTGAACAGGACAACGATCAAGTAGTGGACAGGCTTTTGGTGATCTACCCGAGTAGAATAGATAGTATTAGGTGGTATACTAATACTGATTCCCTTTTTCGGGAACTGATTGGGAGCTGCTTAGGAACTGGACAGGACAACGATCAAGTACTGGAAAGGCTTTTGGTGATCCACCCGAGCAAAATAGATAGTATTAGGTGGTATACTGATACTGATTCCCTTTTCCGGGAACTTATTGGGAACTGATTAGGAACTGGACAGGACAACGATCAAGTACTGGAAAGGCTTTTGGTGATCTGCCCGAGCAGAATAGATAGTATTCGGTGGTATACTAATACTGATTCCCGTTTCCGGGAACTGATTGGGAACTGATTACGAACTGGGCAGGACAACGATCAACTACTGGAAAGGCTTTTGGTGATCTATCGGTGCAGAATAGATAGTATTAGGTAGTATACTGATACTGATTCCCTTTTCCGGGAACTGATTGGGAGCTGATTAGGAACTGGACAGGACAACGATCAAGTACTGGAAAGGCTTTAGGCGATCTACCCGAGCAAAATAGATAGTATTGGGTGGTATACTGATACTGATTCCCTTTTCCGGGAACTTATTGGGAACTGATTACGAACTGGACAGGACAACGATCAAGTACTGGAAAGGCTTTTGGTGATCTACCCGAGCAAAATAGATAGTATAAGGTGGTATACTAATACTGATTCCCGTTTCCGGGAACTGATTGGGAACTGATTAGAGACTGGACAGGTCAACGATCACCTACTGGAAAAGCTTTTGGTGATCTACCCGAGTAAAATAGATAGTATTGGGTGGTATAATTATACTGATTCCCTTTTCGGAGAACTGATAAGGAAGTGGACAGGACAACGATCAAGTACTGGATAGGCTTTTGGCGATCTACCCCAGTAAAATACACAGTATCAGGTGGTATACTGATACTTATTATCCCTTTTTGAGAGGTGACTCCCGCTTATCATTCACTATCCGAGCAAAAAGGTCCTCGAGTGCGAAGGGTCATTTCACACATATCGCAAAATCATAAGCGTAAGTGTACACTGTAAGCAGCGCACTTCTGTACGTGGTACAACGCACAGGACGAACTTATATGATGTTTCGCTTACGCGAAGCGCTTCGCTTGTAGCCACCTGGCGGATTATTAGTGAAATCCATTTATTTTGGTATTTGCGGCCAAAACATTGAAATTCCCCAACACGGCGATGAGGCGTTAAGAAACCACAAATCGCCTGCTTTACTTTTTTGCCTAATTAAATCATTTGACTATTTGTTATGCTCAAATCATTAGTTATTGTAATCCCGGTATTTATGATAAGCATTCCTATCCACTTTGACTATCATTGATGATAAGCATTCCTATCCACGTCGACTATCATTGATGAAATGCTTTTAATGGTGAATAGAATTACAACACATGTATCAGTTTCATCCTAATCAATTATAAATATCTTTGATCAGGTGAAAAGCAAAGTGCCTTTACACAGTCCTTAAAGTCTTTTCAGGACATGTCAATGTTCTGGCTGGGTAGTCATTACGTGAAGATCTACTTGATCACGATGTATCCCGGCCAGAAGATTGTAATTTTCAAACATAGAGGGTATGCCGTAAAAAACGATTTAGCGATCTTCCCGGTTTGTTCCCTGGGAGGGCCCGATCAGGTAAATCAGACAAGGCAAGTCTGATCAGAGCCCGACACAAAGTAGGGAATACCCGGTCACATTTCTGCACGGGCAAATGCACGCGCGCGTTTGTGTGTGTGTGTCCTGTGTGGAGATTATATTATATAAGGTGTCCTGTTATAAATGGACAATCCTGCAACTGTTGATAGATCACATCATGTCCTACTATTTACTAGAAATAACGTTTAGTAAAAGTCCCACGGTTTTCGAGATTTTGGGCTGTACGTTATTTTATCAAAAAAATCATCTGCTTTTGGATTTTCGCATGGCATTTCTACAAATGATATGAATCGACAATAACTAAGCAACTTTTGAAAATAATTAGCACGATATGCGTAGTACATTTTTTTACACCGCAGGCCATCAATGTCAGATGTTCGAATTGGTTTGTACGAAAATTCTACACTAGATCTTTGTTCATAAAGTTTGTCCAACAAAAAAGACTTTTCTAAATAAAACAAACAAACGAGTGTATTTTTAAAAAGCCAAGCGAAGAAAAATATCATTTGTAGAAATGGCATGCGAAAAACCATAAGCAGATGATTTTTATCTCGAAAACCGTAAGACTTTTACTGAAATGAAATTCCAGCATATAGCAGGACATGATCTGACCTATCGCTAATACGAGGGATAATCGATGATCCACTCATAACGAGACACCCTGTATATTTGCGTGCGTGTATATATATGCGCATATATACAGTACTGGACAAAATTAAGTACGTAATGGATATTGCAAAGTAAATAGCAACAAGGTGTGTACTTCATTTCGTTCAGTGTAGTATACCCACGCATAGACAGGCATATACCATAGACATATGCTGCCGTCATAATTGGTCCTACCGGTGATCCTCACTCTCTTTTATTACCCTTTCAAATTATATCACTGCTCAAATGATATGAATTATATAATAAATTGAATGATTATATAATTTCTGAAATGATAATTATCCAATTCCAAGAGACGACTCCGATCTTTTTACTAAAATATTTGTTCACGAATTATATTAATTATTTAATAAATTGAGGCATTATAATAATGATAGTTTTATTGTTCCGGGCATACCTCTTTAGGGTGTTTACACAGCAGATCTCCTCTCCTATATATATATTGTGACGGGAATAATTTTCTCTTACCGGAACCGGGAACTAGACTCGGGATCTGGTGCGAGAGATCCGTCACCTTCGGCCGTTCTTCCCGTGTTCGTGCCTCCGCAGTACCCGGGGCGCCAGAGACTTTGTTTCTCCGGTCGTCTCAACCGGAATAAACTGGGGTCGGGAGATCAAACCCGACCCGCCAGGCGGAGACTGGAGATCTCCTTGATTTTTGGTCTCCCCCGGAATCCTAACCGGGTTCGGAGACTGGAGTTCTCCTCGGTTTTTGATCGCCGGAACCGTTTAACCGGACTGAACTGGAGGCATTTCCACGGGGAGGAACGGTTGCGGTATAGCACGGCCGCTCAGGCTGTGGGTTGTGGTAGAGGGGTCGGGATTCACCAGGAGTAGCGTAACTTCGATCGGTAGCTGTCACTATTCGCGACACCGGTACTTCACAATAAATAAAATAATATTTTATTTTATTGTGCGGGAGCAGGTGGGTTTACCACCCGAGAACCTTAAACGTAGGCGGTACCCCGAGCGAAACACGAACGAAAATATGCCATACGCACGGGAACGAGAGAACACCCGATGTGTATCTCAAGCGCGAGAACGAGAGCGCGACGTCACGGGCGCGAGAGAGACCACGATACGTCTCTCCATCGCGAGGGCCGTGGCCCGACGACAGATCGTCAACGACACTCTCGAGATCTTCGAGAACCGTCCTCGATCGCGATCCGGGAAACACTACTATCTCACCTGAAAATTTTCGTTAACTCTCCCTCGCGCGACCAAGGCCGGCGTGCGAGGGATTATGCGAGAGCGAGACCGAGCGTATCAACAGACAGAAAAAAATGTCAACACGCTCGCGAGATCGGACCGTGCGAAATCGCCGGTTCAAGCGAGAACTTTATCTCGTATAATATCGAGAGCTGAAATATTATTTCGGGAGCTGGAATATTCTGTTAGAATATTCCTTTCGGAATCTATCTTTTCTGCCCGAGTTACCCCACAAACGGAACGGTAACAAATCGGGGCCTTTTCTCGTCGGTAGCATGGAGGCTCTCGGAGATCGCATCCCCGGGTCACCATGCGAGAGCGGGCAAAGCTTCTCTTCCGAAGCGCGGCGCGGAGGACTCCAGCCTCCGCCCGTAAACCAAACGGCCCGCTCTCCAGCACGATGCACCACTACAGTGGGGTACCGGCATCTCAGCCGGGTGTGCCCCGATTCCCCGAGAGGCCTCGTTGGCGGCGTCCCTCGGCCGGGATTGCTCGATGCGTTGAGCGCTACGCCGCTCGACCGAGTTCCGCTCGCCAACCAAACACAACAAAACGAATCGACAAACACTCAGACGCACAACAAGGGGAGAAAGGCCCCTAACAATCGTCGCGGTAGCGACTCGGGCAAAGGCACGTGACACACGGGACCGGTAGCGCATCTTGGGACGTGATTCCGAAAAATCACGTCACAACTCCCCACCCCTTACGGGTGGTTGCGTTTAAGGGAGCTGCATGGTCCTCGTCAGGGCAAAGCCGTAACGGGACCCTACGCGGTAACGATAAGTTTCCTTCCCCTGTTGCAATCGGTAGCTAAGAGGGTGGGGAAGAACGAGATCTACTGCGTAGGACCAGTGTCCCGCAGCCCGAGAAGCTAACCTTGCACGAAACAAAGACCGATCCTTGTGTACATACGGTAGCCTGGTTGTCTCTTCCTGTTGCCATTCGGTAGCTTCAATCATGGGTGGGAGAGACCGAGACCTGTCGCGGGCACTAACCGCCCCGCCACGCGAGAAATAACTAGACCAATCGAGGTCCACACGTACCACCACCACGGACGGACAATACAACCGTAACGGGCTTACCCCTCAGCCGTAGCGTCCTTGCCTGGGTGATGGTTCCGGAGCATGACGGGAACTGTTCCAACCGGATCCCACCATCTCGGTGTAGCTGGTGTCGGGAACTTGAGTAGCTCCCTCCACTTGCGGGAACAGGGAGGCATGGTTGCCTCTGCGGGCGCCAAGGCCGTGGGCCGGGCGAGCTTGACGGAGCTCCTTCGTTAGGCGGCCCTTTCCGCCCGAGGACCCTGAGGTTGGGGCCCACCTTACGGGGACGGGGGCTTTGTTGCCCCACACGAGACCTCTGGGCCAGGGGCCTATTTTGCGGGAACTGTGGGGTTGTTGCCATCCCACGCGGGAGCTGTGGGCCAGAGGCCCCTACTGCGGGAGCTGTGAGGAGATGTTGCCACCTCACACGGGAGCTATGGGCCAGAAGCCTTTAACGGTAACGTTTCGGGGTCGGCCACCAATGGGGGCTCCACCCGAGGGGTGATTCCACTTGCGTCCGACCCGACCTTAACTATTACGTCATCCGAAGGAAGGATTTCCTTTAAGGAGACGTATCGGTAGCTGAGGGTGTACCTCGTAACTGCCTTCGCCGTTTTGCGCAATCGGTAACTGGTCGGCGTGGTGTCGCTACACGGGAGCTGGTCGAGAAAGGAATTGTCGTCAAGGCTTATCACGGGAGGCAGAGGAGAGTTCCTCACTCGCCTCCTCGCCCGTTTCCCCGATTGCAAAGGAGCAACGGGGCGTGGACACGCCTGACGGTCTTATCGGTAGCGCAAGAGACACCGGGGGTCCGGACAGTCTCTACGCCGATGACCCGTTTCGCCGTAATTGCAGCAGCTGAGTTCACTCGACTTTTCGGTAGCTTCCGTGGTCTTTACGCGACCACTCGGTAGCGGAGGCATGGCTTTGTTCGCCTTGCCCCCTCCGGAACTGGCCCACAAAAGGCCCCGGGAATCACTGGCGTGAGAGCGCAGGCCGCGAGAGGCTGCGCTCACGTACCGCCTTTTCGGGATCTGACGTCCGATTGTTGCATGGCAGCCACAAGGCGTCCAATGCCTCGAGAGCTTCGTGGCCGCTCGAGGCGTCACGCAATGGCCGCCTGGGCGCGACCCGGTCGGGTCGGCTGACCCAAGGTCGAGCTCCGCGGGACCAGCGCCAGGTCCGCGATCGGTAAAACCTCATCCGCTTGTTCGGGCGAGCGTTTCGAGAGCCGTAACGGGAGCTCAGGTACCCTGTCTCCGGTCGCCATGGGGTATTCCCCCCGGGACACTCGGAGCACGACAGTGTGCCTGGCTGAATCGAGAGCTGAGGGACTGTGTCCCATTTCGTCGAATTTAATTCGACGAGATCGAGAACGGCAGACAGAATAGAACAAAAAAAAATAAATAAAAAAAACAAATGATAACCCTGTCTGGTTGGAAAAATAAAATTTTCCAAAAAGGCGAGATCGGGGGAACCGTTTTTCCCCCGTCCGAGAACCCTGAAACCAGATCATCTGCGAGAGCAAGAGAGAGGGATTTTTTTTTTTTTTTTTTTTTTTTTTTTTGTCTTCGAAAAGAGATGTCGAAGTGCTCGGGACCGCGGAAAGAAACAAAAAGAGGTTTTTTTTTTCTCTTTCCCTTCGAAAAAATTTTCAAAGTTGCGAGAGCATACCGGGGAGGTCGGAAAATAACTCCCCCCGATAACGAGAACGACGCGTGTCAGCAGAGCCTCGCATCAGGGAAACCACGCAGGAAAAAAAAAAAAAAAATCCGTGACATTTTTTTTTTTTTTTTTTTTTTTTTTTGAAAAATAAAATTTTCCGACTGCGTCGGGAACTCACCGGAAGATGATCAATAATCCAACTGGACGATGATCCCTGGGTATCGAGAACACTTTTTTTCTTTATTCACGGGAGCACTTTTTTTTTTCCGTCGGGAGCACTGTTCTTTTTCTTCGGTAGCACTTTTTTTTTCTATCAGGAGCAATCGCGAACGTTTATTTCCGAAGTCTAAATCCGGAACCCACGAAACGCGTTACGAGAACGAGGAGAAAAGGACATTATTTCCTTTTCTCGACGAGAGCAAGAACTTTTTCATTTCGCCATAGCGCGAATCGAAAAGCTCGCCGAGATCGCTCGACAGATCGCGCGAGACTCACTAACTCGCGGGTCTCCGATTTTCGAGAACAGTGAGGAAGGGCTCGAAGGAAATAAAAAAATTTCGAGAGCCTTTTATAGGAATGAGGAAAGGAAAAGGGAACGGGATACTCACTCGAGAACAATCTCGAGACGAGATTCAAAAATCGAGAGCAATAAAGGCGGAAAGAACGAGAAAAGAAATTATTCTTCTCCGTTTTTCCCCTTCAATTTTAACCGGGAACCGCTACTCGCCGGCGTGGCCCCACGTTGGGCGCCATTTGTGACGGAAAATATATAATTAATCTTTTACCGGAAACGGGAACTAGACTCGGGATCTGGTGCGAGAGATCCGTCACCTTCGGCCGTTCTTCCCGTGTTCGTGCCTCCGCAGTACCCGGGGCGCCAGAGACTTTGTTTCTCCGGTCGTCTCAACCGGAATAAACTGGGGTCGGGAGATCAAACCCGACCCGCCAGGCGGAGACTGGAGATCTCCTTGATTTTTGGTCTCCCCCGGAATCCTAACCGGGTTCGGAGACTGGAGTTCTCCTCGATTTTTGATCGCCGGAATCGTTTAACCGGACTGAACTGGAGGCATTTACACGGGGAGGAACGGTTGCGGTATAGCACGGCCGCTCAGGCTGTGGGTTGTGGTAGAGGGGTCGGGATTCACCAGGAGTAGCGTAACTTCGATCGGTAGCTGTCACTAGTCGCGACACCGGTATTTCACAATAAATAAAATAATATTTTATTTTATTGTGCGGGAGCCGATGGGTTTACCACCCGAGAACCATAAACGTAGGCGGTATCCCGAGCGAAACACGAACGAAAATATGCCATACGCACGGGAACGAGAGAACACCCGATGTGTATCTCAAGCGCGAGAACGAGAGCGCGACGTCACGGGCGCGAGAGAGACCACGATACGTCTCTCCATCGCGAGGGCCGTGGCCCGACGACAGATCGTCAACGACACTCCCGAGATCTTCGAGAACCGTCCTCGATCGCGATCCGGGAAACACTACTATCTCACCTGAAAATTTTCGTTAACTCTCCCTCGCGCGACCAAGGCCGGCGTGCGAGGGATTATGCGAGAGCGAGACCGAGCGTATCAACAGACAGAAAAAAATGTCAACACGCTCGCGAGATCGGACCGTGCGAAATCGCCGGTTCAAGCGAGAACTTTATCTCGTATAATATCGAGAGCTGAAATATTATTTCGGGAGCTGGAATATTCTGTTAGAATATTCCTTTCGGAATCTATCTTTTCTGCCCGAGTTACCCCACAAACGGAACGGTAACAAATCGGGGCCTTTTCTCGTCGGTAGCATGGAGGCTCTCGGAGATCGCATCCCCGGGTCACCATGCGAGAGCGGGCAAAGCTTCTCTTCCGAAGCGCGGCGCGGAGGACTCCAGCCTCCGCCCGTAAACCAAACGGCCCGCTCTCCAGCACGATGCACCACTACAGTGGGGTACCGGCATCTCAGCCGGGTGTGCCCCGATTCCCCGAGAGGCCTCGTTGGCGGCGTCCCTCGGCCGGGATTGCTCGATGCGTTGAGCGCTACGCCGCTCGACCGAGTTCCGCTCGCCAACCAAACACAACAAAACGAATCGACAAACACTCAGACGCACAACAAGGGGAGAAAGGCCCCTAACAATCGTCGCGGTAGCGACTCGGGCAAAGGCACGTGACACACGGGACCGGTAGCGCATCTTGGGACGTGATTCCGAAAAATCACGTCACAATATATATATATATATATATATATATATATATATATATATATATATATATATATATATATATATATATATATATATATATATATATGTTTCGCCTTACAATTTCTCATTTCTGAACTTATCCACTAGCACCTCGATTTTATTTTCCTCCTGCATTCATTCCCGCATTTACAATTTTTCCAATTACTTTCTCGAAGTGCTTAATAAATATACATAGTTCCGTTACAGGCTCATTTTCAGCACCATTTGTATCTTCCTATTGATTTGTTACCCTTTTTTGTTTCCTATTCATTTTTCGAGGTTTTCTATCGTGACTTTTTTAATTTTCTCCTCGGCTATTTTGCACGTACGTATATTCTACTTCTTTTTTACAAACCCTCCACTTGTTATCGCTATACCCCTTGTCTCCTCCTTTCCCCACATTTCTACATCACAATCTCGCCCGAGCTTCTTTTGTTCGTCCCGGTATAACTAGATCCTCCCAATACTTTTCTGTCCTATGCTATTCTTCCTGCTGTTGTATCGAGGGCAATACGTCGATTTTTCAATTTTTTTCCACTCCTGTTGGATTTATCCGTCGACTTTTGTTTTTGTACCCCTTTCTAGTATTCTTCCCATTTCCCATGGATCGTCGTTTGTTATCGCTCTCTATACGTTTCTCTCTGCTACTTGCTCCATTGGCACTGACTTCCACTCCCCATTTTGTTGGGTTCCCATTTGGCACATCTCTCGCCGTCTCTTCATTGTCTCTAGGAAATAATTCGCCGCTCTCGGACTGGAAACTTAAAAAACAGAATTTTAAGGAGGGTGGAGGAAAAAATCAGAAAATCGACGTACAACGATAGGTATAAATATATTATAGAAAAGGACGAAATGCCATGTAAATATTGGTCAGAGGAGGGAGTAAAGGATAGGGACAAGGAAATATGGGCGAGGCTAAGATGTGGCAGCATAGGAAAGGCGGGAAAAAAAGGGGGGAAAAAGGATTGGAGGTGCAGGATTTGTAACGAGAAAAATGAGACATTGGAGCACCTATTGATATGTAAAAAAGGTAGGGAGTTAGTTTCAGAGAAAGCAAAGAAGAAAGCAGAGCAGTTGATGGAAGGAATGGATGATTTGGCAGGCAAGGGGGAAATCATCAATATGCTGGGAGGGAAAATACAAATAGCTATATGCTATAGGTATACTTTAGGGAAATGGAGGAAGCATGCATAAAGATGAGTAAAGAGCATGGGGGAGGAGAGATCGACGGAGTGGGAGAATAAATGAAGAAAGAGAGAATGTGAAAATAATGCGGAGTGTAGAAATGTAGGGTGTAGATAATAAGTGAAAAGTATGTATGTGAAATATTCGTGTGTTGTAAAAAGCTTTGCAAAACAGTTGTGCAAATAAAACTCGATACTACTAATTTGCCTCTAATAATTCTCTAAATCGAATTATTGCATGGTATTGAAGTTTGCATCTTTGGAATGCAACGAAAGACCGCAGCCCATTTTTCGCCACATTTAGCCCTCCCAAATCACTGAAACTTTTTTCCGGTTTCTTATGGGAGGTCTTCAGCCTAAATATGAAAGATTCTGAGCGATAACAAAAATGGGGAAATAAACAGATAAAGAATTTTCGTTGCATTTCAACGATGCCAACTACAACATCGTATTATATTATTTCTCAAATTATAATTAACCATTTCCAAGGTACAGCTTAGAACGTTCCATTATTATATTATTTCTCAAACTATATTCATCATATAATAAATAAAACGATTATATAATTTCTCAAATTATAATTGCCCAATTTCAAGGCTTAGAATTTAAGCTACCCCTGAAAGAATCTTAAAAAAAACTACAACTCTACATTGTCTGTTACTTTCTTTTTTCTCGTGAAACGACATTTTTGAAGCAGTCCCCTAACACCGTTAAAATTAATCTATAAGTACGACCGTACTTGCGCAGTTCTTGACAGAACAATGTAATCTAGAAAGAAAAAAAAACGAGGATTAATTAACGGAGAGTGATAGTCGTGCGATTCAATGCGGAATACCACATACGTAACACTGCATGAATTTTACTGTCATATACGTCGGTTGAGCATTCGCTGAATGCGCTGGCTCCTTTTTTCTCCTCGTCTTCACGGCTCGCTCTTGGCGTATACCGTTCTCTCACCTTGCGACGACGTTTGGATCCTATGCCCCTTCTCCTTTCGTTGGTGCCCGAGGCGTTCGTATACAGAATCACGCATCAGGGACCACCTCATTGTTACAGCTCTTTCTCTCTCTCTTCTCTATCTCTCTCGCGTATGAATTTTTGTCATTTCGATGCAATTTTGTTTCGTGTACGCCCATTAAGGGGCTACATCTATCTACAGGTCGAAAAAAGTGGCCAGATTCCGACATTTTTTTCTGGGCAACAGTTGGTGCCCAGAAAACGACAACAAACGAATTTTTTTTTTCAAAACAAATGTACATATATTAAAAGCCATAAAAAATCACCAAAAAACGCAGAAAAACAATTAAAAAAAAAGTGGCCGCTGGCAGATGATAAAGTTTGTTTCGCGATGTTTGGCGGTGGACGATCTCCAGCTTGAACGGTCCATCCGAAATCAAAAAGCCAAGCGGGTTATTCAAGCTACCGATAAATGCGAGTCATTGACGATCATCGATTTGAAAAATCATTATTTTTAACAACGTGGCGACGAATTGAAACTAGAGCATAGAAAATCTACGGAAAAGTCGCCATTTTCACGCAACTGTCAAGAAATGAAGATCGATTTGAAGAAAGTGAGATCGTCAACGACCTTTGAACGTTTCTCGTCGTATCTCCTGTAAATTTGCAAACGATCCATCGAGTGGGTCTCGAGATATCACGTCCACCGACTTTGAAAATAGTTTTTCGAGAAAAACGCGTTTAAAGTTTGAAGTATGGTGCTGCTACCGTTCGCCCGGGCGATTGGTGGAAGCTGTCGCTCGTTCTGTTCGGAATATTTCAATAGTCGGGTCCAGATTGATCGAGCACGCCTCGCGAGGCTGCCTCTCAGGCGTGCTCGGTCGGTCTGGACCCTGCTAATGAAATTTTCAGGGAATATAGCTAACAGGTGACACGATCGAATAAAAATATTTTTGGAAAATACGCATTCAGGTAGTTCCTCTGCGAAAATCTCAACCAAAAGTTTACATACCATGTTCATGTTTAAAAGATTGATAATTGGTTTAATTAGTAATAAATAAAATTAAAAACTACGCAATCTTGACTCGGTACTAGTAGATAATACGATGGATATCATTTATTGCCGTAAAATATATTTTGTATTGTGTTTTTGATCTACCATTGCCAGTAAACTTTTTGCCGGGACTGTCCAGACTTTTCCCCAATTCACTTGTTCGCTTGCAGGCCGAGCAGGATATATGCTATACGACCAAAATTGTGTGGGTTCTCATGATTATATCTTGGAAACTAGATGGTGAATCATTCTCATTTTTTTCACATTATTCGTGATATCTTACTCTAGCTTATCCTCGTTTTTTATCAATGTCTTAATTTTAGTTTTGACGGTAGAATTAATGATGCTCTGTTTGCCCATCATAACGCATTTGTTACGTGTAAACCAAGCCAACTTTAAGTGTAAATATCTCAGGTTTGGGGTGGTCAAACTTATTCAAATTGCACAGATGTTTGGATAATGTATTAAATAACATATATATATATATCAAATTTCAACCATTTCTTAATTCAACTCTTCTGTGGAGGTACTACCTTAACTTCGCCGTCCTTTGCGCCCTTACGGTGGGGCTCGTTTTGTGTTACGAATAACGCGAAGATACGTGCCTGACCACTCGATCGCGCTGCCATCGTGCTCAGGAATTTTGCTCGTCGCCTTCGTCACGATTAATTATCCTTAGGTCTCCGTTCGCTAGGTCAGGTTCGCATGATACCAACGAGCACACACGTGTGTCTGTATGCGTGTGGGTTATTAAAACCGGGACTTGGGATGATTGCGCAACCGAGATTGCGACGCGAGCGAAAACGAACCGCCCGACCTCTATTGCGTTTCAGGAACACAAACGAGCGGCCAACGAGGAATGACAGAAGTGAAAAATATTGTATATTGTCCCCCTCCTTACCCCCAATTTGTTTGTCATTACTGACAACGCTATACGCTGAGATCGTAAGTTTTTTAACCGTGCTGAAAAATTAGACGTAATCTGTCGGCTGAGCTTGCGAGATTGTTGTCATTTTGGAGTTGATGAATAAAAATTCGTCGAAAACGCTTTTGTTTGTTTATTTTTATCGTCGCGGAATCTTTCCTGAAGGTTTACGTTGTAGGTCGTCCAATGAGGAGCTTGAAAGCACGTTTGTGGAATTTTGGGAGGTGAAAGTTTCAAAAAAATCAGGCTTAAAAAAATTCGATTGCCCAAATTTGTTCGGCAGATTGGGGCTGCGAAAATGAATCAAACGTTTTTATAATTTCTTATTAGAGATTTTAGACCTCAATTTAAAAAAGAACACTTTCGATAATGATAAAAAAAAGGAAGAAAATATTGAAGAAAAAAAATCGTTGCACTCCAACTATGCAAACTGTGATGTAATTTACTTTTTTTAGTCTAAATCTAATAATTTGAAGTCTAAATGCGATTTGAACATATCACTATTTTAGCCAGCGTGAAAGCAACTAATAGAATTGAAAATATTTGGTTTAGTTGAAAAGAAAAAAAAAATTGATTTCCATAAATGGAGACTAGAGCCTTACAGTAGAAATGCACAATAATCCATTTTCCAAATATCCTTTTTATAAATATCATTTTTCCAAATCTCGAATCTTTCCATGGAAAGTCCTGAAAGCGAGTTTGGTTTTTTTCTTGGCACTGTTATTGAAGAAAATATTGAAGAAAAAAAATCGTTGCACTCCAACTATGCAAACTGTGATGTAATTTATTTTTTTTAGTCTAAATCTAATAATTTGAAGTCTAAATGCGATTTGAACATATCACTATTTTAGCCAGCGTGAAAGCAACTAATAGAATTGAAAATATTTGGTTTAGTTGAAAAGAAAAAAAAAATTGATTTCCATAAATGGAGACTAGAGCCTTACAGTAGAAATGCACAATAATCCATTTTCCAAATATCCTTTTTATAAATATCATTTTTCCAAATCTCGAATCCTTCCATGGAAAGTCCTGAAAGCGAGTTTGGTTTTTTTCTTGGCACTGTTAAAATCAATCAAATTTTTTTACCAATTCTTATTAGAGATTTGACACCTAAAGTTGCAAAAAGAAGACTCTTGATATTGATGAACTTGAGGAGATAAAAAATGGAAGGAAAAATCGTTGCATTCCAACGATGCAAACTTCAACGTCATAACCACAGACCAAATCTAAGAATTCAAAGTCTAAATGCGATCTCGACATATCACCATTTTTTGCAAAATCCAACCAACTAATAAAATAAAAAATATCCGATTCATTAAAAGAAAAAAGTAAATTAAAAATTGATTATCGTAAACCGAGGTTAGAGTAAAAATTCATGGTAATCCATTTCCCAAATTGCCTTTTTATAATTTTTCCCCCAAGTCTCGAAACTGCACCAGAAGTCCTGAACGGGAGTTTTTTTTCTCAAGTTGTCCGTCTACGCCCTTCTGCTTCCTAGAAGTTGTCGTACAAATAAAAGTGCGTGTGTACACGCGTACTGTTTGTACGATCGAGAACCGGGCATTCCATTGTGTCGACGAGGACGTGACGACTGGTCTGTAATCACGATCATTGTGTCGTTCGATACTTAACCACACGAGTCCCATTGATGGCCGAGCGTATCATTTATTCGCGTTACTTTCTTGTCGTTTATTTGACATTCTCGCGTTCAATGGCTTGCTCAGACCGGAAGAAATTGAACGATTTGTTTTGTTGCTTTTTCCTCCATTACGCTCTTTACACGACTCGACAGGTATCCAATGTTCACGGTTGAACAAGTTCGTCAGCTTTATTATCACAATGGCAAAATAAACGGACTCATGGGGTGCAATTTTAACTGCAATCCTGAAACTTTCCAAGAGAACAAGGCATTCTCCAGTCCACTGAAACGAAGCCCTGACATTCCAGCAAAGTAATTGGACGATTAATTAATTACCATAAGTAAAGAAATTAAAAAATTATTTTGAAAAGTGAAGTAATTAACAAATGATTAACAAAATGAAGTAGCTAACAAATAATTAATACATAATAACCTTTACATTGCAGTAAAGTAATTGGATAATAAGTTAATTACAATGAATAAAGTAATTGATGGAGATCACCACTGTGACGGATCGAAACGTTGTTTTTTCCGATTTTTTTTTGTCTACTAGATTATTTATTTGGAATTTGGAAAAAAGGTATGTTATTAAGCATACATTGAATTTACTTCGTAAACATTTTAATTACTAAATGTTTTAATTAACAACGTTATTGAGGTATAATAAAGCGTCTGTATAATGATAGTGATCCAATGGACCGATCGATAATTTGATAATGGTTGGTCCGAAAAAAGAAAATAAAAAGGTTTCACAATCTACATAAATGTAGTTCTCGTTGTACGTAGCCGTTTTTCGATAGAAAATTTGTTCACAAAGCGGTGGGTGTTAAAAAAAAAATAAGTGTAATTTTGGCGAAATTTTTATGCATATTCGGGGGCTTAAAATATACTAGATTAAAGAAAATGCCTTTTAAAAATAAAAAATTGGATAATTATAGGTTTCGTACAATTATTATTTTCGAAAAAAAACGCGTTTGAAAGTTTTAGTATACGTAAATCGTTGGGCTCCCTGCTCCCACTAAATCGTCCTTAACTTCGTCAATTTTCAATATTTTAACTTGAACATATTTTTTCACGTATTTTTTTAATATGCATACTTTGAGAAAATGCAAAAAAATCGATTTTTTATCCCGTCACAATGGTGTCCCGCTTTAAAAAATAAGCTCCAACAAATCAAATTCACGCCAAGATCACCAAAAAATCAACTATGACGTTAATTTTCGAAAATTTCTCAAATACGTCCTGTGCTGCTCATATGCAGATCCGGAAATGCACTCGAAATAACGATTATCGCAAATATGACATTAGGTGCGAAAAATTTAATGTAAAATTTAAACGTCGTCCCGAGCCTTAAAAGAGCCCTTAAGTCTTGTCCTGAAGCTTGGAGATTCTTAACGCCGCGTTGGTATTGAAAAAGCACATTGATCGAAAAAAAAAAAAAAATAATCTGCGAAGAGTCAATCTTGATCGAGTAGAAGAAAAAAGCGACGACTGCGAGAAACTATGCGATCCCGAGTCAAATGATCGAGTTTGTAAAAATACAACGTTCCTCTCTTGTCACGCTTCCCTTTTGCCCTCTTCCCCGGACCTGTTTCCGCGGCCGCGCAGCGTTGACAAGAAAGAACGTACAAGCGTACGCTCGCGGTTAAAGGCGACCCTTTTTTATTCGTCCGTCTTTTTATCGGTCTTCTTATTGCCTCCCCCTTGTCGATCCCGGACCGAATGCACCGTTGTACAAGCTGCGATAAAGGATTCACGAAGAATCGAGCGTAGAGACCGCAAAGCCGACCGAAGATAACGGACGATCAACTAATCGCAAAGAAAATCGGTTGTCGAAGAGGTTTGAAAAAAGCATCATTGTCGTAACGTTGTTTCTGATCTAATTCAACCTCGCGGTAATGATGATGATTATAATACCAATAATTGTAGTAGTTATTACAACGATTATATTGTATATTATTGTTATACATAATGGTATTATTATAAAACCAATAATAAGAAAAATAGTAATAATAGTAATAATTACTAGTACTTATTAATTATTAAATAAATAAAGTAATTATTATTTATTAAATGTATTAAATTGTTAAATTTATAGTTAATAGTTAATAATAATTAATAATAATTGAATTAAATTAAAATAAATTTATTAAACAGTAATTATGAAAAATAAAGTAATTATTAAATAAATTAAGTAATTAAAATAGTAATAATAGTTTAATACATTTATACTATTGTATTATATTAGTATTACATCAATAATAGTTTAATACATATAATTTAATACATTTATTAAATGTATTAAATTGTTAAATTTATAGTTAATAGTTAATAATAATTAATAATAGTTTAATTGAATTAAAATAAATTTATTACATAGTAATTATGAAAAATAAAGTAATTATTAAATAAATTAAGTAATTATTAATTAATTAAATTAAGTAATTAAAATAGTAATAATAGTTCAATACATTTGTACTATTTTGTTATATTAGTATTACATTAATAACAGTTTAATACATTTATTAAATGTATTAAATTGTTAAATTTATAGTTAATAGTTAATAATAATTAAGAATAGTTGAGATAAAATTAAAATAAATTTATTAAACAGTAATTATGAAAAAGAAAGTAATTATTAAATAAATTAAGTAATTATTAATTAATTAAATTAAGTAATTAAAATAGTAATAATAGTAATAAATATAAGTGATTATAAATTCCTCCATTCCGTAAAATTCCTCCAGTCATTCCCCGTTTTAAATTTTTCGCAAAAATCTATGACAATAAATTCCCTGTTAATGTCTCGCGGAAATAGTAATTTATGCTACAAGTGCGGGAAACAACGAATTACAACGCGCGTAAGTTGCCGAAATCACCTCGGCTTATAATGCATTTCTCACTCGTACTCGTGTGAAATGGCCCATAAGTCGAGGCGAATTCGGCAACGTACGCGCGATGTATTAGGTGTTGGAATTAATTCGTAGCGTTTTACAAGAGATGGCGTAGGTAGTACTGTATTTCGTTGTTACCGACAGTAATGTATTCATCGTGAAATAGCTATCGTTGAATGTCATTTGCTGTACATAACCTATTTTTGAATCGTAAATACCAACACTTTATAATTTATTGGATATGTCAACATTTATGCCGGCACTGGTGGTAATGATGACGATAATAATACCAATAATTATAGTAGTTATTAGAACGATTATATTATTATTATTATAAATAATTGCGTTATTATAAAAAACAATAATGAGAAAAAATAATAATAACAATAATAATGATTATGATTATAGTATTGAGATCGTAGGTGAGTTTGTTTGGGAAATGGTTTAAAAGACGAGAAAACTAAATTTTGACGCTTTCAACCACTTTTTTGTATTCGTTAAAATCGCGAAACTACAACCAACCGGAGCGTTGGTTCTATATGAGTGGCACAACTTGGGCTTTTTGAAAAAGGATTTTGATAGACCCAGAGAATGCCACTTGATTCATCCCGATATCTTAACTAGTTTTTTTCCGGAAATTCCACTTGAAAAGTGGCCAAAAAAGACAGGAGGGATGCCCTGTTTTTTTAATTCTACTAAAAATAGAAAATCGTCGGAACTTCGAGAATCAAACGGCATTACAAAAAGAAAACAATAAAGAAGGGAATGGATGCATAGAGGTTAAATGGTGTTAAACATTTTGTTTCTAGCCTATGTCCGTGTATTTTTCCCGCCGAATATGAATTCACCATCAATTTCCCCCAAAACTTCAATTTTTAGAAAACATCGCCAAGAATGTGTGAAAAACATCTTTTTTTGCACTTAGGTGGTTAAATTTGGAGCTTTCGACAATAACTCGATGATATTCGTGAACGGTGGAAAATTTTCAATTACACGGATCCTTGAAAAGTGGATGTTTTTTTTCTACCCTTTTGGCCCTTTTGTGAAACCGCCAAAATCCCGAAATTCCAAACAGCCGTAGCGTCGATTTTATTCGAGTGGCGAAGATTCATTTGGGCGTTGTTCAAAAGGATTTCGATAGAGATTCATGCCGATATCTCGGTTAGTTTTCGGAAAGTCCACTAAGAAAATAGTCGAAAAAAGGCTCCGTCTTTGAAATTCCGCCAAAAATCGAAAAATGACCGAAACTCAAAAAATCGATGAGCATTTGAAAGAGAAAACGACAACGAAGAGAATGAGCACAGAAGAGAGTTCCAATTCGAAGCATAAAATAAATGACCGACGATTCGCCGAAGCCACTGATGTTTGCCCAACACGATAAAAAAAAAATTAGATTTAAAATCTTTTTACAAGTCCATATCGATGTATTTTCACCCCCTAAATACGAATTGACCATCAAGTTCCGCCCAGACCCTCGATTTTGATTTAAAATCGCCGAAAATATACGAAACGCGATTCACCCCTTAAGCTTGCTATCCCGCAAAAATACAAAACCACGCAAACTTTAATTTCGTCCCCCCTTCAAGGGGTTACCCGTTACGTTCAATTCGAGTCGCCCCTTTTAGATGCGGGGTGACAGAAAGAGGAGCAGAGGGGTGCTTCTATCAGATGTATTTCCGATTAAGGATGTTGAGTCCCAAATCGCAAATGATGATAAAATTCTGAAAATTCGGTATGTTTTTGTATGAAGTATTTCAGAGGTCGTGTTTTATGGAAACTAATGTAACTTTGCAATAAGTTTTTTTTTTGACCTCTCAATTTTATAATATCTACAATATACTGAAAGCAACGGAAACAAAACGAAGTTTATTGATAAATTTTTTTTTATTTCTTTTAAAAATTGTTCTTAACAAAATGTTAATTTTTTAATAACGAGCTTCCTAATCGTCGTGAGATTTTAACACGACCTCTTAAATACTTCATACAAAAACATACCAAATTTTCAGAATTTTCTTATCATTTTTTATTTCAACCCTCAAGGAGGTTGAAGTAATGATGATAGAATTCTGAAAATTTGGTATGTTTTTACATGAAGTATTGAGGAGGTCGTGTAAAAATTTCATGACGATTAAGAAGCTATTAATTGAACAATTAACATTAACATGTTTCATAGGGACTCAATCATCCTTAAGAGAACGAGAGTCGTGATTAATTGAATTCCGAACGCAGTAACCTATGGGCAAGAATAAGTTTCGAGGTTCTTATTTGGCGGGCTCGCTAGCGTACCGCAGGCTATATACGTAATCGTACGAAAGTACGTGTAAAATCGCGGCGAAACTCGTACTCGAGCTGCTACATAGAATTTTACAATGTCGTACGTAAGGTACCATATACTTACGGTCTAGGCCCCGTATAGTAGGGTACACGTTAGTCGCTCCGAACATGCCTCGTCTTTTATGAATAATGTATATGGGATACGTGTGTGTTCCGAGATACTTATATGCATGGATTATTATTGTTATTATACCACGAATCGTTGCGACCAGAGAGAGAGAGAGAGAGAGGGGAGAGAGAGAGAGAGAGAGAGAGAGAGAGAGAGAGAGAGAGAGAGAGAGAGAGAGAGAGAGAGAGAGAGAGAGGAAGGGTAAATAAAGCATGTGGTGATATATATAGTGCTTGATGAGTACACCAACGAGAAAAAGATGTTGCTTTGAGCTCGCGTTTTCTCACAGTTCTCTCAACGGCGATTGTACTCAGCTCTGCGGCCAACGTTGTTTTGACTATAGCGCCAAGTTCTTCTTCGTTTCCCCTTTCTGCAGTGTATCTCGCGATGTTGCTGTGATTGCGAGGAAACGGAAGCGTGTTTTAATGTATTTTGCCCCTCAAAGGATCGAAGTTCCCGGGAAGATTTACCTTTTACCTTTTTCTTTACTTTTGCCCCCCCCCCATGCCCCCTCCGCTTGGGCCTCTCATTACGCTCGTTCATGCGAGGGCGTCATTTTTCCGCGGGAGAAAAGATTCTTTCTGCACTATGCCATCGTTCGAATCGTCTCGAAGCGTGTTCGCGTCTCGTATCGTTTCCGGTGGGCAGGTCAATCGTGTGGAAGGTGCATTCGCGAGTCCTCGGAAATGAAAAATTCTCCCCATCTGCTAAGAGGGATTCTATTTTTTTTCTATTGGTTTTTTTTTTCGTACGCCTGGTGCACTGGAAAATGGGAAATTTTTTATCGATGACTGAAGCCGGGGGTGCCGACTTTTGCAATTCTCACGCGACGTTGGGTGCTCAAGATCGGATCTTCTTTATGGAGAAATTTGATGCAGTAAGTGTCGATAAATACGGAGATCGTAAGAAGCCGTGCGGATTTTATTTAGGGAGTCCCCGGATCCTATCACATCTCTATAGGGGTTTGATGGGGACGCCGCATTCGGGGAGTCTGGACTGCCAAAACGAGGCGCGTTTGACGTGGGTTCAAAGTATGCAGTAACGCAACATAAAGGCTAGACACGGGCTGCCATGTTGATTCAACACACTTGTGCATTTGGTAACACGTAATGCGTGAAAATTACACGCGTGAGTGTCCATTTTTTACGCATTCGATTATTACACACTTTCGTAGCTGTTCCCATCAACAACACGTTTATTCGTGCACGTAAAGCGTGTCGAATCAACGTACGAGACGCATATTCACACACGTTGGACTAAACAACACACGTTGGTAGAAACCCACCAGCAAAAAGAACACGTGGTTCACGTGTTCTTTTTGCTGGTGAACATATGTTTCAAAAATCACCTTGGTTACGGCATCATGTGAAACTCATTCCTTGATTTGACATCGATTGATTGACCGGTTCATTGAAGACCACATTTGGTCTTAACTTTTTGTTTCACTTATACATCATTTTTGAGTTCGTCACGTGAAAGAACGTGAAATTGGAATCTATTTTCCAAAGTCTCGATAGTTGCATTGAATCTTTAGCGACGTATTTTTGTGTCGAGGGCATTAGCGACAAGCGAAAAGCGGCCGTCATCGCGAAGCTGTATGAGAAACTAGCCTATGGGGAGATACGAAAAACAGTGACACCGCACGGAGAGAATTTTTAAGTAATTTTTACTGTGAAATCACAGTAACTCGGTGACAAATGTGCAATTTTTCAGGTTTTTAGGAGATAAATTATAAATTTTCATGGAAATGAATCAAAATTTACTTTTGCGTAACAGAAATTTGAAATATTTTCCAGAATTTTTACTGAAATTAATAGTAAAATTTCATGAAACGTAAAGATTACGATAATAAGTTAAAAAAGTGCTAATATAAATGAAATTTTTCAGTGGAGCATTGAGAAATTTGCGCGTTTTCCATAAAAATTTAAAAAAGGAAGCCGAAATTTTCCGTGCGTCCACCGGAATTTTACGTTCGTTATAGTAAAATCAGTTAGGGCTAGGCTCGCCTGACCGTACGCGTGAGCTCTGTGTGCGAGCGTGCGTATACGTGAACGCAAGCTGCGAGAGTGCGCTTGTGTATGACGCAGTATGACGAGCACGCACGACGCCGACCCGCGTTGCTTAGCAACAGCGGTACCGCGCATGCGCATTATAGTACGAAGCATGGACCAAGAAAGCCTCGTGGTCTCGTGCAGTCTAACGTGTTCTACGCAGTTCTACGCAAGAAAACAAAGAAACGTGAAAAGAAACTTCGATAAAGGACGTCTACAATGGTAAGATGATATGCTAAAATAAGTAGCAATCAAGAACACAAATGTCCAGAAATACAGTATATAGAGTATTTATTGAATCATAGGGAATTAATTTTTCGCTAGGGATTTTAGAAATGTCAAGTTTGTCCAGGTTATTTTTACTGTAGAAACTTGGAATTTTTTAGGCAGCCCATTGTTAAAATTCTACATGAGAATGTGTCAGAATTTTTACTGAAAGAAATGTAAAAAATTATGCTACTTGCTTAAATTTTTACATGAATGAAAGCAAAATATTAAAAGCTAGTGTCAATTTTTGACTATGTGCACATTTGTCACCGGCTTCACATTTTTAATGTAATTTTTACGGAGATTTCACCGTAAAAATACTTAAAAATTCTCTCCGTGCGCTTATGATAGTAATGGAATTTGCTGCCATTTAAACATGTTTTTGTATAGAATGCGGATAGATCATTCGAAAAGTATATTATTAATTTTCAAAATCTGAAGACAACTATCAAAACTATATATATATATATATATAGTGTAAGGATGATGTACAAGATGATCCCTAGGGATCATTTTGTACACCTAGAACGGATCTTGCCCTAAACTCAACATTTTCATTCATTGCTTGGTAACACAACATATAAGTATTTCACTATTACTACCCAAGTCAAAACCCAAATCAGGCATATCGTAAAGCCTCGAACCCAACAATGATTGCAACTGACATGATGCAATAAAAGTTGCCTAAGCGTAAACTCAACCTTGTCTTACAAGAAACATCCCTTACAAGGTGACACCCTTCGATTTTTTTGAAATTTGGATATGTTATAAAGCACCGAAAAGTAAGCGATACGTATTTTTTTATCGGCGGGAAAACGGTTTTAAGGGGTGAAACCACCCCTCGAAAAAAGGCATCTCTAGGGGTAATATAGCGGTTTCACACGCAAGGAGTCCACCGATTTTAATGAAACAAAAACGAAAATTCTTCTAATCCGAAGCAATGAAAAATCCACTATAGTGACATTGCAAAAAAAATTAAGAGGCGAACCACCCTAGAGATGCCTTTTTTCGAGGGGTGGTTTCACCGCTTAAAACCGTTTTTCCGCCAATAAAAAAAATACGTATCGCTTACTTTTCGGTGCTTCATAACATATCCAAATTTCAACAAAATCGAAAGGTGTCACCTGGGGGATGTTCCTTGTTAGATCTACAGATCGCATGTTTATTTGTTTTCCCTTAAAAACAAATGCGTCGCTCACACAGTCACCATGAGTTGACTAACGTGGGGGGTGCCGGGCACTATGTTTCACCAAAGCGTATCACTTGATAGCGTTAATAGTTTCGTCACCACTGAAAATGATCATCTCACCTCATGGGATGAACTCGTACACATTCCCCCAACTCTGTTAAGGATGTTGAGTCCCAAATCGTAAATGATGATAAAATTCTGAAAATTTGGTATGTTTTTGTATGAAGTATTTCAGAGGTCGTGTAAAAATTTCACGACAATTAGGAAGCTCGTTATTGAACAATTAACATTTACAAATTAAATGTTGTTTTATGGAAACTGATGTAACTTTGCAATAAGTTTTTTTTTTGACCTCTCAATTTTATAATATCTACAATATACTGAAAGCAACGGAAACAAAACGAAGTTTATTGATAAATTTTTTTTTTATTTCTTTTAAAAATTGTTCTTAACAAAATGTTAATTTTTTAATAACGAGCTTCCTAATCGTCGTGAAATTTTAACACGACCTCTTAAATACTTCATACAAAAACATACCAAATTTTCAGAATTTTCTTATCATTTTTTATTTCAGCCCTTAAGGAGGTTGAAGTAATGATGATAGAATTCTGAAAATTGGGTATGTTTTTACATGAAGTATTCAGGAGGTCGTGTAAAAATTTCATGACGATTAAGAAGCTATTTATTGAACAATTAACATTAACATGTTTCATAGGGACTCAACATCCAATGCAACACACTTGCATCTGCTTGGCAGAGACAAGTGTGGGAATCCAATTGGAACCCTACGACAATTTCTGCACGGGAGGGAGCACGTTTTGTATGAATATATTTTAATGAAACTACTTACGTTTCTCGACATCTCTTTTTTTTCGTCGCCATTGAGAATTGGAATTGTCTTAGGCAACAAAAAAGGATACGGTGCTATCGAAGCCCCAACGTGCCGCAGACAAGAGAACGGAGAGCGCTCGCTCTCGGACGTTCCGCAGCTTTTATCGCGGTTTCTAATTAATCCCATTAGTTGTGCGTAGACTGCGTTTCCGCAAAGGCCTTCGTTGCATAGAACCGTGCGAGCGTGGGCAGCCGCGTCGACCCTGATACGACCTACTTATACCCTGGCGCTATCAATACGTCTCATTATTCATACGCGTACGAATACGAGATACGTATGTAGAAATCGTCGGCAAGGTGGATTTGAGGACGTGATTGCTTTTCTCTACCAGCGTCACAAGAACCTTTTTCTCTTCCCATGCATCGTTTTTCTTTTCTCCTACGTATCACCCTAATTGAATTCTCGTTGGGGACGAATGGTGGAGTTTGGTGGAGGGATTTCTCGCGAATCTCAGGCGCGTTTATCGAAATATTTGCCCGTTGTGCGGATCTCGGTTTCACTGATTTTTCCACCTGATACATGCCATTTTCCACGCGGCCGGTCTTTTGTGTCACGGCGATCCGCTACACCTCGCAATTTGTGGAGCGACGTTACTGCGGGTGGCATGTAAATACGAATATCCATAATGACGTCGCGCTCGTGGGGAAGAATCTTGGAGGCTTTTTCATGCGTTTTTATGGGTTTTCCAGTTTCGTTCTCTTGAGGAAAATAAAAGGAAAAAAGAATATCATGGCTGTTACGCATATGGAAAACCGGGGAAACTCGGAGAATTTCTTCCCTCTTGGAATAATTAGGGAAAATTCAGGGAAGTTTTTACATTCTCTGGGATCGTTTCGGAACTTATTTTTGCGAGACATGCGAAAAATGAAACCGACTAGAAAAAATACTGAAAAGTATAAAAATAAATATTTCTCTACATGTTTAATATTTATATTATTCTTGATTACATGCAAAAAAAAGTTATGTCAGTGCCAAACATTGGAAAATTTAGAAAACTAAAACTAAATTATTCTGAAGCTTTATAGATTTGCATTCGATTTGTCGATACACAACCACATAATTATTATTCTAGATCAGGGTTTATATTGATTTTTATTTATTGGTACCGACATAAATATTTCTGCTTATAATTAATAAACAGGTTCTGTATTTGCCTTTAAAGTATTTTTTTTACCTTACAGTATTCAAATGAGTTTTCAAATAGGTTTTTAAGAATGTTATACTTTAATATTTCACATTTTCATAAATTTGATCTTAAAAAAATTATGTTCTCTATTTAAACCCAACCTCCCTGGAATATTTGCAAAACCTGGAAAAGTCAGGGAATTTCTGAGTCAATAATGCGTAACAACCACGAATTACTTCTTTGACCTATTTCAAGAGCCTGGTAGGAACAAATGTGGAATGGGGTTGAAGTTTGCATAGTTGGAATGCAACGAAGATTCTTTTCCATTTCTTATTTTCTTGCTTCATAATTCTTATTATGAAGTTTGCATCGTTGGAATGCAGCGAAAATCAATTATCTTCAATTGTTCAAATTTTCTTTGGCTGTGAAAGTTATCCAAAAGTTATTACGTATTCTTATCAGAGATCGGCGACCGCAATTTGCAGAAAAAGAAGGCTATGGGTAGGCATGAAAATGAAGAAATGAAGAATGAACGAAATAATCGTTGGATCCCAACGATGCAAACTTGATCGTTACCCAAAATCATACTTTGCAGGATTAGGTCATAGATCGCTCAATGAGCATCTTAAAAAGAGTTCGCGTTATTGTCGTGGCTCGAATCGGCCGCTGGTAAAATGGAGAAAGAAAAAAATGATTTGACCGACCAGACTTGCCTTATCTGGTTCACCTGACCGGGCTCTTCCATGGAACAAATCGGGAAGATCGCAAAATCGTTTTTACGGCTTATTCTCTATGATTCCCGAGTCGAAATTTAGACCCTCCTTTGAATGCTCGAGAACCTATTTCCTTTGTAACGCACAGACCGCCGCCCTCCTTTGACTCCCCTTGAACCTATATGGAGAAATTTGCACCGTTGGCGACCCTCCTTTAGCCCTACTGAACCTTCTATTCAACCTCCTGAGCCTCCTTTAGGCCTATGGGCTCGGCTTGCGTGAACCTACACAACCTCGTTTTGGCCTAAAGTCCTATCTGTACCCTACAGAACCTCCTTTGAATCCAAAGCAGAAGGAAAATGAAAGATTGGATCCAAAGGAGGTTCTGTAGGGTCAAGCTATATCTGAAAAAAAATTATATGTGTGAATTAAAAATATGATGTTTGATTATTTATTATAAGATTGATTTATTAATTCGAAACATATACATACATTGTCACAACTATAAATTATTTCGTGTAACTTAAAAAAACGTTATATTAAACCTACTCAAATTCCATAGAATTTATAGGGTATCCTATGTACGATTGATTGTCGATAGAAATGAAGACGCATATTGATTGTAAGGTCGCTACAGGTATAAATAACTTGTCCTCAGTTCTATGGCACTTGTTTCATTATTATAAATAAATGATATATAGTTTATCTGATAATATTTTTTAATTATAATTATCCCTTCTTTAGAATATCGGTGAAATGCGGATGGGAGAGAAGGGGGGGGGGGAGCGGAGGGCAGCATATTGAAGTAGGCTTAAAGGAGGGTTAGTAGGGTCAGAAGAGGTTTAAAGGAGGGCTAGGAGGCTCTGCGAGCCATCGGTGAAAGGAGTCAAAGGAGAGTTAGTAGGGCGAAAGGAGGTTTAAAAGAGGGTCTGTAGGTTTGCGTAAGCATTAAATCAGGCTCACTAGGGTTTAAAGGAGGTTCAGATGAACCTACTAAACCTCCTTTGAGTGAAAAAGTCCAATTTCTGCCACTTTTGGAGGTTCAGTAGGTTCTGATATGCATGTTTTTGAGATTTCCATTTGAACCTCTTGAACCTCCATTGAATGACAAATTGGGATCGAAAGGAGGTTTAAAGGAGGGTCTAAATTTCGACTCGGGTTGTCGGCTCAAATTTCCACACGGGTGATACTTTCGCACTCATTCGCCTCCCCGCCGCCCCGCCAAACTCCAACGGGAGCACTGTGCTCGCACACACTGTTTAGTAGCTAGGCTCATGATTCATCTTACCCCGCGTATTCGTCTTGCCCCGAGTTCCCCTACCTGGAAGATTATTCGTTACGTTACCAGCAAAGATCGCAAACGTACTCGCCCCCGGGAGGGAAAAGTCCGAATCGACGAAAAACATGTTCACCTTGACGAAAAATGAGCTTGCCGGATCGTACTCGGGCAATTCTTCATTCCCACACAGAACTATAGGAACGAAACGAATACGAGCGTAAGCCGAAGGGATCGCGCGTAAGCAAAGAGGAAAGGAAAGAGGGTTGAAAGGAGGAGAGGATAAAGTGAAAAAGTGCGGGAACGGGGGCTCCCGGGACCTTTGAAATGTGTGTTCTCCGCATGAAGCGCGTTCAAACTAATCGTCTCTCGTCGGCCAGAGTGAGACTCGTTCCGCCGGTCGGCAAGAAACGGCAGCGACAGCCACCGACGAGCGACGAACGTGCAGCTTGACAGTCTCGCGTTATAAATTACCCTTCTTCGTATATATACCCGGGGCTCTTCTCTGCGTTGTCCGTCCCGCGATCGCCCGTAATGGCCCCCTTTCGTTACTCTCGCGCCAGCGAGTCCGGATCCAACGATCGACTTTGCAAACGAGAGAATCTCTGGAGCTCCCACTCTGCCTACCGGAGACTCTCTGTGTTCGGACTCTGCCTCTATAAACCTCGATCAATTCCTTTGGCCACTTTTCGCTTCGAACCACGCGTCAGACGGAGATAGAAAGCAAGAGGGAGGAGAGAGAGAGAGAGAGGAGCAAAGAAAAAACACGTACAATGGCTACCAGGTACACTAGTGTCGTGAAAGCTGCATTCCCAATCGAAGTGCATTCGATTCGTGGACTGTGTGTCACCGTTTTGTTTCACTTCTAGTTTCTCTCTCTCTCTCCCTCTCTCTCTCTCTCTCTCTCTCTCTCTCTCTATCTATCTATCTATCTATCTATCTATCTCTATCCTTCCTCTCTGAGCCTCTCTCACCATTCTCTCGTGTCGAATGTCATTCACTATCACTTTGAATGACAACCGTCTTCATGATCCATTCAAGATTTTTTTCCTACAAGGGACAGACTTTCTGCCTTCCAAGGCATAAGGTCCGATTGCGCTTTTGCTGTCAGTGCCAACGATCTTCTTGATCGATTTACCTTTTCTTATAATTTTACATTGAATTTATAACCAATTTTTATATTCTCATCCATATCCGCTCGACGATTTCACCTCAAGCATTCCTCTCCAGTACCCCGATAAGTCTAAACGAAGTCATTTATTTTTATTTTCGTGTGACCCGTGCAGACATTTGTTGGGGAGTCTTCAAACCCTACCACATCCCAATGGGGATTCTATAAGGAGCACGCAGAAAGTCCACATTGAAATCCACGTGGGTCAGGGGCCGTTCTTATATTATGTCATCGATTTTTGATGATTTTTTACCCCCTCCCCCCCTCTCTGAAATCATCCTATCCTTTCTATCGTCATAATACAATTATCGTTACCACCATCCAATGACCAGAGCCCTCTCCCATATTTTAAAATGACGAGAATTTGTATTCGAAAGCATCAAACGGAATTTGTTGGATCTCCAAAAAATAATATTCTTTGATGATCCTGTGCACAAATTTGTTGGGGACTTCTAAGATGCGGACACATGTCGCTATAGGGATTTATTAGGGACAACGCACATAGGTAGTCCTCATCGGGATCCAATTGGATTCTGCACTGTTCCCCGATGAACGCTGTTTGAGAATTCTTACCACGTTCGAATCGAAAATACGTGAAAAGTCACGAAAATAAACTCGGCGTGTTGAAACATAACCTGCACGCTTCGTGAGTGTGTACGTGTATGCTGATATTATGTCAAAGTGCAGTAAAATAAATAACAAACGATAATTACAGTGGACTTTCAGTGATGTGATTCGAATCGATTTGTAAGATACACTTTTTAAGCGATTTGTACCTTTTTAAGATTCACTCATTTTGTGTATCGGTATATTGGGATGTTGAATAAGTTCTCGCTGTTTTTTTCGTGAGAATTAAAGCTTCATTAAAAAAAAAATCAATCCTAATGCTTTCGAACGTTTCGAAACTGTTGTGAGATCAACTCCTTATGATTCTGCAAGTTCAGCTAGCATCTGACATCAGTCTTCATGAAATAATGCCTCCAATTCAACACATCAAAGTCATTATTTTTGAAGCGTCTGAACCAACCTCTGCATGTTGTTCACGACAGAGCATGGTCGCCGTAAGTCTCAACAAGAATTCTGTATGCTTCAGCTGCAGATTTTTACAAACGAAGTAGTGTAGTAAAATTCCTTGCGAAACCTCTTTTTTGGTTCGAAATTTGACGTGTTTAACAATATGAAAAAAAAGTTGTTGACACTTCGGCGAAATAGCATGCATTCCATTTCAAGCTCGTTTATAGTACTTCTTCACAGACGCGTTACCATTCACAACTACACGCATTCGGTTGTGGTAAGTCCGTCTGTTGAAAAACAGTCAGAACTTATTCAACGTCCTAATATTTCGTCTAGAAAATTCAACGTCCAAAATGCGATTGGATCCATCGAGAATCGTCATGGATTCTGTTGGATAATGTGGGAATCCTTTGAGATTAAAATTGGATTCGTACATTAGATTCCAATGGGGAATCCCGGTTAGAATCCAGCGTAAGAGCTTGACGTTGTACTATAGGGATCCAATGCGTTGACCCATTGGATCCCTATTGGGGACCATTGGATCCAATCCGTTGACCCGTTGAATCCCTATCAAGAAGCGAGTACAAGTATGGGAATCCAGTTGGATTCCTATGACAATTTCTGCACGGGATCCTGCAGCAGTTGTTGAAATCGTAATAAAGTGTCTTCGCGAAAAGTGCATTCTCCTATTTCGTCGGTTGTCAAGCGTTCCAATAGTCTCTCGACTTTTCGCGAAGAATTCCCATATTCCGTCGATACTTTTCGAATAACGAGAGTTCGATCATTTTTTGGTATTGACACGAACGCAGGATTGTGCCCGCGGTTACGGGTGATTTGAATTATACGGGTGTACGATAGTTCGAGACTTTTATAAATTGGAGACGACTTTGCGGACGAGTCACGTTCGAACGTAGAGAAAATTCATTCGTCTTGGACGGCCGGGCGCGGGGGGATGTTCTCGACAGCTCGTTAAATCTCACGTCAACATCGTCCGATTCTACGGCCGAGAAAGAGAGTATAATACAGCCTCCGCGTGATTTCATAATGCAATTACCGATCGGTGCGCTGTGTAAGGATCGCGAGAGCGAAGAAGACGCGCGAAGGCGGGGGGGAGGAGGGGGGGAGGCAAGTCATCGGCATCTCTCGACGAATTTTTTCTCGTCTCATCCTCGTTCACCATATGCACATTTTCTTATCCTTCAAGTATAATATAACGCGTATAGAAAACTCGCACCTTTTAATTTTCGCTTTTCACGCCGGCATGTCTTCGCACATATGTTCTCCTCGGTCAGACATTTCTGATAATCACGGTTTCTTTTATGAATATTTTGCCCGATCCACCGCCCCTCCTCCTGTCCCAGGGATGATAATATTTCAATGACTGAACGATCGACACGATTATTGCATCTAAGCGAACTTTAATTCGCCGAGATTGAAGGGTTGATAATCATTGAGGGAGAAAGAGGATTGATCCTTATTAAGAGGGAATGATACCTTATCGCGGTCGGTATGGTAGAACGATTATAGATTCCCACGAATCTTTGAAACGGCTCTTCAGATCCCGTCGAAACTTTGCCAAACGACGTCAAATAGATAGACGAACGGCTGTCTTCTCCTCAAATTTTCCGAATTTGAGAAAAAAAATGTAGATTGGGTTATCATAAGCCAGTCTACATTCTTTTTCTCAAAATCAGAAAATTTGAGAAGAAGAGAGCCATTCATCTATCTATTTGACGTCGTTTGGCAAAGTTTCGACGGGATCTGAAGAGCCGTTTCAGAGATTCGTGGGAATCTATAATCGTTCTACCATACCGACCGCGATAAGGTATCATTCCCTCTTAACGCGAGGAATTATGTACTCGTTCATTTTATGTTAATAACAATCGAACGAACACTTTTAGCCTTCTGACGGTGCCGAACAAAAGAAGCAAATATTGGCGAAAATGTACCGGCAACTTTATCAAATGGGAGGACTACCTATGAATGGAGTGAAAATGATGAGGGAGCTGTGAGCAAGTTACGAATTGCACCTTCTTTCTAAATCATGGTGTTGATGTTTCCGTCGTTGGAAAGCGCAACGACACTTGTTTCCTTTATTTTTATTTCTTTATTTTTTTTTGTTATACAAAAGAAATCCGATTAAAATCGTACATCTATGATCAAGCATCTCAGATGATGGCTCAGCCATTTTTCAGGCAAAATCTTCCAAAAGAAATGTAAGCAATGAAAAAAGTTTCTAAGCAATTTAAGAAATTTAAGAAATTGATGAAATTTTCAGGAATTTAAGCAATTGAAAAAATGCAATTGCATCCCGACACCGCAGACTCCGATCTCGTTTCAAATCGATATCCTTCCTGCGTCGGATAGCAGTGTCGAAATAAATCTCTGAAAATGATTATGTTGAAGTTTGCATAGTCAGAGTCCAACAAAAATGATTTTTTTTTTCTATTGTTTCAATTATTTGGACGACTTTGACTGTGAAAATGGCTAAAATGTTTTGACGAATTCTTATTGGAGATTGACGATTTTATTTTGAAGAAAGGCTCTGGCTAATGATAAAAATCAACGAAAAATTCGTTGCGCTCCAACGATGCAAATTTCAACGTCATGTAAAATGGTACTTCGTACGACAAATATATCGTATTGAATCTTGCATCGTCGAAATGCAACGTAAATCCTTAATATTTTTATTTCGTTCTTTTTATTACTACCCAAACTCTCCTATTCCAATTTTAGTTTATGGATTCCTTATGATAATCTTCAAAAATATTACAGTTACGTTCGTAGTCCAAAAGTGTCAAAAAAACATTGGGCAATAGGCAACAAAAAATGTTCGTCGCCTTCCAACGATGCAAATTCAAATACCATCCATAAATAAATGCGGGGACAGGTACCGTTTGAAATAATCGACACTCACGAGATTATTTTAGTCACAACAATAAGTACGATAAAATGACTGTGAATAAAAATAAAATAAATTATAATAACGGTATAAAATTACGTGCATTCTTGTTTCGAAATTGCCACGATACTTGCTCGTCGTAATATCGGTATCTACACACATATACATGTCCAATAAAACTCGGGGCGTTAAAACTATAATGATTATAAAATCTTTTGTGCATTGTGAGCTATTTCGCGATAAGTCCTTCTGGTCTTCAGTTCTCGATATGTAGGCCATACGTTATGACCCGCCAGGTTTACAGTGCTCTATTCCGAGCATCGGCAACACATTTGCAGAGAGAGAGAGAGAGAGAGAGAGAGTGAAGGGGGGGGGGGGGAGAAAGAGAAAGAGAGAGACGGGTTAGTTGGGCTACGTTCTTAAGAATAAAAGACAACATGCATACGTACAACTCGAGGTAGAATCGAGGATAGTTGATGCACGCGAGAGACGACGAGGCAAAAGCCACAAATATGAGTTGTACTACTATACGCTACTACTATATAGCATGTAATGCTAGCTGGGAGGGCGTTAAGAAAAGCGTAACCGGCAGTTTAGCGAGGCACGTACATGCGATAAAGTTCCACGATGAATCGTGGCTCCTTCTGTACGTATATACAGGGTGTCCTGTTATGAATGGACAATCCTGCAACTGTCGATAGGTCAGCTCATCTTCTACTAAATGCTGGAAATTCAGTTCGGTAAAAGTCCCACGGTTTTCGAAATGTCGGGCTTTATGGTATTAAAAAAAATCATCTGCTTTTGGTTTTTCGCATGCCATTTCTCCAAATTATATGAATCGACAATAACTTAGCAACTTTTTTAAGAGATTGGCACGATATGTTACATTTTTTTACACTGCAGGCTATCAAAGTCAGATGTTTGAATTGGTTTTTATGAAAATTCTGCATGAAATCTTTTTTCATTAAGTTTCCTTGATATTTGAGGGGGAGATTACGATATCACTGGCGCCTTAATTTGACCATTGGATTATGAAATATGGCAGAGAATAATACGAAAAACGAAAATAACTTTTTTCGTTTTGAGCGTTAGCTTTGGATTTACGGGGCTTCGGAGAGAATAAATGTGTTTATTCGATTTTCGATGTAAATCGAATTTTCCGCGTGTTTTACATTGTTTCGTCGTACTTTGTCGTTGATTTAACGAAGGTGGCTGCAGATCATTAGCTTTATCCAGAATACACCACGTGGAGGTTGTCTGCATTGGTATGCTTCGACCCTGAGAAGGGCTGTTTTGTGTGTTTGTTTGGGTTTGTTGGGGGTTGTAGAGAATGATAGAGTCGAAATAAAAAGAGAAGAAAAAACTTTTTTTTTTGCTCAAGTCGGTTCCTTACAAGACCTGGCTTTTTAAATTTTTCGTCGTTTCTTGATTTTGATTATTGTTTTTGTTTTTTTTAAGTTTCATTTCCGTTATTGTCTTTTCCTCGACATAGTGCATTCTGAAGAAAGTTATAATAATGTAAACCAGTTAAATCGCTTAACCCTTGCCAGTCACACCTCGAAAAAACTACGTAAAAGTCATTATGGGTGAAATTCACCCCAATCATTTTGCAATGTGATAAACTATTGAAAAATTCAAAAACAAAAAAAAATATTGCCATGTACTTTCAACCCTTTTCTACACGACCATACCGATTATGTTCAAAAAGTGTGATTTTAAATGTACAAAGAATATGTCCGATTTCCCCGAATTTTCTGGAAGGTATTCCGGGTGAAAAAACGACTGGAGTATATTTCACCAGATGTGACCATTAAGGATGTTGAGTCCCTATGAAACATGTTAATGTTAATTGTTCAATAAATAGCTTCTTCATCTTCATGAAATTTTTACACGTCCTCCTGAATACTTCATGTAAAAACATACCAAATTTTCAGAATTCTATCATCATTACTTCAACCTCCTTAAGGGTTGAAATAAAAAATGATAACAAAATTCTGAAAATTTGGTATGTTTTTGTATGCAGTATTTAGGAGGTCGTGTTAAAAGTTCACGACGATTAGGAAGCTCGTTATTAAAAAATTAACATTTTGTTAAGAACAATTTTTAAAAGAAAAAAAAAATATCAATAAACTTCGTTTTGTTTCCGTTGCTTTCAGTATATTGTAGATATTATAAAATTGAGAGGTCAAAAAAAAAAACTTATTGCAAAGTTACATCAGTTCCCATAAAACAACATTTAATTTGTGAATGTTAATTGTTCAATAACGAGCTTCCTAATTGTCGTGAAATTTTTACACGACCTCTGAAATACTTCATACAAAAACATACCAAATTTTCAGAATTTTATCATCATTTGCGATTTGGGACTCAACATCCTTAAGGGTTAATAACGAATAATTCGCAAAATGTCCTGTATCTTCTAAAAGGAGCCAGGATCGCGATTTTTTATTCTTAAAAAAGTGTTTCTTTTCGGCCAAATATGAATAATCCACGGTCAAATTAAGACGCCGGAGATATCGTAATCGTGCCCATTTGAGGTAAAAAAGAAGACTTGTCTAGATAAAGCAAACAACGAAAAGTATTTTTTTTTTTAACGTTTCAAAAATAGTTATCATTTGCCGAAATGGCTTCCGAAAAACCAAAAGCAGATCATTTTTATCTTGAAAACCGTGGGACTTTTACTAACCTGAAATTCCAGCATATAGTAGGACATGATCTGACCTATTGACAGCTGCAGGATTCTCCATTCATAGCAGAACACCCTGTATATATGTATATATGTATATATATATATATATATATATATATATATATATATATATATATATATATATCCGGCCCCGGACGACCGATTATGGTTGCACTTCTCGGGTAGTGCAGTTATCGCCGCGGCGTTGCAGAGAGGCAGTTCTCAGTCGGTGCTCATCGCTACCCCCATCCCACCTCTTGATATATATCCGAGCCCACAAAGCGTGTACGGTTACACACCGACTAGGATTACGGCATCGCGCGTATGCATCAACAATTTTTCACGCCGCAAAATTCTCTCGAGACTCGCCATTTTTCTTTTCTCCTGATCAAACTTGTCCCAACGTACGTTTATCCTGTCCATTTGCGTCGATAGGAAGAAAAAAACGTCCCGTTTCGAAGATAACGCTGTGGCAAGTCACACTCGCCAGGGATACGTTCTTTTTTTTTTTTTTTTTTTTTTTTTTTAATGCGATACGCGGAGCTTTTATCGGAGAGCCGGTTCCGCTTTTTATTGGACGGTCGAGAGTTTTCACTCTGCTTCCTTTCTGAGCTATACCGGCATCCTGGTTGGAAGAGAGGCGTCACAGTTGCCGGTCACCGGGCACTGGAGGGTGAGATTTGGGCAGGAGGACTTTTAGAAAATTGCCAACGGAATTACCATTTTGAGGAATTTTTTTGGAGTGGGGGGTCTGTTTTGCCCTTGGAGAGGATTTTTATTGGCAAATAAAAAAATTATTGGTGAAGTAGCCGCTGATGGTATGGAGTCTGCATCGTTGGAGTGCAAATGTTTTTTTTCCAAATTGCCCAATTTTTTTTTGCACTTTTGGGCTACGAAAATCACGATTGGGGTAGAATATTCATAAGTCGAGATTCCATACCCGAATATCCATAAGTACGAATATCCATAAGGCGAATATCCATAAGTACCAATATACATAAGTACCAATATCCATAAGTACCAATATCCATAAGTACCAATATCCATAAGTACCAATATCCATAAGTGCCAATATCCATAAGTACCAATATCCATAAGTGCCAATATCCATAAGTGCCAATATCCATAAGTACCAAGATCCATGAGTACCAATATCCATAATTACCAATATCCATAAGTACCAATATCCATAAGTCGAATATCCATAAGTCGAATATCCATAAGTCGAATATCCATAAGTACGAATATTCATAAGTGAGTATAGAGTAGAAATGAGTGCCAGAAATGGCGGGAGGTAGAAGAAAAGTGAGTTTAGAGTAGAAATGAGCGCCGAACCCAAACGAAACCAAACAAAGAAACTCATTTCTACTCTATACTCACTTATGGATATTCGTACTTATGGATATTCGTACTTATGGATATTCGTACTTATGGATATTCGTACTTATGGATATTCGTACTTATGGATATTCGACTTATGGATATTCGACTTATGGATACTCGACTAATGGATTTTCACTTATGGATATTCGATGACAGTGGAAAATCACCGTTACATTTGCAACCCTTTATATTATCATCGTGTGACGGTCCTGTAACAAACCATGTCCTCACAACCTTCGATATTGACATTCAGGGGAAGTAGGGGCAAGATGAGAACGCTAAGGTCATGTTCATAAAACGATACACATGAATGAGTCAACTTTAATTATTCTTCCAAATTAATCGCCAGTTGTTAATCTTTTAATTTCAGAAACAAAAAATCGGTCTTTTTATTGCTAACTTAAAATATACATTTTTAATTGAAACTTTATTTTCCGAATCTTATCCCTTATGCGGGACATGATGGGACACAAATCATTGGCATGCTCGTATATAAAAATGGTTTCGTTTTCAATACCAGCACACGATGCATGCGCCCACAGCCCACTATATCGATAATTAGTACTTTTATTGGGTTTACTTGCCTCTTTCTCATCAATACAGTTGAACCTCGATGTAACGAAGATTTGTCCATTCCCTTCCGATAGACACCCGACACATGATACAACAATATAATAATATACATTATGTTCTAATTGCTAATAGCAAGTAAAAATTGTTCTAATTTAAAACTTTCTTACAACAATATCCCTATATTTATAGTACTAATACATTTTTTTCGAAGAACATTTTAAGAAACATAATCTCGATATAACGTAACCTCGATAGAACGAAAGCTGAATATAACGAACTTCCCTAGAGATTCGTTATATCCAGGTTCGACTCTATCAGCAACTCAAGTGAATTGAAACGATGGCAAACCTATCCAAAACGACGAGTTTCTGCTGCAAAAAGCAAAATAACTGCTTCAAAGTATTCCGTTCAGAGAGACAGAAATGTTACGACACAATGCCTGTCATAATCCCTTTATTGATTTTATACCTAGCCCCCTGCTAAAATTTTTCAAAAACTCAATACGTGTTTTTGATTTATTTATTATAACCTACCATAGACAACTATTTTTAAATGTTCACGTTACTGAGTTATAAAAGGTGTAAGATGCTTCCTAGAGGTCCGTAACCTAAGCCTGCAAAAGGAGAGCACAGATGGTAATAAAAAAAAACAATAAATAAATTTGAAAAGATTTTCGTTGCGTTGCAACGATGCAAACTTCGACACCATGGCACCATCCACACGTTGGAATGCAACGAAAATTCCTTTCTATTTTACATCCTTTTATTTTTTCAAATTTTTGTGATCTATAATTATTTTTTTACAGATTATGGCCTAGATTATTTTTTAAAGATTATAATTTTTTATTTTCAAAGATTTAAAGATTATAATTTTTTTTTAATATCTAGATATTTTTTAAAGATCCCCAGTGAAAAAAAAATCGTTTCAGTGATTTTTGTAGGCCAAATCGGCGAGAAAAAATGAGCAATAAAAGAAATGAACTTTCGTGGCATTCCAAGGATGCAAACTTCGACATCATCTGATTGTGAGTTGACCAATGAAAGAAAACCCTCCTACATTATGAAGCAAGCAGTAAAGTGCCGGCTCGAAAATATCCCGTGTCTTTTATTGATATAAATTGCTTTACCGTTATTGAATTAATTCGGATTTGTTGTCGTTATTTTGTATACAACGGGGATACTCCCGGGTAATCTGCGTTCACCGTTACACTTTGAGCACCGCTACAGCACACATTCGGAAGGTTGAAAATGTCTCTGAATGGACCCTCTCTCGAGGTGCCGATTGATCAAACTAATGCGCTTGCACGCTGTTGTGATTATTATGTTTTTTTATTTTTTATTTCTTCAAATCTTCACGCGTGCTCGCGCGTAAACCGTTATACGGGGGATTGGATCGAGCTACGTGCTCTTCGTAGCTCAGAAATCGGAATAACACATTCGTTTTCCTTTATCCGAGCGAACGATACGGCGGAGAAAGTGGTCGTGCAGCGTGTCTGATTGGTCGATACATTGAAAAGTATATTTCGAGAGTTACACGCGTTCGGGCATACGTCGAAGAGTTTTTCGGGCGCGATCTTCACCTTTCTCCCATGGCATGACAGAGAGAGAGAGAGAGAGAGAGAGAGAGAGAGAGAGAGAGAGAGAGAGAGAGAGAGAGAGAGAGAGAGAGACCGCAGTGCATTATTTTTCATTCGATTTTTTTTTGTTCACGTTTTTTTTCGGCAGATTTTCGACTGCGAAATTCAGAATTCTTTTTTTGGTATTTACATCAGAAATTTGCGACCTACGAAAGAGATCTACTAAAGATAAAAAAAACTAAAGAAATGAAAGCGTTAAAAAAGTATCGTTCGGAATACTCTACTCAAATTTGCGATCTATAAGAGAGATCCACTCGAGAGCGGAAAAAATTGTGGATAAAAGTGAAGAAATAAAAAAAGTTGTCGTTCGAATGCAACGATAATTTTTAAACGCTTTTATTTCTTCATTTTTTTTTGAACGATCTTCTTGCTCTTCTAGATCGCGAATTTCTAATGAGTATCCCAATTTGCCATTTACAAGAGCGAAAAGGATCGTGGATGGAAACGAAGAAATAAAAGCGTTGAAAAATGAGGGTTCGGATGCAACGATAACTTTCAATTCCTTCTGTGAATCGCAAATTTCTAATGGGGATTCCACAAAAACGTCCGAATTTCGTGGCCCAAAATCTGCCGAAACAAATGTAAAGAAGAAACAAATAAAATATAATTGCCTTTTTCTGCATAAAAGATCGTGGATAAAAATGGAGAAATAAACGAGTTTTTAAAATCATTGTTGCATTCGAACGATAATTTTCAAACGCTTTTATTTCTTCGTTTTTATCCATGATCCTTTTTCATCTCATAAATCGCCAATTTCTAAAGAGGATCCCACAAAAACGTCTCAATTTCGTAGCCCAAAATTAGCCGAAAAATAAATGTCAGCGAAAACGAATAAAAAATATGGCACTGCGTTTTTTGGGATCCCCTTTAGAAGTTTGCGATCTACAAGAGCAAAATAGATCGTGGATAAAAACGAATAAATAAAACCGTTTGAAAATGCTCGTTGCGTTCGAACGATCATTTTTAAACGCTTTCATTTCTTCATTTCTATCCATGATATTTTTTATTTCGTAAATCGCCAATTTCTATCGTGGATTCGAAAGAAACGTCTCAATTTCGTGGCCCAAAATCTTCCGAACAATGAATATGAGCAAAAACGAATAAAAATCAATGCACTGCGTTTTTTGGGATCCCCATTAGAAATTTGCGATCTACAAGAGCAACAAAGATCGTGGATGATACTGAAGAAATAAAAGCGTTGAATCCCGAGTCGAAATTTAGACCCTCCTTTGAATGCTCGAGAACCTATTTCCTTTGTAACGCACAGACCGCCGCCCTCCTTTGACTCCCCTTGAACCTATATAGAGAAATTTGCACCGTTGGCGACCCTCCTTTAGCCCTACTGAACCTTCTATTCAACCTCCTGAGCCTCCTTTAGGCCTATGGGCTCGGCTTGCGTGAACCTACACAACCTCGTTTTGGCCTAAAGTCCTATCTGTACCCTACAGAACCTCCTTTGAATCCAAAGCAGAAGGAAAATGAAAGATTGGATCCAAAGGAGCTTCTGTAGGGTCAAGCTATATCTGAAAAATAAATGATATGTGTGAATTAAAAATATGATGTTTGATTATTTATTATAAGATTGATTTATTAATTCGAAACATATACATACATTGTCACAACTATAAATTATTTCGTGTAACTGAAAATATTTTTTAATTATAATTATCCCTTCTTTGGAATATCGGTGAACTGCGGATGGGAGAGAAGGGGGGGGGAGCGGAGGGCAGCATATTGAAGTAGGCTTAAAGGAGGGTTAGTAGGGTCAGAAGAGGTTTAAAGGAGGGCAGGAGGCTCTGCGAGCCACCGGTGAAAGGAGTCAAAGGAGAGTTAGTAGGGCGAAAGGAGGTTTAAAAGAGGGTCTGTAGGTTTGCGTAAGCATTAAATCAGGCTCACTAGGGTTTAAAGGAGGTTCAGATGAACCTACTAAACCTCCTTTGAGTGAAAAAGTCCAATTTCTGCCACTTTTGGAGGTTCAGTAGGTTCTGATATACATGTTTTTGAGATTTCCATTTGAACCTCTTGAACCTCCATTGAATGACAAATTGGCATCGAAAGGAGGTTTAAAGGAGGGTCTAAATTTCGACTCGGGGTACTTACCGTTAGATTCGAACGATTTTTTTTTTAACGTCGTGTGAAGTTACTAGTTGCTTTGGCCCCCGTGTGATTTTCGTACACACGTTTCGTGCGGGTGCGCGAAATAAAAACCGCCACTCGCGCCTACCGAACGTCATTATCATCGTCTGGATTATACGAGACGCGCAGACGCGACGAACCAGGAGAGGCGAAAGTTTTCGCGGTGAAAACTTTCGGGACGCTGAAATCGCCAGGTGTGTCGCACGCGTGTGTGCTGGACCCCGCGAACGAAACTCGTTTTCTCGAACTCTCGTGTGGCCAACGTCCGAATAATCAAAACCAGTCTGCGACATTTCGAGACGATTCTCATTTCGAATAATAAATACATTTGGCTCTTTAGAGAGAGAGAGAGAGAGAGAGAGAAGGAGAGAGAGAGAGAGAGAGAGAGAGAGAGAGAGAGAGAGAGAGAGGCAGAGGCAGAGGCTTATTCCATGTATGGCGATCAATTTGTATATAAATGCTTAAAATGTTTTTTTTATTTAATTTTTGTTAAATTAATTTTTTTTGTATGATAAATGTTAAGGGAAAACATATGGTTGCGTACCCGATCGACGAAGGTAGCGTTGGATACGACATAAAAAATCCTACCGAAGATAATTTTTTTTTCTTACGTGGAAAGGGGGTACATCATCTTTATTTTAAAAATTCTGAAACAATTCGTATAAAACAGCACACTTTGAGTAATCGTAAATAAAATTGTTGCGTTCACTGTAAAATAATGATGTTGAAGTCTGGATCGTTGGAATGCAGCGTAAATGGCTATTTTCCTATCGCTGGAATTTCTTTTGGCAAATATTCGTTATGAATATTCCTCAACGATTTTTTAAGTCGCTCATTCAGAGATCTAGAATATAAAACTGCAATAAAAATCTCGTAAAATAATCAAAATAAGACAATCAAATATTAAAAAGTGCATGGCTGGGCTGTCACATCCACCAGTATCGGTTTTTCGTTGCGGTCCCTACAAAATAATCACTATTTTTTTTTAATTGAACAATTTTCTCCGTTTCTGACATTCGAAGCATTTAATAAAATAATCACTAATTGAAAAGTCAGCTGCTTTTTTTGACATTCGAAACATTCAGCATATGAACAATGTGGTTGGGTTTAAATGTCACAATTGCGTGCGCACGCAACGAGCTAGGGAACCCGCTTTCAATCGGTGGACATACACTTGACCGCTTGTCATTTACGCTTTTATGTGGTGCAAAGATGCGGTTTGCAATGCAAGTGTAACAGAATTTTTTTGTGGCCGATCTGCTTGAAGACACGAACGAGGAAGTAAAGAATTCTACCGCAAGAGTAGGTATGTGGAGAAAATTCTCATGGAAACGCGACTCTCTCTCTTAGTCTATGAGGAAGCGAATATTATTTTCTCGCAAGAGGTTCGAACTTTTTTCAATACTAAAATAAAGTAAATAAATATCAAATTGTATTTTAGTCCACGTATAAACTTATTGTTTATAAATTGTATACTTATATATATATCATTTATACATTTTATACGTATATATATCATTTATAAATATTATACTCATATACAGGGTGTTAGGAAGGTCGATGCAAAGCCTTAAGGGGGTGACTGGTCACCTCGTTAGGAACATACCTAACCTGGGTTACCTCAGTCCAAAGGCCAAGGATTTCGAGTTATCACATTAAGTATTATTTTTGGATGCCTCTCATGTTAATGCTATTTTTTTTCAAAATAGCATTAGCATAAGAGGTATTTTTATTTTTTGATAAGTTTTTAATTATTCAACATGTCCCATTTGGTTAGTTGTGTGGATGCAGATGATTGCATTGGTGTTTGTCGATTGAATGCACGTTAAGCTGCAAATAAGTTTTCAGTTACCAATTATTGTCTGTTTGAACACTATGAACGAGTTAGTACCCAATGTTGGGAAAGTTTCCAAAAAGCATATCTACCATGATAATTCAAAATCCTTAGACTTTGGACTAAGACAACCTAGGTCAGATATGTTCCTAACGAAGTGACAGATCACGCCCTTAAGGCTTTGCATCGCCCTTCCTATCGCCCTGTATATTATTTATAAATTTTATACTCAAATATTTCCTTCGCACTCTCCAAAGCTTCTGCTCGCTCTTAAGCTCGCGCCAAACCGGAAGTCTCTTATAAGTATTATTCGTAAATTTGACATTTACTAATTTTATACTTCATATGCAAATTTATTTAAAATTAAAAATTAAAAATAAAATCAAAATCAAAATTAAAATTGAGTTTAAAAATAAAAATAAAAATTACAAATAAAAATTGAAAATAAAAATTGAAAATGAAAATTAAAAATTAAAATTAAAAATTGAAAACTAAAATTAAAAATTAAAAATTAAAAATTAAAATTAAAAATTAAAATTAAAATTAAAAATTAAAATTAAAAATCAAAATTAAAAATTAAAATTAAAAATTATAATTAAAAATAAAAATTGGTAATTAAAATTGAAAATTCAAATTAAATATCCAAATTTCAAATTTAAATTTAAATTTAAATTTAAATTTAAATTAAAATTAAAAAAAAATTTGAATAAAAACAAATTTAAAGTAACCATATTAAATTGTTGAATATAATGCACCATATAAAAATGTTTACGCTCCATTCTCGTGTACGTTATCGATACACCGCATCGCAACAAAACTTATCGCAAAGTCCCCGCGGCTTCTCGTTTCATTCTTATCAATCGCCTGAAATCTACCGCTCGCCAATAATTCCTCGCCGATCATCCCACTTCCGGTTATGGCACAGAAGTACAGTCCCGCGGCGATGGTAACCGGTGTGCGAGCCACCCCTTCCCTCCATGCACTCGAGTACGAGACAAAAACCGTACGGATATATCGTGGGCTTCCATTTCATTTACGAGCCCTACAGTCGGGCCTCGAAAAACAACGGAAGAATGCCCCACGGCTTAAATTCGATGATACATTGAAGAACACATTATTCATTCGTTCCTACTCGGCGATCGAATAATTCATCGATTCCGAATACCTTACTGGCCTGATGAATCCAAATGATCCAATTCCAATGGGCTCGTTATGTCGTCTCGTCTTTGAATGATAACTTTCAAGTGTACAGCGTTGGATTATCCAATGGAAATTCTTTTTCAAATTTACCCACTTTTTCTTGCCGTTTCAGGCTACGAAAATTGCTTGAATGTTTTTTATTTTAGAATTCTCGTTGGTGACCAACCATTTATATATTAAAAAAAAGATTTTGGACTAGGATAAAAATAAAGCAGATGGAAGAAGTAAAAAATAATTTTCGTTGCCCTGATTGAATAATCGTCCTCATGGTCAGATTTTTGGAATTTATATATATATATATATATAAATTCCAAAAATCTTATTTATATATATATATATATATATAAAATCTGACCATGAGGACGATTATTCAATCAGGGCAACGAAAATTATTTTTTACTTCTTCCATCTGCTTTATTTTTATCCTAGTCCAAAATCTTTTTTTTATATATGTATATATCTTTTAGATATATATATTCTCACTTATGAACCGTATCGCTTGTCCGCAAACGTTGCCATTCTAACGAAGAATACAATCCGCAATGTTTTGCTCGTCTATTTAACTCCCCGAGATCGCTCGTCCTTCTTCCTGTATCCGCGCGTCTTGTCTCCTCCATTGTACGAAGCTTTAGCGGCCTCGAGATGTTTCAAAAGTTCATCGAGGCGCGCACGATTCTCCATCGGACGTGTGTGGCACATAAGCGACGTTAGGAGGAGGAAGAGGAAAAAAGGCGAAGAAAAGAGCTCGAAGCCGAGGGAAAATAAACAAGTCGAATAATGAGCGAGTGAGTGGAAGAGAAAGAGACAGAGCGAGAGGGAGAAGTTTGAGTGAGGGAAGAGTATAGAGGCCTAAGAGCGAGCTTCTTCGAGGATAATGCGTCGAGAGAGCTCCAACGACGACGAGACCGGTTGTCGATCCGGCCGCACTTGCAGTTCCTTCGGTTCGCCTCTGTTCACGTATATACCTCTATAATACAAGTGCCCGTGCACTGGGTGTTCCGAGCACAAACAACCGGACGAAATATTATTTTTAGCGAAAATTCAATTATCTTGGATGGAAATGTATTTTATTGTTAATTGAAGATCCAATTATTTTTAATCAATGATGCAAATATTTTAATTTAAAAATTAAGGTTTTTCGGTCGCAAATTCAATTCCTATAAGTCGGAGATTCGACTACTTGTAATCGAATATTTAATTCTTTTTGTTGAAGATTCAATTTCGTTAAAAGGAATTTTCAATTATTTTCAATTGAAAATTCAATTACTTTTAATCAAATATTCAATTACTTTCGATCGAACAATCAATTATTTTAAAGGAATGTTTCAAATATTTTCATTTAAAAAATGCAATATTTCTTGTCGCAAATTCAATTGTTTGAAATTGAAAATTCAATTATTTTAAACCGAAGATTAAATTACTTTTCATCGGATATTCAATTACCTTTAATTGTAAATTCAATTATTTTAATTGAAAGTTCAATGATTTTTATTGAAAATTCAATGATTTTAATTGAAAATTCAATGATTTCAATTGAAAATTCAATTCTTTTTAATCAAAGGTTCCATTAGCTTTAATTTACAATTCAATGCCGTTTAATCGAGAATTCTACTATCTTAAATTGATTATTGAAATATTTTTAATAAAAAATTCAATTATGTATTGTCGACAATATAAGTATGTTTAGTTTGAAAATTCAATAATTTATTGTCGGACATTTAATCATGTCGAACCGAAAATTCAATTACCATTAATCAAGATTTCAATTATTTTTTTATCAAAAATTCAATTATTTTCAATCAAAGGTTCAAACATTTGTAATCACAGGTTTAAATATTTTGAACCGAACGTTCAATTATTTTTCATCGAAAATCGAATTCTTTCATATTGCAAATTAAATTCTGCTCGATTGAAAATTCAATTATTTCGAAATGAGCTTTCGATAACTCTGCTTGTCATCCACAAAAGAACTTACTGTTTATACGTGGGAAAAAAAAACGATAGAACGGTGTTGTCTCGCGGCACTTTCGTTGCCGACGAACGAACGAATAAAGAACTAGAGTGTAAATTGCTATAGAGTGGTTTTTTTCGTCATATCGCGCTCGAGGAGGTGCTAAGAGGGAAATAAAGCCACGAATTATTGAGGTCGCAGCCCTGTTCATTTGGAGTGGAATGCACTGTGTATAAAGTTATATACTGGACGTCTGTCAACTACCCGCTCAATCTAGCATTCGTTCTATCCTCCAACGCATACACAGCGAAGCAATATACACACGAGAGAATCTTACCGTACGTCGGCGCCTTCGCCGGGAAAGATGAATTCTCTCGGATATGTACCTGTTGCACACACAATCCCCCCCCCCCCCCTCTCTCCCACACCTCTCGGCTCTCTTTTGCCGATGTTCACCGGTGAACCGGCATTCTCGCTCTCTCATCTTGAATCTCTCTTCTTCGCTAGCTTCTTGAGTATCTCTCGTCCTACCCCCCCCCCCCCCCATCATCTACACCTTTCCTCATCGTCGCCGTATGTGTATAGTTCTTGGACTACGATAATACACTCCGCCGTCTGTCCTTTTTCCTTTGCAAACAGGATCAAGAGTTTGCGAGTCAAATGTACAATCCGCAGCCCCAAACACACCTGTGTGTACTCCCGACCTTTTTTTTTCTCTCCCGTTTTCCATGTAACGTGCATTTTTCGCGGGCTATTCCTACGTGAACATTTGGCTCCATTCGGATAGGAAAAAATAAATATATATATACACACACACACACACACACACACACACACACACACACACACATATATATATATATATATATATATATATATATATATATATATATATATATATATATATATATATATATATATATATATATATATATATATATATATGTATATATGTGTGTATATATATTTTTATTATATATATATATATACGTGAATATTTTCTCCACGTGATTACAATCGCTCGTTGGCATACCAACGACGTGCAGACGAAATCAACACCATGCTTGCTATTGTATATTTTCTATATGCGGAGAGATATATACGATTGCAGCAAAATCGAAACGTCAACATACTGCAGGGAATATAAACGTAGAAAAACAGAAACACATGAAAAAATATTCGAACAAGATGATTAGCGGAGAATTAAAAGTTGGATTATTTTCAAAAGTAGGAAAATATTTTTTGAAGTGGAAATATTTTTTATATATTTTTTATATTATATACATTTTGTTTAATATAATATATATTTTGATATATTTTTAAATGAAATTGAAGCGTAGAATTGAACGTAGAAT